>SJYO01033645.1:44456324-44953987 GCA_006410555.1 Capra ibex | reverse complement strand
AGACCTTGAGAGAACGAAAAAGGTACTAGGTCGTCTACAACCGTTAAACTAGAGACCAAGGAGACGGAAAAGATTTTGGTCGAACTTGTAGTCCCTAAAGTACCAAGTGTATAACGACTTCGGACCGAACCTCTTAAAACTCCTAATGAAATGATCGTACACTCTACTCACGTTAACACGCCATCCAACTCGTAAGAAACCGTAACGGAAAGAAACCCTGACCTTACTTTTGACTGGAAAAGGTCAGGACACCGGTGTCGACTCGAAGGGTTTAAACGACCGTATAACTCACGTCGTGAAAGTCTCGTAGTAGAAAATCCTAAACTTTATCTATTTGACCTTAAGGTAATGGAGGTGATCGAAACAAGCATCTCTACGAAAGATTCCGGGTGAACTATAGTGTAAGGTTCTTCAGACAAAGATCTAATCACTAGTGTAGTAGTACTAATAGACCCAGCACTTCTAGAAAAAACATGTCAAGAAGACACATAAGAACGGTGGAGAAGAATTATAGAAGACGAAGACAATCCAGGTCTGGTAAAGACAGGAAATAGATCGGGTAGAAACGTACTTTACAAGGAAACTATAGAGATTAAAAGAACTTCTCTAGAGATCAGAAAGGGTAAGACAAGAAAAGGAGATAAAGAAACGTAACTAGTGACTTCTTCCGAAAGAATAGAGAAGAACGATAAGAAACCTTGAGACGTAAGTCTACGAATATAGAAAGGAAAAGAGGAAACGAAAAGCGGAGAGAAGAAAAGTGTCGAAAAACATTCCGGAGGGGTCTGTCGGTAAAACGAAAAAACGTAAAGAAAAGGTACCCCTACCAGAACTAGGGACGGAGGACATGTTACAGTACTTGGAGTAAAGTATCAAGTAGTCCGTGAGATAGATAATCTAGATCCGGGAATTTAGATAAAGAGTGAAGGTGACATATGAGTATTCCCTAAACTAAATCCAGTATGGACTTACCAGATCGCCAAAAGGGATGAAAGAAGTTAAATTCAGACTTAAACCATTATTCCTCAAGTACTAGACTCGGTGTCAGTCGAGGACCAGAACAAAAATAACTGATATATCTCGAAGAGGTAGAAACCTACGTATTTTATATTAGTTAGACTAAGACCACAACTGGTAAACCACTACAGGTACACATCACAAGAGAACACAACAACCTTCTCCCACAAACGATACTGGTTACGTAAAAGAACCGTTTTGAGATAAACAGAAATGGGACGAAGTAACGACCCTCTTAATAGTTATTGGAGTCTATACGTCTACTGTGGTGGAAATACCGTCTTTCACTTCTCCTTGATTTTTCGGAGAACTACTTTCACTTTCCCCTCTCACTTTTTCAACCGAATTTCGAGTTGTAAGTCTTTTACTTCTAGTACCGTAGACCAGGGTAGTGAAGTACCGTTTATCTGCCCCTTTGTCACCTTTGTCACCGACTGAAATAAAAAGACACGAGGTTTTAGTGACGTCTACCACTGACGTCGGTACTTTACTTTTCTACGAATGAGGAACTTTCCTTTCAATACTGGTTGGATCTATCGTATAAGTTTTCGTCTCTGTAATGAAACGGTTGTTTCCGGGCAGATCAGTTCCGATACCAAAAAGNCCCTTTGTCACCTTTGTCACCGACTGAAATAAAAAGACACAAGGTTTTAGTGACGTCTACCACTGACGTCGGTACTTTACTTTTCTACGAATGAGGAACTTTCCTTTCAATACTGGTTGGATCTATCGTATAAGTTTTCGTCTCTGTAATGAAACGGTTGTTTCCGGGCAGATCAGTTCCGATACCAAAAAGGTCACCAGTAATACCTACACTTTCAACCTGACACTTCTTCCGACTCACGGCTTCTTTACTACGAAAACTTGACACCACAACCTCTTCTAAGAACTCTCAGGGAACCTGACGTTCCTTTAGGTGGTCAGGTAGGACTTCTAGTCGAGACCCACAAGTAACCTTCCTGAGTACAACTCGTACTTTGAGGTTATGAAACCAGTGGAGTACGTTTCTCAACTGAGTAACCTTTTCTGGGACTACGACCCTCCCTAACCCCGGTTCTCCTCTTCCGCTGCTGTATCCTACTCTACCGACCTACCGTAATGTCTGAGTTACCTGTACTCAGACCCATTTGAGACCCTCAACCACTACCTATCCCTCCGGACCGCACGACACTAAGTACCCCAGTGTTTCTCAGTCTGTGTTGACTCGCTTACTTGACTTGACTTGACTTGACACCGGTTCCATGTAATTGTACTTGGTTAAACAAGAAGTTAAAAGGGTAATTATGATACTCTGTTATTATAAATTGAGTATCACGATAACACTCGTATGTATTTTACAAACCATGTTACGGACTGTTCAATATTCACAGTTATTTACGATTAATTACAACCCTACAGACCCAAATCTCAGGATCGTTCCCGGCACTACTTTACCGTATCTCGGGTCCCTCGTTTGTAACGGATCTATCACTTGAAAAGACTGGTGACTCACGACTTTTTGGAGTTTTTATCGAAAAGTGTTATCCCTTGATTCTTTGTCTTCATAATTACATAAACTGGTAAACCGTTTATAAATAGTATCCGAAATATACTCATGGTCCACGATACGTCCCATAATATACGATCTTTAGTATTTACTGAAACACCCATAACCACCGTCTTTAGTCCACTAAGTTTACATCCATTACTCCCTCGAGTATGAAAGACTTTGTGACAAAATTTGGTACCCAAAGTCATAAAAGAGATACAGTTACGTACTCTTAGTATATTGTAGAGAGTAGTTATTCTCTGACTGACACCGTCACTACAAGAACCGTCCCCCGTCCTTCGTGACTCTTCCTTGGACACACAAACTTCATCGGAGTAGAGGTATCTCTGACCATGCCGGAGATATCCTCTCCTTTGATCAAGGGTAGGACAGTTCTCAGAAACATTCGTACGCGTCGTTTCGTGTGAGTACTCTATGTGTGTCACAAATAATACCTTATGTTATTTTCGTTTACGTGTGTGTGTCAGAAGTGACTGTTGTGACTGCTGCGTCGTCGACCGTCATAAACCCTGTTCTCTCCCCTCCACGAGTCCCCTCTTAAGTAGGTACCGGAGGAAAATTTCACCTTAGGTCCAGTCCACCTCTTCCCCGCCGTACCTTCGCACAGTCGGGACGACTTCCCCTCTCCTACAGTCGTTCACTGAAGGCGACATTGGGGTCGAGACCGTGGAAGATACAGTGAGGGGCGACTGACATACCTGTACAGTTATGGGAGAGTGATACGATAGAACTCGAGACTTAGTAAGAGTTAACAAAGAATAGAGGTGACTTTCCATTGATTGACGGGACTCAGAGTAAGGAAGTCACGGATCAACAACGATCTCCCATTGGAAACGATTACCTAACAGTTTTATAGGTCTTTCGTACTTTATTAAGTTTGACAATGGGGATAGGGAATGTGTATGTGTCTTACTGGTTCGGAAACCTTCCAGGTTTCTACCCCGTGATTTAAGTAAACTAGTACAATACGATCATTCTTCTCTTGTCCGTCAGAATAAAAAAAAAAAAAAGAGATAACTATTTACGTCAATATTACTGTCGGTTGTGAAAAACTTGTAATTCGTGTTTATCAGTTTATCAGTGTTCCTGTAAAAAACTCCGTCCAGAAGAATAAGTATGAAATGGATTCTGTTTTATCTCCGAGTCCTTTCAAATGAGTGTGTCGATGATTTACCGGTATGGTCCCAAAATTAGGTCCTATAAACCGGGGGGCCCAGTGAACCGACTGAGAACACCTCGTGTGGTCACTATGAAGGAGGGTCCGACCTCTGTACGAGTTCACGAATACGAGAATTAAGTTCATTCACAAAGAACAATTCCCGTTCGGATTAAAATCATCGTAGAAGTTAAAGTCCTCTTGACGATCTCACTTAATCCTCGAAGCAGAGTTTCGGTTAGGTTAAAGGGTGTAAATTTTAGGTTTGTCCGAACTACAAAGATTCTGACATATTCCCATAAAACCTATATGATACTCACAAAGGTAACTTGAAGCACAGTAGAAAATCAAAGTCTTCTTTAATAAGGACTTATTGGAGTTGTACTCTCAAGAGAACAACAAGGGTACACTTACGAATTTAACCAGAATCCCGTGGAACCTTAATACAGTAAAGAGTTGTTGAATTTACACTGTGAAGTTATGTTAGGGAAATCAAGACAAAGTAAAGAAAAGTGGACTTATTACAACTGGACTGTAAAAGTAGAGGTCCTACTCTTTATTCTGTTCATTTTTAGTAAGATATAAAATAGTCGAAAGGAGGTTCGAATAACACGTCGTTTTCAGTGTCAGATGTTTAGAGTAAAGGAGTCATCAAAAAAATAAGTTAATAATAATAAAAAAAATGACCCCTAACTCCCTCTCCGTAAAAAGTTTTAACATTTTCAGTCCCCTGGAGACATAATAAAGACGTTTAAGGACATTTAGAGATTAACAAAGTTTTATTAGAAATTTAACACTTTATGTGTGTCTCTTCTCATATAAATTTTTATACATACCAAATTTCCCTTGTGCAAACACTTGTGTCCACAGGTGGTGGGACTAATTTTTTGTTGTGGAGGTCACGGAACCTTGGGATGAAGGGTAGAACGGTACACGGGGAAAGGTCAATGTAGAAGAACAGAGAATGGACCTCCATGGTAGAAAGACTGAGTCAAAACTGGTCTTGAATTTTTACTCCGTCGTATTTCGTTCGTCCTGACCGATCAAACTCTCGGTCTTTCGAGTACTCGTTATGTTTAGATAGACCGAGGTTTCTTGACTGATAACTGACGACATCAGTTATAATTAAATGATAATTAACGACATCAGTTAATTAAAGTCAATTAACTGATGTCGTCAATCGTTTGTCAGACTCGAAAAGGTTAAACACAATGACTCCTCGTCGAAGAAAGTAAGGAGCTGGTAAAAATGAGATTTACGTAACAGAGAATGGGTAATATCTGAAAGATGATATCTACAAACTCATACTGAGTCTTACCCCATCTCCCCTCTCGCACCCCTTACTATCTGTATCCAAAGTCAGTCAAACTTCTACTCAAGTCAATATTTGTTGTAACCACACTCCTCAAGAAAAATTTTATTTCTTTCTAACCAAGGACGTATTGGATATACAAGAAAAAGGAATCTTGTTAATAACATAATCTTCACCTCAAGAGATGGAGAGGGTATAAACGATACATCCGAAATAGATGACTCCTAGTAGTCCCTCCTTAATTACTAAGACTTACGACAGGGTAGTAAGGTTCTTCGACCTCACGGAACTAGGATCATCCTCTACTAAATAAACAAACTGAGAGTTTTCTCCGAGGACTACTGTTGGGTGGGGTTCTACTTGAGAAGATTAAACACCACTCCCAGTGTACGTACGCACGATTCAGTGAAGTCAGTACAGACTGAGGAACTCTGGGATACCTGACATCGGACGGTCCAAGGAGACAGGTACAATAATAAGAGGTCCGTTCTTACGACCTCACCAAACGGTACTGGAGGAGGTCCCCTAGAAGGGTTGGGTCCCTAGTTTGGACACAGAGGACACTGAAGGATGTAACGTCCACTTAAGAAATGGTGACTCGGTGTCCCCTTTCGGGTTCCTAGTGTATTCCTCTGAGTCAGTAGAATAGAAGGAACTATAGGGAGTCGACGGAAAGTACTCTTCAAGAGTGTCTCTAATACTCTATTCCGTTGTCACACCGACTTGACCCTCCATAACATATTTCATTTATCCTTGTGTTAAGAATATACGAACCCGATCTCTATAACGTAACCCATAAGAAACTTACAACCACCCTTAGTACTCTAGTCATTTTAAGGACTTCTAGAAAAAACGGTCTATACACGAACATAAGACACATAATAAGGTATTAAGGTTTAGTGTCGGGAGTGTCGAATACACATACACACACACACATACAAACGTACACATTCCCTCTCCCCCGTCCTTCCCTCGTGTGTTCCAGGACACTATCATTTACTCACCCAAACTTCTAGTAAAGTTAGTGTGTTCTGTAAGAATTAAATGGAAACATCACGTATAAAAAGTATGTCTACGATTAACATATCAGAATGTATTAATTCTGATACTACGGAGACTTTACAGTCAGAGACGTACAAATTTGATATCTGATTTTACAAGTTCCTTACTGTCTCCTACAAGACGAAGAGACTTATTCTTTTTACAAATTTCAAAATCGTAGTTTTTTTTTTTTTTCTGATCACTACGGAGATTTTATATAGAGAGTCTTTTTTCCAGATCACTACGGAGACTTTACATCGAGGAATCTCAGGAACACATAAACCACTGGGTATGACCAATTTCTCATCGACAAGGAAACGGAACACCTAGACCCCGTGAGACCCGAGTACCTATAGACTTTCCTACAGTTATAGTAGAAGAACTTTGAAGTTCCACCTCCAACAGGAAGTCAAGTCAATTCAACCAGTCAGAACAGACTAAAAAACGTTGGGGTACCTGACGTCGTGCAGTCCGAAGGGACAGGTAGTGGTTGAGGGTCTCGAATGAGTTTGATTACTGGTAACTCAGTCACTATAGAAGGTCGGTAGAGTAGGAGACAGCAGGGTAAGAGGAGGGTGGAAGCTAAAAAGGGTCCGTAGTCCCAGAAAAGTTTACTCAGTCAAGAAGTGTAGTCCACCGATTTCATAACCTCGAAGTCAAAGTCGTACTCAGGAAGATTACTTATAAGTCCTGACTAAATGAAATCCTAACTGTCCAACCTAGAGGAACGACAGGTTTCCTAAGAGTCCTCAGAAGACGTTGTAGTATCAAGTTTAGTAGTTAAGAAGCCACGAGTCGAAAGAAAAATCAGGTTTAGAGTGTAGGTATGTACTGATAACCTTTTCGGTATCGGAACTGATCTTCCTGGAAACAACCGTTTCATTACAGAGAAGAAAAATTATACGACTGATCAAACCATTGAAAGGAAAGTTCCTCGTCCGCAGAAAATTAACTACCGCGATCAGTGGTAGACGTCACAAAGACCTCGGGGGGTTTTACTTCAGACAGTGACAAAGGTAACAAAAGGGTAGATAAACGGTACTTCACTACCCTGATACTGTTTCGGAAAATGACACACCTATTGTTATTTGACACCTTTTAAGACTTTCTCTAACCTTATGGTCTGGCAAACTGGACGGAGAACTCTTTGGATATAAGTCCAGTCCTTCGTTGTGAATCTGGACCTGTACCTTGTTGTCTGACCAAGGTTTATCCTTTTCCTCATGTAGTTCCGACATATAACAGTGCGACGAATAAATTGAATATACGTACTCTTTGCGACCCGACCTTCTTCGTGTTCGACCTTAGTTCTAACGGTCCTCTTTATAGTTATTAGAGTCTATACGTCTACTGTGGTGGAAATACCGTCTTTCACTTCTCCTTGATTTTTCGGAGAACTACTTTCACTTTCTCCTCTCACTTTTTCAACTGAATTTCGAGTTGTAAGTCTTTTGATTCTAGTACCGTTGACCAGGGTAGTGAAGTAACCTTTATCTACCCCTTTGTCACAGTCTGAAATAAAAAACCCGAGGTTTAGTGACGTCTACCACTGACGTCGGTACTTTAATTTTCTTCGAATCAGGAACCTTCCTTTCCATACTGGTTGGATCTGTCGTATAAACCCTCCCCCCAAGTCCTAACCCTTGAGTACATGTGGGCTCCGTCTAAGTACGACTACATACCGTTTTGGTTATATCATAACATTTCATTTTACTTCATTTTAATTTTTTTTTTTTTCATCTCTGTAATGAAACGGTTGTTTCCAGGCAGATCAGTTCCGATACCAAAAAGGTCCCCAGTACATACCTACACTCTCAACCTGACACTTCTTCCGACTCGTGACTTATTAACTACGAGAACTTTACCACAACCTCTTCTGAGAACTCTCAGGGAACCTGACTTCAGGTTGGTCAGGTAGGATTTCCTCTAGTCAGGACCCACAAGTAACCTTCCTGACTACGATTTCGACTTTGAGGTTATGAAACCGGTGGAGTGCGCTTCCCAACTGAGTGACCTTTTCTGTGACTACGACCCTCCTTAACCCCCGTCCTTCTCTTCCCCTGCTGTCTCCTACTCTACCGACCTACCGTAGTGGCTGAGCTACCTGTACTCAAACTCATTTGAGGCCCTCAACCACTACCTGTCCCTCCGGACCGCACGACGCTAAGTACCCCAACGTTTCTCAGCCTGTGTTGACTCACTGACTTGACTTAACTTGACTTGACTACCCTGGGCTACGGTACTAGAATCAAAAGATTCTAGTACGCGTCTCAAACAAAACTAGTTGTGTCAGTTTCCGAAACCGTATCAGTTATTTCGTTTTCATCTACAAAAAAACCTTGAGAGAACGAAAAAGTTACTAGGTTGCCTATAACCGTTAAACTAGAGACCAAAGAGACGGAAAAGATTTAGGTCAAACTTGTAGACTTTCAAGTGTCAAGTACATGACAACTTCGAAACAAACATCACTACGAAGGATTCCGGGCCAACTGAAACGTAAAGTCCTACAGACCGAGATCACTCACTAGTGTGGTAGTACCAATAGACCCAGTACTTCTAAAAAAACATATCAAGAAGACACATAAGAACGGTGCAGAATCATAGAAGAAGACAATCCAGGTATGTTAAAGACAAGAAATAACACGGGTAGAAACGTACTTTACAAGGGAACCATAGAGATTAAAAGAACTTCTTTAGAGATCAGAAGGGGTAAGATAACAAAAGGAGATAAAGAAACATAACTAGCGAATCCTTCCGAAAGAATGTAGAGGAACGATAAGCAACCTTGAGACGTAAGTTTATCCATATAGAAATGAAAAGAGGAAACTGAAAACGAAAAGAACAGTACCAAGAAACATTCCGTAGGAGTCTCTTGGTCAAACGGAAAAACGTAAAAAAAAAGGAACCCCTACCAGAACTAGTGACGGAGGACATGTTACAGTGTTTGGACGTAGGTATCAAGAAGTCCGTGAGAAAGATAGTCTAGATTAGGGAACTTAGATAAACAGTGAAGGTGACATATTAACATTCCCTAAACTAAATCCAGTATTGACTTACCAGATCACCTAAAACGATGAAAGAAGTTAAATTCAGACTTAAACCCTTATTCCTCAAGTACTAGACTCGGTGTCAGTCGAGGGTCAGAACAAAAACGACTGACATATCTCGAAGAGGTAGAAACCGACGTTTCTTATATTAGCCAGACTGAAGCCATAACTGGTGGACCATTACAGACTGGTAGACCACTGTAGACCATTACAGGTACATATCTCAGAAGAGAACACAACAACCTTCTCCCACAAACGGTACTGGTCACACAAGAGAACCGTTTTTTTCTCTTTCAACAGGAACTTCTACAAGATAAGAGTTCGGTTAAGTCTATCCGTACGAGTAGTATGTTTTGTCGGACCCTTATCGTAGTAGAAGGAGTAGGAAGGTAAGACCTGGACACAGAATTGTACCCTGTATACATCGAAATCGTCATTACGGAAAGACTCAAGGGAACCGGGATTAAAATGGGAAAACCTTGGGAGAATAGACAAGTTTTATCAATTCAATATGTAGGGAAAACTAATCACTCAGTTTTAAACGTACTCTATTTCGAACTCTCGATTTAAAACAGACTTAGAATCCTCCGGAAGTTACCTGATGAGTTTTAAGTAACGTCTAAACCCTCTTTCCTGTTAACGAGTATCACTTTGAGAAAATTCTCCAAATTAAGCCATATCTGGGTTTTCTTTTAACCTCTATCTCTACGGTCTTTTCTACGATAATATTATTGATCCCTTTTCTATTTTTACCGACTTTGATCTCGTTACTCGTTCTATATGAGTAGACTGACGTCTCAAGGTTTCTTATTGTTCCTCTCTATTCTTTCAGAAGGAGTCACTAGTTACGTTTCTTTATCTCCTTTTGTTATGTCACCCTTTCTGATCTCTTCTTCTAGACTTCTAGAAAAGAAAAGAGTTCTTTTAATCTCTATGGTTCCCTTATAAAGTACGTTTCTATCCGTGTTATTTCTTGTCTTTACCATACCTGGATTGTCTTTATCTTTTATAATTCTTCTCCACCGTTCTTGTGTGTCTTCTTGATATGTTTTTTTCTAGAATTACTGGGTCTATTGGTGCTACCACACTAATGAGTGGATCTCGGTCTGTAGGACCTTACACTTCAGTTCACCCGGAATCCTTAGTGGTGATACTTGTTTCGATCACCTCCACTGTCTTAGGGTCAAATAGATAAAGTTTAGGATTTTCTACTACGAGACTTTCACGACGTGAGTTATACGGTCGTTTAAACCCTTCGAGTCGTCCCCGGTGTCCTGACCTTTTCCAGTCAAAAGTAAAGTTAGGGTTTCTTTCCGTTACGGTTTCCTACAAGTTCGATGGCGTGTTAAAGTGAGTAGAGTGTACGGTCGTTTCATTACGATTTTTAAGAGGTTCAGTCCGAAGTTGTTATACACTTGGTACTTGAAGGTCTACAAGTTCGACCAAAATCTTTTCCGTCTCCTTGGTCTCTAGTTTAACGGTCAACGGTTTGACGGTCAACGGTTCTCTAGGTTAAAGGTGACCTAGCATCTTTTTCGTTCTCTTAAGGTCTTTATGTAGATGAAAACGAAATAACTGATACAGTTTCGGAAACTGACACACCTAGTGTTGTTTGATACCTTTTAAGAATTTCTCTACCCTTATGTTCTGGTGGAATGGACGGAGAACTCTTTGGACATACGTCCACTTCTCCGTTGTTTTGACCTGTACCTTGTTACGTGACCAAGGTTTGACCCTTTCCTCATACAGTTCCGACATATAACGTGGGACGAATAAATTCAATATACGTCTCATGTAGTACGTTTTACGACCAACCTACTTCAGGTTTGACCTTAGTTCTAACGTCCCTCTTTGTAGTAATCGAACTCTATGTGTGTATTACGGTAGGAATACCGTCTTTCACTTCTCCTTGACTTCTCGGAGAACTACTTTCACTTTCTCCTCTCACTCTTTCGACCGAATCTTGAGTTGTAAGTTTTTTCGATTCTAGTACTGTAGTCCAGGGTAATGAAGTACCGTTTATCTACCCTTTGTTACCTTTGTCACTGTCTGAAATAAAAGAACAAGAGTTCTTAGTGACATTTACCACTAACATCTGTACTTTAATTTTCTGTGAACGAGGAACCTTCTTTTCGATACTTGTTGGATCTATAGTATATTTTTCGTCTCTGTAATGAAACGACTGTTTCCAGGTAGGGCAGTTTCGACACCAAAAAGGTCGTCAGTACATAACTATACTATCAACCGGATATTTCTTTCGACTCATGACTTCTTAACTACGAAAATTTGACACCATAACCTCCTTGGGAACTCTCAGGGAACCTGACGTTCCTCTAGTTTGTTCAGTTAGGATTTCCTTTAGTCAGGACTTATAAATAACCTTCCTGACTACAACTTTGACTTCGAGGTTATGACACCGATGGACTACGATTCCTGACTGAGTAACCTTTTCTGGGACTACGACCCTTTCTAACTTCCATCCTCCTCATCCCCTGCAGCCTCCTACTCTACTGACCTTCCATAGTGGTTGAACTACCTGTACTCAAACTCATTCGAGACCCTCAACCACTACCTGTGTCTCCGGACCGAACGACGCCAGGTACCCCAACGGTTCTCAACCTGTGTTTACTCGTTGACTTGACTGACTCTCGTTACCCTTCTTTTCTTATGTGTACCCGTCGTACTTCTTTGTGTTGTCCGGCTTGAACACTTTACTCACATCGGTGGGACCGAAAACGAAAGCAGAAATAAAGAAGGGTTACTTAAGGGTTAAAACAAATCCTTACGTACAGAGGCGATGAACAAGACCCCATTTTACCCTTCCTTTGACTGAGATAGGGTTCGTGGTCACCCACCTAGGACCAATAGGACGTTGGGCTAGGATAAGTAAGGTGAGGGAAACCGTCCCTAATCAAATCTTCGCCTATACAGAGGTCAAGATCGGTCTCACTACACTTCATTCGACAGGACCCCTAATTTTTTACAAAGTATATGAGAATTCTTCCTTTATGATAATCCGTATAAGGGAAAGAAAGAAACCTATAACACGACAAACCTACACCACAGACTTAGACACCCATCACCAGAACAAAGATCTGTTTCGCACTTTCTACCGTTTCGGTTCTCCTAAGTCTATTCACTCCTGTCTTAGTGAATAGGCACATTAAGAACAATACACTCTATTATGTAAAGGATTTACGATTTCGATTGACCTCAATCCTAAAGGACACTGACCTTCGACTTCGGTAGCACTACATCATTCTTTCTACTCTTCAAATTCTACCGAGATCCCGAAGTCGGACCCCCTGATCTTCTCACTAATTAATCAGAGAGGGCACCACTTTTTACTAACCTGAAATTTTTTTATTTTTTTATTTTTATTTTTATTTTAATTGGAGGGAAACCTTTTTTTTTTTTTTTTTTCTTGGACTGTCGAGACCCAGGTTCAAGGTCAAGATGGTGAATGACATACTGAGATCTTTTTGACAAGTTGAAGAAAATCGTACAAAAAGGAAAAAGCCTTCAGATTATTACTACGCATAAGAGTGTCTCAATGACATTTCTGTCATTCTACTGTGCATACTGCACGAACAGAGATCCTCATTTAGACTAAAGGACGAAGGGGTTAAGGTATAGATAGTGAACCAAGGTCTTCTCATCAAAGAAAGATTTGGATCGGACGACGGGACTACAGTACCTGGTACTTTCGGTACCAAAATACAACCCTTCCCTAACCACCCGGTCCAATCCTCATTCCGGCTCATCAAAACAATCAAAGTATCGTATCACCTTCCAGTCTACCTTATCAGTCGTCCGTCAAAATTGGTCCTCCTTAATGTAGTTTGTGGACAAACTGGTGTCACGGTATAGACTCACCAAAATTATTATTAAACCCCGACGGGACCACCCAGTCATCATTTCTTAGACGGATGGTTACGTCCTCTGTTCTCAAGTTAGAGACCCAGTCCTTATAGGGGACTTCTTCCATTACCGTTGGGTGAGGTCATAAAAATGGACCCTTCAGGGTGTCTGTCTCCTCGGACCACCCAATGTCAGGTACCTCAGTGTCTCAACCTGTACTAAATCACTGATTTTTTTTGGGTTGTTGTTAGATTAAAATTTACCCTCCTTACTTCTCCGGTAATCTCATAATATGGAGTGTAAAAAATCAACCATGTTATTCCCTAATTCTCTTAATCCCAAAACGGGGGATATGATAGTACATTCTTAGATTAGTGGTCAGATACAGGCTACGTCCTATGTCGTACGAACCCCGACCACGTACCCCTACTGGGTCTCCCTACAACACCCCTCCCTCCACCCTCCCCCCAAGTACAAACCCTAGCGTACATGTGGGCACCACCTAAGTACAGTTACATACCGTTTTGGTTATGTCATAACATTTCATTTTACTTCAATTTTATTTTTAATTTTTTTTTTCTCTCTCTCTCAATCCCAAACTAAAGTCAGATTATTGGTGATATAGACAGGTGAATTCTTCTTCGTTTGCAAATTAACAAATTGTAGAACATTTTTTTTATTGTTAAATCACAGGAACAATTTAACCTACCCACCGAAACTGTAATGTGTCTTGGTTAAAATCAGTGGGAACAAGACCGTCTTCGGGTCAATGGTCCTAAACATATTGTGGACCGTCCGTTTCTAGACCCATGGTCTTCTCTTCGAGTGGTACACCGGTACTCGTCCCCGGACACCCTCCGGAGTTTAGGTAAACACCAATTTTGGGAGCACAAATCCGAAAAACACCGGAGAGAGTTACGGGCCTCCTCGGTGTCATCTATTTAATAGGTCAGTAATGTTAACGTTATTTATGTTTAACTGGAGTAAATGAGTAACGAACCCACATCTTAAAGACGTACATCTTCCTGTCTGTCTTATCCTTTTGTTTAATTACTGTTAAAACTTACGACATTAGTATAAAGGACCAAATGTTCCCGAACCTACCAAAAGGACGGTTGACTTACTAAGAGTAAACTTTTTGTGTCTACGTACAACCGTCCAGGACACGATAGAGTTTGTGTGACAATCTTTGAGTTTATATCAATAAATTTAACGGTCTATTTTCATGTTCAAGAGTGGGTCGAGTCGACAACATTTACGAATATTCTGTCTCACGGACCGAGTCCGAAACCTAGTGTAAAAAAAAAAAAACCTACATCCACTCTCCTCTCAATACCCTCATTTTAACCCTTCGACCCCGGTTTCACAACAGTTAAGAAGTATAGAAAGAGGAAGATTAAAGACATCTCTACTCTTGTCTCTACAACCTATTGAACGAAGATGGTATCCTACCCCGGACGTACAGAAACGTTTTGGTTCTGGTCATCCGTTCGTTAGGAAAGGAACGTCCCTGGTTTATGAGGATGAGAGTCAGTGACACTAAATGTACCTAATAGAGTATATTAGGATTTTGTCGAGACCTTCCTCTCTGACACCGATAGTGGTACAACGTCTACTCCTTCGTTTTCACTTCTCTGTAATTCATGAAACGAATCGTACTGTACCGATTCAAGTAACCGTCTTACTCTGAACTTGGAGTTGGATCCAAAGAATCTAAAGTTTCGGTTGTAAGAATTGGGATTTGTTATAACAGGATTGGCTCTCTCACATCTCACAACCCTTTGACTCCAACGGCCATTACGATCCCAGAAACTCTTAAAACTTCACGAATATCCGTCTATAAACCTTACCCCGGTACCTCGAAGGATTCACTATTCCGACATCAGTGTCCAAAACGAATTATTTTTCTGACGGAAAGTAGGAAGTGTGTCCCTATTACTTTATTATACCTAATACTTTTGAGTAGTGAACAAACCGTTTTCAGGGAGGTCTCAATCGGTCTACTTTGGAATCTACTAAACCTCAAGTCGTTTCAAGTGCTGTGGTAGTCTTAGACACAGGTCGTGTCCGAACGAGAGACATCTCGGGGTAAGTATGAATCCTGGGTTACGTAAAAAGAAGAATTGTGGACGAAAAGTTCGTGTCACAACCTAAGATAAGGATGGATCTGCCGGTATCTCTTATCAACGAAGAAGGAAAGACCATTACTTAACAAAGGAAAACGATTAAAAGTTTTATATTCTTCTCTAGAACGTCCTTGCGAAATTAGGAAGATCTACCCTAAGAAAACGGAATGAGAGTTCGTTTTCTTATAGTTAGTAAAAGAAACCCAAGACACAAGTCCAGTTGTCTTTAAGAAGGACTCAAAGTTACATTCAGACAAAAAGATGTCAAATTCGAAAGGGAGGGGGATCCAGAAGACCGTAATACTAAACCTTTGACCGACGTATTTCCTTCCCCACCGACCTCCTCTACCTCCACGAAACACCTATATGACTCAGGACTAAACTCGAGTCGAAACATCTTCAACTGTCGACGAGACGAATAATTTCTCTTATATAAGGAACATACAGATAAAAATATAGGAGTCTCGTGATCCTTCGGAAACAACCTTCTCTCCACTAGAGAGAGTTCTCTGACTTGTTGAACCTTTTATTATCCTCAACAAGTTCGAAAAGTCCACGGATCTTTAACGAGAAAATCTTTATCGGAAAACGAAAACTTTGTCAATTAACTTATCGCAAATGTAAGTATTATGATGTTCTTTAGTAGGTTGGGGTACACGTCAACACTGTCGACCCTTCCTAAAAGTCAGTAGACGTACGGAGTCTAGGATACCTTGGAGACAACGGGAGAGAGAGAGGGGGACATTTGCTACTTTATGTAAAAGAAGACGACTGTGACGTCGTACTTGAAAGGTATCATTGAATAAGGGTATGGTGGACAATTATTACGGTTCTCATTACACAAATTGAGGGACGTATGACACGGTTTTACAAATGTGTTAAGTCGAATAAAGTCTGAAATTCCTGGTCTGTATTTAGGATTTGATCGACACAGGAAAGGTTTGTAAGTCCCTCAACCAACGTTGTAAAAACACCCATTTTAACCCGTCTAAAAAGGGTTCATAAAAAATTATTTTTCATCTTATGAGGAAACCCCTAAGAAACGATTGACAAAACCCTAAGAGTTTTTATTTACCGAAACATCTTACACTAGTTCATACTCACGTAGAAAAATTTTTTTGTAAAATTTTCAACTTCATATCAATTAAGTTTTACATAATCAAAGTCAACTACTTACGAAGAAAAGTCAATTTATAGTCGTAAAAACCGTTACGGGAATTTTGGTCCTGATTTTGAAGATTTGATTTTTAAACAATTATATTTATAGACTAATAAAAAATATTAAATAGTAGACATAAAGATTATTATACCTGATTATAAGTAACGAATATCAAAATTAAATAATGATAATATTTTTAAGACATGTCTATTTTTAGATGTAAAATGACGACTGTTTGGACTGTATGATCCTTCACTAGACGGATTCCAGTGTCAATCATCCGTTACCTCGACTTAAATGGGAAACTACACAAACAAAGACTTCGATCTTGAGAAAGGTGACATAGTTTTGACACATTTTTACAGTGTATTCCTCTGTAATTATCCGTACGTAGTTTTCCAACAAGACGCCGACAATGGAAGCCTTTTGACTGTCAAATAAGAACACCTATAAGTGTCGCATGCTTGGGTGATTTCCGAGACTCTTCATGACGTTATCTCTTTTGACGAATCAAGACACGTTGAGTCGGTAAAGGTTCGAATGGACTTGGACTACGTAAAAGGAGAGTCGTGTCGATAATTCTTAGTCTCCGAGGGTCGGACACCTTGTGTCCACTCCCTGTGCGACGTGAGACGGCTCGTTGAGGTCCACGGGGTCCCCGGTCGAGAGGAAAGGAGAAGTAACCAAAGGTCAACAGAGACTTCACGGAGAACTTCTTCTAATAAAGACAGAGAGGTGTCGATAAGGAATAAACAAGAGTGTCTCGAGGACGGAGAACAATCACAGAGTCAGTACAGGTTGAGAAACGTCGGGATACCTAACATCGGGTGACCTGAGGAAAAAGGTACCTTAAGAGGTCCGTTCTTATACCCTCACCCAACGGTAAAAGAGACGGAGAACCCTCATGAAATTAGACTGAAGGATTTACCCTTCAGGACGGGAAGACGTTTAAAGTTTTGTTTAGTGTTTATTCCGTACCTAACTAGTTTCAAGTTTACTAAATAAGTCTAGAGGTCTCTCAGTTTGTAAGAATAAAGGTAGATTTTTGGAGTTGAGTTAACTCGTCTTGAGAGACGAACTCGTTTGCAAAAGTACCCTGGGGTGCACCACTGTTTCGGTTTACTTAACTAGTCAAGGAAGTCTCTCGTAAACTATAATAATATGATAGTACGTGTGTACCAGATTTAGATTTTACTGTAGTGAGGACCTATTTCCCGAGTTACTCACCTCTTAGTCATTAAGGGTTCTCGCATTTATATTTGAAAGTGCTTTCTGATATCAGGTGATTCAGGGTCACGGATTTTGACTCTTTTGGAACGAATGTTATTCGGATTCATAAACTTTTGAGGAGTTTAAGATTAATCTTACAAGTCAAAAGAAAGTTTAGGAATCGTAACGCATCTATGTCACTCCTTAAAACTTAGTAACTAATTAAATAAGAAAAGACAAGATGTTGAGGAGGTCAAGTATAACATGATTAGACCACGAAATATAATACGTCTGTTAAAATAATAACAATTAACTGAGGTACGGTCCCTGGAAATCGATAATAATCGTTTATTCATCTTATCTTTGATCCGTTTTAGTTCTCCCTTATCGGTACCAGAGGGACTTTTCTTGAAACTTTGACTTTAGCGGTTAATGACAAAATCAGAAGAACCAGAAAAGTGACAATAGGTAGATTCAGTATTACAAAGAAAAAGTTCTGTTGGATATTATTCTAAGTTTTCACTTCTGAGATCTTGGTGACAAACTTCATACGTCGTATCTTTTTAACTACTTTTAACATTTGACATCCGGTGTTCTCGTAAATTTTTTGTAGGTCCCGTTTTTACTGGATCGGTTTATTCTATAATTACGTAAACCTAGGTCTTTGGGTCTACTTTTACAGTTTTGGAAAATCACTTCATATTTTATTCCTTAATTTATTTTTCGACGAGGAGACCCCCTAACCTGAAAAAGATCCAGTTGTTGATGACTCAGTAATTCCTTTTGCTCTCAGGTTCTCTACGACTAACGGACACTGGTCGGAGACAAGGGGTCTACCTCAGTCACACGACGGGAACGGTTGTCGTGATTGAGTCGGTGGAGGAGCCCCACCCCGGTGTAGACGAACATAAGGACCAGTCGGACGAAAAAGCTGGAATCTCCCTTCCTTCCCAACATTAAATTCACACCTGTAAAGAATTTCAAGTCGATTAGGTCTCGAAAACATTTTCCGGTTTGCGACTTCTTGTTACTACCAAAAGAACATGGTTTTTCTGTTAATTTATAACAGATAGTCAACCGGATACCTTTCTTTTCGCTAAGTTCAGTGTGTTACACGATAGACATATTGACGTACGATATTGTTAGTAGCACAGTGGTAGTCCCAACATTACTAACGTCTCATTGCTACTCCAACACGACACGATCGATATGAGAAACCCGAGTAGTCTTACTAGTAGGAACACTAATTCCCGTAACAGCTCAAACGAAAACAACCTATCTAGACGTAAACGGGAGAGAAGCCTCTCTCGTCGTAAACACTTATGTTAAAAGGAAGTCTACCTTCAAACAGAATAAAAACCTCCGTGTTGCATGTCTTCAGACGACAGTGTCTTAAGACCTCGGTCGTTCCAGGAACTTCCAGTGGCTCCGACGTACATGTTCGACGTGTGTTTGTCCCAGTCCTACCAGTGTAGACCGGTAGCGTCAAGTAAATGTGTCGACCCTACGTCTTTGTAGTCAAAGTGGCGCGTACGACACGGTTCGTGGGATGACTAGGGACCGGAGTTCCTACACACTTCCCGAGGTAGGTGTCGCGACCCAAGATGTGTGGGTCAGACGAGTACCCACCTGGTCCACTGTGACCCACAGTACAAACCCTCCTCAGCCGGGAGTCTTAGACGGGTAGACGACCGTGAAACGGACTTAAAGGTTTGTGGTCTCAGTGAGGAAACCGAATTCCGACACCAAGGGATAGTAAAAAGGGGGAAATCGTGTTTCTTGAGAAAAATTGTAGTTTTGTAAAATGTCTAAAGGGTGTATTAATAATATAAAAATCAACAACTACTGTCTTTTTTCTGTTTTGTTTTCGAAGATTTTAGACCTTATTTCTATGTTTTGTTCTTGACGATTTTAGAGTCACCACGAAAACGTACCAAAGTACCAGTTATTTAATGTGATTGTCAAATTTCATAGACTCTTTGTCAGTGGGTATATAGAAGACATCAATATAATAAATAATTTAAATCTCTGTTATGAAACATTTGTACACCTAAGTACCTGGAGAGGCAGATGTAGGAATGAGAGATGAGGAGGTGAGTATACGACGTACCGGGTAACTTCCCTCGGTAACTTACTTAGTCGTAACGTATTCGAACACAAAAGACCTTGTAACAAAGGGTCCCAAATTTTATTCGCACGTTTCCTTTTTTTCAAACTTTTTTACGACCCGTTATGTTTTAGTTTAACAAAAACAATGACGTCCGGCAGAGTCTTGGAATTAGTAACTGTACGTAAAAACTTAGTGCTTCTAAAGTCTTAAGTGATTTGAAGAACTTAATACTTTCGGAAAACATCCGAATAGACCCTTGTAATAAGACTTCCTGTGTCGAGACCTAATTTTATAACTGAGGTTTTCTACAGACAACTTATATTTATGTATTGAACCCGTTCATTCTGATCATTCTAAAAACGGAGGTCCTCCTATAATGGTTATAACTGAGGATTCTCTTGAACAAGTCAACGGTCTCCCTTCCAGAACTTCCTTATCACAGGGTCTGTTGAGTGGAGATTCCTCCGACTCTATACACTTTAGCCTCGAAGAACAGAGTTCACTGTGAATTACCGACAGGCATGAAAGAGTAATTAGGAGTGGGGGCTGGGGGTTGGGGCGAATATTATTTTTAGAGTCTTCGATTCTCTTGTTTATCGAGTCTTAGGTAGTCTTTAGGTTCATCATGTCATTTACCTTTGTAAATGACTTACTTTTATAAGATACATCTTAAAGACAGAAATCCGACCTATGTCCAAAACAAACAAAGAAAGAATACCGTCACTTCGGGGTAAAGTCACTGTCTCACTTCTCCGGAACAAGAGAATATCGGACACATAGTCCCCATCTACGTCTACCGATCTGCGACGGAAGACACTGAAGGAGATGACGAAAGACTTAAAGGATTCGGAGTTGAGGGGGACTAATATGGGGACTGTATATGACTCGGGGTTTAACATGGATAATCTTGAAGTAGGAGAAATGTGAATTCTAAATCTTAGGGCAACTTTATGACTGGAGGGACCTTTTGCATTTTCACATAACCAGAAACCGTTAGAATCACACTTCGACTTTTGTCCTAACTACTACAACGTCCTCACACACCTTACCACTTCCGCAAACTCATGACCCCTGTCCGGCCGACCTCGGTGGATTTTCCACCGAGATCTATCTCTGAGTCCCCTGGGGTTCCCTCGAGTAAAACGGACGATTTACCGGTTGAATTTGTCGATTTAGAGACGTCATTTTGTTTCCGTCCGGTAGACACGAACGTCTGTGTCGATTTGATTACACTCCCTCCTTTATCCTCGTTAATGAATTTTTTAAATTTCGGAGTTCGTTAAGAAGGAGTTAGTTCACTTATGTAGTCCAATCTCACCAAAACCTGAACTCCAATGGTCGTCTTACCAAAGTTAAACAGGAAGAGGAAAGTACACCTCTGTGGCGATTACTCATGTAGAAACGGTGAGTGAATAGAGCCACCTATGTATTAAAACGAAATATCGGGAAAGTGTGCTGTAGTACAACTAGTCAATTATTAAATAGTTCTTGGAGATCGGTTTATACTTTTGTTTACACGGGGTATTGTGTAGTGATACAGAGAGAAACCTTGGTAAGTGTACTTGTCCGTATTTCAGTTTAATGTTTTGTAGACACGAAGAAGTAGTAGAATAATATTACATGAAAATTGAAAGGTACGTTAATCTTACCTTAGTAGGGTTAATTTTCCAAACTTGGTGACACCACGAGGATGATTCCACAATTTTGTAAATAAGGTAGTTTATCCCCTTTTTACTAAGGGAAACCCTAAAAGAGATAATTTGATCAAAGGATTAATACTGTACGATAAATTTATCGAAACTGAAGTGAATAGAGTTTATTATGTCAAGTTAATCGGTCGTTTTTTAAAATCCAGAGATCACTGTTTAGAGTTATTTAGGGTAGATATTGTCCTGTGTGTATGGATAATTTTATAAGAACCCTCTAGGGTAAAAGGAGAAAAAAGACGAATACGAGGGTCTGAGTTAAGACAGATAAGAGACTTATATTTGATAATATTGGTTGTCATTGTCATCACGGTTATTATCAAATAATTCGTAGATGATCCATGGTCCGTCTAATGTACAGTATGAAATAAATCAACAAAATAGTTATCAGGTTACTATATCTATAATAGGTGTATAATGTCTACTCGTTTACTCTAACTCTTCACTAAACTTTCGAAAAGGAGAATGAAGTAGTCACAGACTTTAATCTAAATTTGAGTGAGGAAGTAGTGGTTTCAAGTACAAGAATTGGTGTCCCGAATAAGATTAAAAACAACCGGGGAATTTGTTTTAAGTAACTTATATTATCACGAAAAGAAATCAATTAATTTGATTACAGTCCAATTTCACATTGATAAGAATGAAATGTAATACTAGTAAATTTTTATATGTGTTTTGATCTCCCTGATCATATTCCCTAAGGTTATTTGTGGGTATATATATACTGACAGTCAAATAAAGAATCGTCACTAATTTCCGTTTAAGTTCGGTAGTTTAGTGGGTACTTATATAGTCATACATAGAGACAGACTCCCACAAAAGATTGTATCTGTAGGACGGTAATAACATAGTTTGTTCCAATGGTAGATTGTGCCTCAGACATTTTCAACCCCACGAACATCCCTTGTCTACCGAATAAGTTTTCTCCATTAATTTCTCTCAAATTATTCCCTGACAAATGTTTCCACACCGGTCTCAATTTCTACGGTAGGGACTTCCGGTCGTAATTACCTTTTGACAATAGTACCCATTCGGACTTCGTTGTTCCCCTTCTTCGTAGGATCTTGAACCTTTCTTTCGACCTATCTTCCCTCTTTCTACCGCTTATTTGTAAAATGACTGAAAGGATAGTGACAGTCGAAGAGAACCACGGAAATTAACCGGTCTGGGTTGGTCTTAAGTCTCCTTTTCACTAGGCCTTGTTAATTATGTCCCAACCGTCTAGAGAAAGACATTTCCCACTCTTTCAATTATAAAAACTGACACACCTGGTGTATGGCAGGAACAGGGAATAACAACTAACGAAAGAGACATATTGGTAATAAAGGGGTCCAATTAACTCTATATTGACTGTTTCAAGTCAAGTCAAGTCAAGTCAGTGAGTCAACATAGGCTAAGAAACGTTGGGATACTTAGCGCCGTGCGGTCCGGAGGGACAGGTAGTGGTTGAGGACCTCAAATGAGTTTGAGTACAGGTAGTTCAACCACTACGGTAGGTCGGTAGAGTAGGAGACAGCAGGGGAAGAGGAGGACGGGGGTTAGGGAGAGTCGTACTCAGAAAAGGTTACTCAGTTGAGAAACGTACTCCACCGGTTTCATAACCTCAAAGTCGAAATCGTAGTCAGGAAGGTTACTTGTGGGTCCAGACTAGAGGAAATCTTACCTGACCAACCTAGAGGAACGTCAGGTTCCCTGAGAGTTCTCAGAAGAGGTTATGGTGTTAAGTTTTCGTAGTTAAACCGAGAGTCGAAAGAAATATCAGGTTGAGAGTGTAGGTATGTACTGATAACCTTTTGATATCGGAACTGATCTACCTGGAAACAACTGTTTCATTACAGAGACGAAAAGTTATACGATAGATCCAACCAGTATTACAAGGTTGAGGATGGAAGACCGTTGGTCAGAAGATGAGAGATAAAGATACTCAAGTTGGAACATAAACAGACAAACAAATTCTAAGGCACATATTCACTATGGTATGTCATAAACAAAAAGAAACGAAACAAATAAAGTGAATCGGAAGGTCCAAGTTGGTATAACAGTCTTTACTGTCATAAAGGAAGAAAAACAATTCGGACTTATCACATGATGACATATATATGGTGCAAAATAAATAGGTAAGTAGGAAGTTACCTGTGGATCCAATTAAGGTAAGGAACCGATAACACTTACTACGACGTCATTCGTACCTTGAATGTCTGTGGAGAACCTCTGTTCTCAAAGTAAATAAAACTTATCTATAGATCTTCCTCCTAAAGAACTTGTGTACCATCAAGATAAAAACTAAAAACCTCCTTTGAAATATAAGAAAAGGTACCATATACATAGTTAAACATAAGAGTTGTTGTAATATAAAACATGTGAACACATGAAAATATAAGAGTTGTTACATGTTCCCAAGGGAAGAGAGGTGTACGAGTGGTTGTGAACAATAGAGAACTGGTAAAATTGTCCACACTCCCCTATAGAGTGACACGTAAACTGAGCGTAAAGGTATAAAAAATAATAAGTAAAAATTAACCTTCTATCAACGGAATATTATATTATAACACAACAAAAGACGAGTTGTTACACTTAGTCGGTATTCATATGTATATAAGGGAGAGAGAACTCGGAGGAGGGTGGAAGAGGGTAGAGTGGACAGATCCAGTAGTACCCCGTGACCAGACTCGAGGGACAATATGTCGTTGAAGGGTGATCGATAAAATGTGTACCATCACATATATACAGTTACTGTAAAGGGATAATTCCTGTCACTATAAAAGTATATGGATAGTCTGTAAACATTCAGAAATAACCTCTTTACAGATGAGTCCATGAAACAGGTGAAAAATTAACCAAACAAAATAAATGATTAACTAAATGGATAACGACAACTCAACATACTCAAAGAATGTATAAAACTTACGATTAGAGAATAGTCTATACACCAAACGTTTGTGAAAGAGGGTTAAGTACCCAACGGAAAAGTAAAACAACGACAAAAAGAAAAGAAACGTTTTCGAGAAATGAAACTACATCGAGGTGAACAAGAAAATACGAAAACCACAGTTTAGGTTTTTTTGTAGTGGTTCCAGTTACAGTTCCTCGACAGATACAAAAGAGGATCCTTAAAATACTAAAGTCTAGAAGTTAAACAAAATTAGGTAAAATTAAATTAAAAATACATTCCACATTACAGTCCCGGGTCAAAATAAAAAACACACAATGATAGGTTAAAAGAGTTTTGACGAATAAAATTTACGACATTAAAGGGGTGACATACAAGAACCGAATGAACTTTATTTAGTTAACTTGTATACACGTACTCAAATGAAGACCCAAGAGATAAGAAAAAATAACCAGATACAAAGATACGGTTACAGTATGACAAGAATAATGATATCGAAAGATTATGTCAAACTTTAGTTCTTCATATTACGGAGGTTAAAGTAAGAAAGAGTTCTAACAAAAACGAAATCTCCATAAAAAGTCAAAGTACCTTTAAAATCCTAACGGAAGATAAGACACTCTGATAGTACTCTATAAACTATTCTTAACGTAACTTAAAAATCTATCGAAACCCATCTTATATGTAAAAATGTTATCAGTAAAAAGGTTAGGTACTTGGGTCTTATAGAAAGGCAATAAACAAAGAAGAAGTAAAAAAAATCGAAAATCAATTTAAATAAGTTTTCATAAAAAATAATAAAAACTACGATAACATTTATCCTAATAAAAGAGTTAAAGAGCAAGAATATCAAACAACAATCACATATCTTTATGTTACTGAAAACATACAACTAAAACATAAGACGTTTACATGACTTAAGTAAAAAATCTAAATTATCAAAAAACACACATACCTCAGAAGTCACAAAATATATTCAACGTCTCTGTTAAAATGAGGAAAAGTCAAAATATGAAATAAAAAGAACGACATAATGATACCAATCCTGAAGGTCATAGCACAACTTATTTTCACTTCCACTGGGGGAACAAAACTAGGACTAGAATCTCTTTTACGAAAGTCAAAAAGTGGTGGTTCATACCATACTTGACACCCGAATAGTACATACCGATAATACGAGTCCATACAAGGGAAATATGGGGTTAACAACTTGTAAAAAGAAAATAGTACTTCCCTACAATATAAAACGGTTTACGAAAAAGACGTAGGTAATTCTACATAGTAAAAATAGGAAGTAAAATTATTACACCATACAATTACAAAACATAATGTACATAACTAAGCGTCTTCAACTTTATAGGAATGTAGTGACCTTATATAGGGTGAACTAGGACTATATACTAGGAATATTACATGACAACTTAAGAAAAACGATTATAAAACAACTCTTAAAAATGTAGATACGGGTAATCCCTATAACAAGAAACTAAAAGAAAGAATGACAAAACCATAGTCCCATTACAACCAAGACATTTTACGTCCACCTTCACAAGGACGGAGAGAATCTCAAAATTCTCAAACCCTTCCTAACCATAATTAATAAATTCACGAACTATATTAAGTGACCCATTTGGTAGAAAACAAACAACTTTCCAAAAACTCACGACTAAGTTGGAGGAATGATCATCAACTAGCCTAAAAAGACAGAGAAATACTACAAAGATTCTTAAATAGGTATAAAAAGTCCCAAAAGGTTAAACAAGTACATTTTAACAAGTATCATCAGAGAAAACTAGTAAACATAAACACATCATAGTAAATATTACAGATGTGAAGGTAAATATTAAACATAAATAATTTCAAGAGAGAGTAAAAAGAACCATGTGGATCGATTTATAAACATTAAAACAAATAAATTTTATTTGTCGAGACCAAAAGTAACTAAAAAATTTAGTTTTCTCTTTAGTTTAGATAGGGTTCTCTTTAATTTTACCTTTATTATGTATGATTGGAATACCTTAAGTCGTTTTGGCAAAAATTCTCCCTTTAAATATCGTGATTTACGGATGGAACTCCTTCTTTTTTTTTTTTCTAGAGTTCCTTTGTTAAATTGAAATGTGGAGTCACTTGATCTTCTTTCTTATTGTTTGATTTTTAATCATCTTTCTTTATTCATTGTTCCTGATCTTTCCTTTACTTTACATATTTGAAAATTTTTACGTTTTAAATCTAAAATGAATGTCCACCATGTAATTATCCGACGACCGATCTAAACCGGGAGTCCGGTACCGGACGACTGGAAAAATCAAAGGTTTCTGGCCAAAGGCTCTTGTGTCTCAGTTCATCCTTTATCTCACCAAGATCCTCTCGTTTACTGTATATAGAATCTGTATCAGTAGTAGTTTCTACCGAACAAGTTTACTCCTAGGATTGTTCTAGGTGTGTAACGTAAATCATCGATACAGAGAAATAAAATATTTGGTAGGAGAGATAAGAACTATTTGTAGTGACTAAAAAAAGTCAATCGTTGTGTAAAACAGGACATCTGTTTTCTGTACTAACAAAACAACACCATAGAAAGTTACATAAATAAATAGCAGATATAAAGGATGTCTGACAATTTAAACCCCGAACTAAACTAAGTCTAAGTTTGAAAGTCCTTTATTATTAAGTTTCGACCACGATATGTGAAGGTTAATATAGTGTAGTAGTACTTATACAAAGACTTATAGGGTGAAGAGAAATATGATTCTAATAGTTTCTCAAATCCACGATAGTCGGTGCAGAGGTAATAATTTAACAGAAGTTGTATACGGACGATAAAATATCGTAGGTAATAAAGGATATAGGTAATAAAGTACTCTAAATATTTTAAGTATAATTTACCATAAAAATTAACGTATTCAGGAAGACGTAAATAATCTTAATAAGACGTTTCTAAAAGTAAGAAATACTTAAACCAATGGAATCTTATATCTCGGATAATCTTTACGTCCTATTTGTGAACTAATAAAAGGAAATAGTCAAAATTGTCACAAGGTCGTTAGAAATCATCACTAGTGACTCGAAAATTTTTTAGTCATAAAACTTTAAATTTTTATGATAAATATAAATAAATTTTATATGTCTGTTTAGGAATTTAAATTTTATTTTTGTATGTGTATAAATCACATATTTTAGTAACGTTTGTAGTAGTAACACAAGGAATGTGATAAGGTAAAATCCGTTTACCTGTGAAAAATTACAATCGAAGACACAGAAACACACACACACACCGAATTTCGTTATCTTTTAAATAAGAGAGTGTCAAAGATTCTGGTTTTCAGTTATACATCCGTGACGACGTGAGAGAGGTCTCCGAGGTCCCCTATAAGTAAACCTATAAGTAAACCTCCCCACAAACGGAAAAACTCGAGGACCACTGAAATAGCAAGGATCCCAAACACCGACACAGTGAGACTAACGATGGAAATGTTCGAGAAACGTAGAAACACAGAATAAGAGACACACAGAGAACAGTATACTTGCGAACGGGAACCTAGACCCCTGGTGAGTCTAGTAGTACCCTAGAAATTGAATCAATGTAGACGTTTCTGGTCAAAAAGGTTTATTATAACGTAAGTGTCCAAGACCCCTAATCCTATACCTGTATGTGAAGACTCCGATGGTAAGTTGGGTGAAGTCTATAGAAAAATACTAAATAAAACACTACTAACAAGTTGATTGTCTTTTTTTATGTCACAAAACACCTGACGAAAAAATTACATAATGTTTGATATTATAACGTTTATATCCTCGTGATTAACTGTAAAAACGAAATATATTTGTATTGTGTATCATTTTCAAATGATCACTGGAGTCTTTGAATTTTACTAGTTTAGCTATCGCTATTTATTGGTGTTGGATTCTTTTTTACAATCAAATGATCATGTTAATAAACCAAAGGATGGTGACGAACCATTATATAAACATAAGTAGTCCCTTACTTTTTTTTCACTATCTCAGTCTGAATTTTTCATTAACAAAGTGAAGGTAAGCTATCTTCCTTGAACTTAACCGAACAATTTAGAAGTTCCTAAGTAAAGGTGACAGATAACATTTAAAGGATAAGGTTACCACAGGGTGGTGTAAAGATAATGTCATCTTACCGAATAGGTAAGATATTGTTGTTTTTTCTCAACCTGTTGTGTCTTCGTGGTCTCCGTACAAGAGACATTGAAAACCTTTTACTCTTTTGCAATTTAAAAAACAAACTTTAATAATACGGAGATAAAGTTTCTTAGTGGTTAAGGTTCTTTCTTTTAAGAACTAATATAATCTTCAGAAGCTTCTCTCTTCGACACCCCCCGTGAGGCGTCTTTCTCTCTCCGTCACCTTGAAGGGAGTCGTTTCGACTCCCCAGAGCTCCTCTCCACTCGGACGAGAGGTGGTTGGGTCGGGGAGTCGTTCGTTCTCTGTTAGTCTCCGCTGTCCCCAAGACAGATTCGTCAAGGCGAAATAACGGTGTTTGAGAACCAAATATATCCGTTCGTACCCCCAAAACGCTCCCGGAAAGGTATCAACGTGGTTAGTGCAATTTCCAGTTTAACATTATATGGTATCAACGTGGTTAATACAATTTCCAGTTCAGCGGTACGCGAAGTAACATTGTCCTCAGATACCACTAGTGTGCGACGGGTGTACGTGCCTTTAGTTCTCTCGGTTAGTTTTCAAAATTGTTTGTTGAATCCGGAGCGGGAGTAGAGAAGGCGGTCCGCGGTAGAATCGAGATTTGACGTTTCGATCGGGAAGAAAAAAGATCCAAAGGGTAAATCCCGGGGTGTTCTTCGTAAAATGTAACGGTTTTGGGTATGAAATAGGGAGTCATAGTGGTATCACTGACGTTACACCCGAGGACACAGGAGAACCACCGAAAGAAAGACGGATGATGTCGTTATGTAGAGTCCGAATAGAATACGTAAAGGACAAGTCGGAGACTTTAGTCGTCAAAGAGGGTCGTCGAGAACAAAGGAAATCCTCCTTTATAAACTTCTAGTTTTAAACCCACAATCCCTACGAGTGGGATCACAACAGTGACATAGATCCGAAATAAAGGGAATTTTTATTCTACAGATAACGTATAAAAAATATTATGACCCACTTGAATATAAAGTCAACAGGTCCGTGTCAGATTCAAATACAGATAAGTGAGTCGTGTTAATAATTACCACAGGTAATTTTCGTAGGGTCAAACTTATTCAATATACTAGTAGGATGAACGACGACGACGACGATTCAGTGAAGTGGGTACAGACTGAGACACGCTGAGGTATCTGCCGTCGGGTGGTCCGAGACGGTAGGGACCCTAATAGGTCCGTTCTTGTGACCTCACCCAACGGTAAAAGAAGAGGTTACGTACCTTCACTTTTCACTTTCACTTCAGAAAGTCAGTACAGGTTGAGAAACACTGGGGTACCTGACGTCGGGTGGTCCGAGGAGACAGGTACCCTAAGAGGTCCGTTCTCATGACCTCACCCAACGGCAACGGAAGAGACCTCGTAGGATGAATCTTAATCGAATTAGATTAAAATTACCCGTGGTTTTCTTTCAACGGTTTCAGGAAATCAAAGTGATTTTATACGAAACCACAGTTGCAGACTCAGTTAAAAGGTTTATGTACCACAATAGAAAGTTATACGCCCAAAGAAAATAAAAAAACACACGACTCAACGAGTCAACATAGCTGAGAAACACTGGGGTACCTGACATCGGGTGGTCGGGTACCTTAAAAGACCCGTTCTTATGACCTCATCCAACGGTAAAGGAGGAGGTCCCGTAGAAGGGCTAGGTCCCTAAATTGGGTGCCGAGAACGTAGAGGACGTAACCGTCCGCACAAGAAATAGTGACGGTGGACTTTTCGGAAAGAAAATAAAATCCTTTCGATAAATTAAACTATCAAACATCTTTAACAAGAGACAAGTCAAGTCAAGTCAAGTCAGTGAGTCAACACAGGATCAGAAACTGGGGTACCTCACGTCGTGTGGTCCGGAGGGACACGTAGTGGTCGAGGGTCTCAAATGAGTTTGAGTACGGGTAACTCAACCACTCCGGTAGGTTAGTAGTGTAGGAGGTTGCAACGGAAGAGGAATATGTTAGTTAGAAAGGGTCGTAGTCCCAAAAAAGTTTACTCAGTCGAGAAGCGTAGTCCACCGGTTTCATGACCTCAAAGTCGAAGTTGTAGTCAGGAAGGTCACTTATAAGTCCTGACTAAAAGAAATCCTACCTGACCAACCTAGAGGAACGTCAGGGAACGTCAGGTTCCCTGAGAGTTCTCAGAAGAGGTTGTGGTGTCGAGTTTTCGTAGTTAAGAAGCCGTAAGTCGAAAGAAATATCAGGTTGAGAATGTAGGTATGTACTGATGACCTTTTTGATATCGGAACTGATCTACCTGAGAACAACCGTTTCCTTACAGAGACGAAAAATTATACGACAGATCCAACCAATATTGAAAAGAAAGTTCCTCATTCGTAGAAAATGAAAGTACCGACGTCAGTGGTAGACGTCACTTGAACCTCGGGGGTTTTTACTTCAGACGGTGACAAAGGGGTAGATAAACGGCACTTCACTACCCTGGTCCACGGTACTAGAATCAAAAGACTTACAACTCGAAATTCGATTGGAAAAGTGAGAGGAGAAAGTGAAAGTAGTTCTCCGGAAAATCAAGAAGAAACGAAAGACGGTATTACCACCACAGTAGACGTATAGACTCCAATAACTATAAAGAGGGTCGTTAGAACAAAGGTCGAACACGAAGTAGGTCGGTTCGCAAAGAGTACTACAAGAGACATCAGTGAAAAATAAAAGGAAACTCCTAAGATTAGTATGTATGACTAAAAGAAACAAGTATAAGATAGATAACAAAAGAAAGGACGTCAGAATAAAAAGAAACTCAAGAGATAAAAGAAGGAAGACAGGAGATAAAGAGCAGACAGGAGAGACAACAAACCGGTGAGTACGAAAAAAATCCAAATCAGAAGTAAGATTTCACCCAACAATCTACAATTTTTACAAAAAGGATAAAACACTAGTATGAATCAGTACAAATGTCACAAAAACTTTAATTTTACTTCAATTTTATTTTTTTTTACTTCACCCAACAAAAGGAAATAAAATTGTTAGGGGACGATGGGAGCGTATGGGCTTGGGACTATCTTGAAAAAGTATATGAAGATCGAAAAAGAGTAGTTTACAGACTCTAAAATGAAGATCCAATACGATGAAAAAGTATCAAGGACATAAAGAATAAAAATAGAGTTGAGAAAAAAAGTTACAACTTGACATCAAAAGTAGTGGAAACACCAGAATCAAACCACCACTCACAGAAGTTATTACTAAAAAGAGAAAAAAATATGTTACAGGAAAATACCCCAAATTAACTTTAGGAAAAATAAAAGAGTACAATTAAACTCTGAGGTGGGAGAAAAAACAAAACAAAATCCTCTAAGAACACCTCAGACCAGTCTACTGGAAGGATCTTCTTACCAAAATTCCACGGTAGGATCGAACAATGGATCTACATAACCTTTGATATCGGGTAGTCAAATCGGTAGAGTGAAGGAAACCTGAGAGTTTTAAACTTAGAAGAGAGGTAAAAAGTAATAACAAAGATGTTTTGAGTAAATAAAAAAGATCTTGGTATCATTAACAAAGGGAGAATCTCATTAAGAGAGTAAGGTCTCCCCTTCTAGAACAACGTAAAATTTTTTATAATTAATTAAATAAAATTAACCTCCAATTAATGAAATGTTATAACATAACCAAAACGGTATGTAGTTGTACTTAGGTGGTACTCATATGTGCATAAGGGGTAGAACTTGGGGGGAGGGAGGAAGGAGGGACATGGTAGGGAGACCCAGTAGGGTCACGTGGTCGGTGTTCGTAGGACATAGTACCTAGTTTGGACTTGACCACTAAGTAAAGTATATACTATAATATGTACAAAGTTACGGTAAGAGGGTTTAGTAGGGTGGGAGAGGGAGAGGGTGTCTCAGGTTTTGTGACAAGATATGTAGACACAGAGAAAACGACAGAGCGTATATCCCAATAGCAATGGCAGAAAGATTTAAGGTATATATACACAATCATATGACATAACCACAAAAAGAAAGACCGGATGAAGTGAGACATATTATCCGAGGTCAAAGTAGGAGGAGTAATCTTGACTAAGTTTATATAAGAAAAATTACCGACTCATTATGAGGTAACACATATACATGGTGTCGAAAGAATAGGTAAGTAGACGACTACCTGTAGATCCAACGAAAGTACAGGACCGATAATATTTGTCACGACGCTACTTGTAACCCCATGTACACAGAGAAAGCTAATACCAAAGGAGTCACACATACGGGTCGTCACCCTAACGACCCAGTATTCCGTCAAGATAAAGGTCAAAAAATTCCTTAGAGGTGTGACGAGAGGTATCACCGATATGATCAAACGTAAGGGTGGTTGTCACATTCTCCTAAGGAAAAAGAGGTGTGGGAGAGGTCGTAAATAACGAACATCTGAAAACCTAGTGTCGGTAAGACTGACCACACTTTACCATGGAGTGACACCAAAACTAAACGTAAAAAGACTATTACTCACTACAACTCGTAGAAAAGCACACAAACAATCGGTAGACATACAAAAGAAACCTCTTTAAAGACAAATCAAGAAACCGGGTAAAAAACTAACCCAACAAATAAAAAGACCTTAACTCGACGTAGTGTCGGTAAGACTGACCGCACTTTTATCATGGAGTAACACCAAAACTAAACGTAAAGAGACTATTACTCACTACAACTCGTAGAAAAGTACACAAACAATCGGTAGACATACAGAAGAAACCTCTTTACAGACAAATCAAGAAACCGGGTTAACTCGACGTCCTCAACGAACATACAAAAACTCTAACCAACAAACAGTCAACGAAGTAAACGATAATAAAAGAGGGTAAGACTTACGACAGAAACGTAAAAAATTTTAACCTCTATAAATAAAATTTAATTAAATAATAAATTAACTTACTATTAAGGAAATGTCTTAAAACGACAAAAGACAGTTTGGAGTTGTACTTAGTCGGTATCCATATGTATAGGGGAGGGAAAACTTAGAGAGAGGGTAGAGGGAGGCGTAGGGTGGGGAGATCCAACTATGTCTAGGGGACAAACTCGAAGGACCGTTAGGGTGAGGATCCGTATATGGGGTTCCTTTGGTTTTAACTTTCTCTTTGTACATAGGGTAACAAGTAATGTCGTGATAAATACTATTGATATTGTACCTTCGTTGGATCTACAGGTAGCTGTCTACTTACCTATTTCTTCAACACCATATATATGTGTTACCTTATAATGAGTCTGTATTTTTCCTTACTTAAACTCAGTTAACATTACTGTACCTACTTTGATCTTGGATAATATGTCTCACTTTACTGAGTCTTTCTCTTTCTATTTATGACATAAGATTGTATATACACACACATATATATATATATATATATATATATATATATATGTATGTGTGTGTCTTAGATCTTTTTACCATGACTTCTTAAATGAATGTCCCGTTGTTACTTCTTTGTCTATATCGCTTATCTGAACAACGTATAAACTCCGAGAACTCCCACATCCGACGAAACCTGGATGACCATAAGAGTCCTTACAAATCACGTAGAAAAAAAAAAAAAAAAATAAAAAATCGAGTAGACGAGTGACCACAGACCCATCGAAAGGAGGTCAAAATAGTCAATTAGAAAAGGAGTCTAAAAGAACGACTCCTAAGGTGAGTCTCACACCGGGAGAGATTGGTCTTCTCTCTTAAACTACTTTAAGTTAGGAAGTCCAGATACTTCTGGTAACCTACAGAGAAAAGAGAGGAAAGGTGACGAAGGTGTTCGACATTGGGGTGTCCACAGGACTCGTGTAAAACGACAACTACCACAAAACCACAATTGGTTTATGTGAGGACCCAGGTCGTCTTAAGGAACAGTAGAGTAAAACAACTCCTACGACGGAAAGAATAAATAAAAATAACAAAGTATTGTCATTTTCTACAAATAGTCAAAAGTGTTGGTTATCGATCTGTTTTCTACTTTCTATTAATGTTAACGTTCGGTATTACCCCTGTACTAATTGAATTGTTATATTTTATTAATATATGTTAAAGTCAAGTCAAGTCAAGTCAGCGAGTCAGTACAGGCTGAGAAACGCTGGCGTACTTAGCGTCGTGCGGTCCGGAGGGACAGGTAGTGGTAGAGGGTCTCAAGTGAGTCTGAGTGCAGGTAGTTCAGACACTACGGTAGGTCGGTAGAGTAGGAACCAGCAGGGGAAGGGGAGGACGGGGGTTAGGGAGGGTCGTAGTCTCAGAAAAGATTACTCAGTCCAGAAGAGTACTCCACCGGTTTCATGACCTCAAAGTCGAAGTCGTAGTCAGGAAGGTTTCTTTAGGGTCCTGACTAGAGGAAGTCTTACCTGACCAACCTAGAGGAACGTCAGGTTCTCTGAGAGTTCTCAGAAGAGGTTGTGGTATCAAGTTTTCGTAGTTATGAAGCCGCGAGTCGGAAGAAGTGCCAGGTTGAGAGTGTAGGTATGTACTGGTGTCCTTTTAGGTATCGGAACTGATCTGCCTGGAATCAGCCCTTTTATTACAGAGACGAAAACTTATATGATAGATCCAACCAGTATTGAAAAGAAGGTTCCTCATTCGCAGAAAATTAAAGTACCGACGTCAGTGGTAGACGTCACTGAAACCCTCGGGTTTTTTTATTTCAGACTGTGACAAAGATGACAAAGGCGTAGATAAAGGGTACTTCACTACCCTGGTCTACGGTACTAGAAGCAAAAGACTTACAACTCGAAATTCGGTTGAAAAGGTGAGAGGAGAAAGTGAAAGTAGTTCCCCGAAAAATCGAGGAGAAGTGAAAGACGGTATTCCCACCACAGTAGACGTATAGACTCCAATAACTATAAAGAGGACCGTTAGAACTAAGGTCGAACACAAAGAAGGTCAGGTCGCAAAGAGTACTACATGAGATGTATCTTCAATTTATTCGTCCCACTGTTATACGTCGGAACTGGATGAGGAAAAGGATAAACCTTGGTCAGACAACAAGGTACAGGTCAAGTTTGACAACGAAGGACTGGACGTATGTCTAAAGAGTTCTCCGTCCAGTCCACCAGACCATAAGGGTATAGAAAGTCTTACAAGGTGTCAAATAACACTAGGTGTGTCAGTTTCCGAAACCGTATCAGTTATTTCGTCTTTATCTACACAAAGACCTTGAGAGAACGAAAAAAGTACTAGGTCGCCTACAACCGTTAAACTAGAGACCAAGGAGACGGAAAAGATTTTGGTCGAACTTGTAGTCCCTTAAGTGCCAAGTGCATAACGACCTCGGACCGAACCTCTTAAAACTCGTAATGACATGATCGTACACTCTACTAACGTTAACACGCCATCAAACTCGTAAGAAACCGTAACGGAAAGAAACCCTAAACTTACTTTTGACTGGAAAAGGTCAACTCCCCAGTTTTCTCACTACGCCATTCACCTTCACGTATGTACGTGTACAAAAGCAGACGGGTCAGATACAGAAATCCAACCACGTAAATTAGGTAAAAGTAAATTCTATTAATAGTTATACCAACTAGGATAACTTTCACTTTCACTTTCACTTTCACAATCAGTGAGTCAAAACAGACTGAGAAACACTGGGGTACCTGACATCCGAGGAGACAGACACCTTAAAAGGTCCGGTCTTATGACCTCACCCAACGGTAAAGAATAATGGTAAAAGAATCAACAAAACCTAAATAAAAGATATCCAGAAAAGGTAGAGAACACAAAGGACGGTAGTCTATTTAAGGAAATCGTAAACAACATTTCGACCAAACCACCACGACTTAAGAGAATTAAAACGAACAGACCTTTCGAAAACTCAAGAGGTAGTTTAGACTTACTCTCAAAACGACCCATCTCATAAGAATAAACATCCAAGAAGGCAAAGTAGTGAAATTTATATAGTACGGTAAGGGAAGACCGAACGTCTCAAAGATAACTCTTTAGTCGACTATGTGATACCTTCAAAGAAACATACAACAGTAAAAGGGGAACAAAGAAAATGATAAAATAGAAACAGAAATTAAAGACAGTCAAACTAATGATACACAGAACTACATTAGGAGGAACTCAAACAGGACGGACCCTGAGAGACACGAAGGACCTGAACCAACTGATAAAGGAAAGGATTATCGACGACCCCTTCGACAGTAGAGAAGTTTGTAAAAGAGTCCAGGAAAGAGAGAGAGAAGAGGAGGACCCTGGGAATATTACACTTACAACGACGTAAATTACAACAGGGTCTCCAACGTAAAAATAAAAATTCTGGACAATAAGATGAACTGGAAGAGACCACCGAGTCACCATTCTCAGACAGATGTTACATTCTCTGTACCTGAAGTAGGAACTGAACCCTTCTCTGGGACCTCATCCTTTACCGTTGGGTGATGTCATAAGAACGGACCCATTTAGGGTACCAGTTATATTTTCTCCGTTTTTTCTATACTCCGGTCTTATACTCGAGGGGTCCGACCTTCCACAGGTTATATGGTGACCTCTTCTGACCTCACTTTAATGATTATCAAGGTTTTTCTAACTTCACTGACCCGTTTTCTCCTTCACGAGACTCAACACCTACACAAACTGCTACTTTCAATTCAGACTACGACATTTCTTTTTATAACGTATTTTGAACCTTACAATCCAGGTACTTAGTTCCATTTGACCTGTACCAGTTCGTCGTCTACCCTTCTAACTTGTAGTTGTAGAATCCTTAGTCACTTGATTTTACTTATCCTTACCCTCTTAATTTGAGTCTACTGATAACATAGATGATGATACCCGTTCTTAGGGAATCCTTTACCTCATCGGGAGTATCAGTTGTTTTTTTTCAGGTTTCAGGTCGTGAACCTACGGTAAAATTTTTACTGTCTTACTAGAGTTAAAGCTCTATTTTGTAAGTTGTAGTGTCATTAGGTTCAGATACGGGGTTGACAACTACAATTTCTTCGACTTCAACTGACCAAGATACTTTTGGATTTCTGGAAGATCTGGATTGTGGTTTTTCTATAGTAAAGGTAGTGTCCCTTAACATTACGTTTTCATCCTTTAGTTCACTATGGATCTCATTTTTCGTTTAAAAGGAACCTTATATTGGACTTCGTCCCGTTTCTGATTCTCAAAACAGTTCTCTTGTGTGACCAGTATCGTTTGTGGGGAAAGGTTGTTATTTTCTCTACTGATGTGTATTTATAGTGGTTTACCAGTTATGACTTTAGTCTAACTGACATAAAAACCTCTGTTTCTACTTCTTCGAGATACGGACGTATGATTCAGCGAAGTCAGTACAGGTTGAGAAACGCTAGGATACCTGGTATCGGGTGTCCGAAGACACAGGTACCCTAAGAGGTCCGTTCTTATGACCTCACCCGATGGTACGGAAGGAGGTCCCCTAGAAGGGTTGGATTCCTAGAAGGGTTGGATCCCTGACTTGGACTCAGACAATGTAGACGTAACCGTCGACCCAAGAATTGGTGATCACGGAGAACCTTTTTGACCTCTTCAAGATATGTTAGTCTTTTTTATTCTGGACGTCCACTGTTTTCGTCTCTGTAATGAAACGACTGATTCCAGGCAGATCAGTTCCGATACCAAAAAGGACACCAGTATATACCTACACTCTCAACCTGGCACTTCTTCCGACTCACGGCTTCTTAACTACGAAAACTTGACACCACAACCTCTTCTGAGAACTCTCAGGGAACCTGACGTTCCTCTAGGTTGGTTAGGTAAGACTTCCTCTAGTCGGGACCCTAAAGAAACCTTCCTTACTACGATTTCGACTTTGAGGTCATGAAACCGGTGGAGTACTCTTCTCAACTAAGTAACCCTTTTTGAGACTACGACCCTCCCTAACCCCCGTCTTCCTCTTCCCCTGTTGGCTCCTACTCTACCGACCTACCGTAGTGCCTGAACTACCTGCACTCAGACTCACTTGAGGCCCTCTACCACTGCTTGTCCCTCCGGACCGCACGACGCTAAGTACCCCAGCGTTTCTCAGCCTGTGCTGACCCGCTGACTTGACTTGACTTGACTTGACTTCCACTGACACTGAGTCTAGCACTCGAGTATAACTTTTTAAGTTCGAACTTAACTTATTTCATCCTCTTTGGTGATCCAAAAAGTCCGTAGTAGATTAGTTTAGGGAATACTAATATGTCACCTCCACTGTTTATCTAAGTTCCCTAATCTAGACCATCTGTCTCATGGACTTTTTGTCACCTTCTCTCAAGTATTGTAGCACGTCCTCCGTCACTAGTTTTAGTAGCTTTTCGTTTTCTTTACGTTCTTCCGTTTCACCAACAGACTCCTCCTAAATGTTTATCGACTCCTTTTTACTCTTCGTTTTCAGTTCCCTCTTTCCCTTTCTATATGGGTTGACTCGTTCCTCTCTATTCTTCCGGAAGAATTTACTCGTTAAATTTCTTCATCTCCTTTTGACATCTTACCCTTTGTGATCTCGAGAGGAATTCTTTCAACCTCCTTTTGACAACGAGAGTTATACAGTCGTCTAAAGTTTGTGACTCGTCACCGGTCTCCTGACCTTTTCCAGTCAAAAGTAAAGTTAGGGTTTCTTCCCGTTACAGTTTCTTACAAGTTTGATGGTATGTTAACATACTCCATTGTCTTACCCAGTTTTAACCCTTTCCTCATGTTGTACCGACACATAAAAGTGGGACGAATAAATTGAATATACGTCTCATGTAGTTCGTTTTACGGTCCAACCTACTTAATGTTCGACCTTACTTCTGAAGACCCTCTTTATAGTTGTTGGAGTCTATACGTATACTATGGTGAGACTATCGTTTTTCACTTCTCCTTGTTTTGTCGGAGAACTACTCCCACTATCTCCTCTCAATCTTTTGACTGAACTTTGAGTTGAATTTTTTTTGGATTCTAATACCGAAGACTAGGGTAATGAAGTACCGTTTGTCTTTCCCCCTTTCACCTTCGTCACTGCATATAATAAAAGAACCCGAGATTTTAGTGACGTCGGTTCTTTAATTTTTTGTGATCGAGGAAACTTCCTTTCAACACCGTTTACATTTGTTACATAATTTTTTGCCTCTATAGTGAATAGACTGTTTCTAGAGAGATCAATTTCGACATCAGAAAGATCATCAGCACATGTCTACACTCTAAACCAGGTATTTCTTCTGACTCGTGACTTCTTAACCAGGAAAAGATAACACCATGAACTCTTCAGAGAACTCTCAGTGAACCTGACGTTCTAGTTTGGTCAGTTAGAATTTCCTTTGGTTGGGAATTATAAGTAACCTTTCTGACAACTACTTGAACTTCGAGGTTATGAAACCGGTGGACTACAGAAAAGGTAGTCCTTTTCTGGGACTACGACTCTTTCTAACTTCCGTTTTCCTCTTCCCCCGTCGTCTTCTACTCTACCAACTTATCATAGTGACTGAGTTACGTGTACTCAAACTCGTTAGAGACGTTCTGTCACTTCCTGTTCCTTCGGATCACACGACGTCAGGTACCTCAACGTTTATCAGTCTGTTCTGAATCACTGACTTGTCGTTGTTTTTGTCATACAGGTACTGTCGTCTCGTGTAATCCTCTGAAACTCAAGGTATTATTTAAGTCAAAGTGTTCCTATTCTTACCTAACCTACTGTCAATTCACTGTCAGTCCCTGTTGTGTGTTGTTTTAGTATGACGGACCCTTCACACGAAAGTAACAGACGGAGACGGAAAGACTTAACCGACTTGAAAACGCCGAGAGAGAGGACGGGGTACAGTGGTAAGAGAGTTTTACATAGATTACTGGAGGATACAAACACATTCAGTAAGTCAGAACAGGTCGGAAACACTGAGGTACCTGATATCGGACGGTCCGAGGAGACAGGTACCTTAAGAGGTCCGTTCTTATGACCTTACCCATCGGTAAGGGAAGAGGTCCTCTAGAAAGGTTGAGTCCCTAGCTTGGACCCAGAGGGTGTAATGTCCGTCTAAGAAATGGTAGACTCGGTGGTTCCTTCGGGTTATTGAAGGACGATCCACAATCTGAAAGACGATCCATAAACTGGTTGTTGTCAAGTGATTTAATGAACTGTCACTAAATGACTTATAGTCAATACACGGTTCGTTACAGGACTACTACCATTTGTTCTTGCTGTTTCTAAGACGTACGGATCTCATTTATAAGACTATACCTTCTGACTTTTATTCGAATAGGTGTCACCTATAAACTCTCATTGAATCTTTTCACGATTTGTCTGTTAAATTTTAGTCCACTGTATTATCATTGAACCACCGATGAAATCAAACACACTATAGCTTCTGAAGGACCTCCTTCCCTGTAAACACGTCTCTGGAGTTACGGTTCTTTTCAATTCAGAACACATCTATTCCCTCTCCTCTTAGGTGTATCTTCACGTCGATTTACTTCCGGGAAATGACCTTCACTAAAACCGTACAAGGTACTTTTTCGTTCCCGAAGAGACCACCGAGTCTCCCATTTTTTAGGCGGACGTTTAGTCCTCTGGACCCAAGTTAGTGACCCAGCCCTTCTAGGGGACCTCTTCTCTTACCGTTGGGTAAGATCATAAGAACGGACCTCTTAAAGTACCAGTCTCTTCTGACCACCCGATGTCAAGTACGCCAATGTTTCTCAACCTGAACTGATTCACTGATTGTGAAAGTGAAAATGGAGTACTTAGTCGTTCAGGAACATCGACCCTCCTCTTATCATGTTTCTTACCACCCTCTCACTCCTCCTCTTTACAAACTCAGAAGTATCCGTTCCCATTTTACGAACTCAAAGGATTTCACGTAATTTTTCGGTAACCAAGAGATTCAGACGTAGAGATAAGGACGGGACTTTTGTCCAAGTCTCGTCTGAACACCTGTGTCACTCCCTTCCCCTCCCACCCTGTTTAACCCTCTTATTGTGAGTGTATACATGTGATGGTACACATTTTGTCTATCGATCATCCTTCGACGACATATCGTGTCTTTCGAGTCGAGTCCCGAGGTACTCCTGGACCTCCCCACCCCACCTCCCCTTGCCCACCCTCCCTCCGAGTTCTTTCTCCCCTATATACATATGAATATTGACTAAATGAGACAACATATCGTCTCTGATTGGGTTGTAAGATTTCGTTAATATGATTTTTTTACCTAAAAAACTTCTAATCAAGAGAGAAAGGGAGAGAAATAGATAGTCGAGAGATAGATACATCCATAGATAGATAGTAGTAGCAGTAGAGGAATCTTTTATACAACGAAACTAAAGACAACGTGGCACTAGACAATGACATCTAAAGTAAACGTAGAACGAACAAAGGGAATTATTATGCGGAACTTTTAGATTCCAAGACTCCGAAAAATTAGACCTTTTACTGTATGTTACTAAACACGAAATTTTTATACTGATGTCGTCGTACCACACACAGAATTAAGTAACCACGAAGGTATTGTTTTATACTATTTACCGTACCGAATTTGTTATGTGTAAACAAAGAGTGTCAAGACCTCTGACCCTTCAAGTTCTCGTACCACGACCGTCTAAAACCACAGGTCAAATGTCTACCGGAAGAAGAACGACACCGGAGAATACCCCTTCCCCACTTCCTCGAGAGATCCGAAAGACGATATTTCCGCGATTAGGATAAGTAATCTCGGGACGGAGTACTGGATTAGTACAGGGTTCCGGGGTAGAGGTTTATGGTAGTGTACTTCCTAACCAAAGTCACCTACTTAAAACCTACTGTTGTTGTAACTCATCTCTCAAAACATAGTAGAGAGACCATATTACCTGTCACTAGTCTCACCACTTAGTTTAAGTATATTTTTGTTTAAATCTTTGTTTAAGTATATTTTACTGATTCTTATGTTTTCTAAGACTACGACCTCTTCTCTTCTGAGTCCCCTTGTACTGTCGACGAAAATTTATACATTCCTTGACAGTGCACACTTTTCGCACACGAATAAAATATAGTGAGGTCCCGTATTCCGTCCGCGTACTCTGCAGATAGAGTTTGTTTCTTTTTATTAAAAGAGATCGATGGGTCATGATCATATCCAAGGGAACACTCTATTACTCGTGTCTATGGATCTCTATAAGTTTGTCTTTAATCTATTAAACAGCCCTTACGACGTATTCACTGAGGACGTAAAATATTTTTCTGTTATCGATGGTAAATAAAGCGTGTATGTGACTCGGTCTGTGTGACGGTTCCCTAAAAATATTTGTAATAGGTAAATTAAAAACATTGTTGACATACACCATCCTTAGTAGATAAAAATCTACCTCTTGGAGTCATAATCTCTTCACTTCACTAAAAATGTTCCCGTATGTTAATCATTCACCTCCGGAGTCCTTCCTAGATCCAGAGAGGTGTAGGAAACTAAAAAGTGGTATAACCCGAGTCTGTACGGATCTACTAATGATTTTATACCAGAGAAAGAGACAGGAAAAGTCCCGACCCAGTGTCGTAAGGTAGTGCCTCCTCTTTGCCATAAGTTTCGGTCCCTGTAGATGATCTGTAACGACCACTCACAAACTCCAATCTACACCACACCACACCACACAGGAAGGCAGAGAAAACACTTCGGTTTACCTCTCTAAAGACCCTGTTGAGAAGGAATCTCTTCGAGGGTAGTAAGGAGAGAGTGAAACCGAAGGAGATCAGGACGTTCTACCTTCTTCCGTTACCGTGGGGTGAGGTCATGAAAACGGACCTTTTAAGTACTTGTCCTCGGACCATCCGACGTCAGGTACCCCAGCGATTTTCAGCCTGTGCTGACTCGTTGAAGTGAAAATGAAAAATGAAAGTACGTAACCTCTTCCTTTACCGTTGGGTGAGGTCACAAGAACGGACCTCTTAGGGTCCTCGTCCCTTCGGACCACCCGACGGTAGATACCCCAGCCTGTACTGACTTTACTGAATCGTCGTCGTCGTCGTCGTCGTCAGGATGTTCTGTCCAGGATCCAACCACAGATGGTTGGGTCGGACTGTCCCGGTCGTGACTCGGATAAAGGAAGTCTCTAGAATGTCCTTTCTAGGTGGACCCGAGGGGACCACGGAGTCTACCATTTCTTAGACGGACGTTACGTCCTTTGTACACAAGTTAGGGACCCAGTCCTTCTAGGGAACCTCTTCCCTTTCCGATGGGTGAGGTCATAAGAACGGACCTCTTAAGGTACCTGTCTCCCCGGAACATCCGATATCAGGTACCTCAGTGTTTCTCAACCTGTACTGGCTTACTGATTGTGTGTGTGTGTGTGTGTGTGTACTCTGTTGACCAACTGTAGACCTAAGCACATGCGAACTCGAGGATCAGGATTTAGTAGGACTAAAATAAGGTTTTGTAAATCATATAGAACATGGGGACTATCACCTCAAAGAAGGGTGAGGTTCTCAAACTATAAGATTATGAGAACTCCATATTCTACTGAAGTCGGTTCCCACGTCTTTCCCTTTTACTGTCACAATACCTGACGTACAAACACAAGGGGGGTTTAAGGTTCGGGATAGGGAGTTTCACTACCATAGACCTCTACACCGGAAACCTTCCATTAATCCAAATCTACTCCAGTACTTCCGCTTCAGGGGTGCTGTCCCAATCACAGGAAGGTTGTTTATGAATTACTCACGGAAGCTTAATAGGACCTGTCACGATTCACGATGTAAGTATTACGTCTAATTTGTATAGAGATTTATAAAACAAAAATCAATAGTTCGCAACTCATTCGTCTTTTATTTCTAAAAGTGATAAGTCACTAAACAAGTTGCACAGAAGTCATTTAAACTTTGTAAAAGACCCTGCAAGTCTTCTCTACTAAGACAAAAGAGGTTGTTGTCGATAAAAATTTAACTGTTAACAATGAAGAGAGAAAGAAAAAGACAGAGAACCTACGAAATCTTACACGTGTTCAGTCGTTTTGAATCCAACGAAAAGAAAAGATAAGAGTCTCTCCAAAATTGGATCTCCCGTCCCGGACCGCAAGGTCCCGACCCCAAAGACTCAATCGTATACAAAGAAGTCGACCAGGACAGTGACACTCGGGGTTCGTCATCTCACGGACCGGCGCCCTTACTTCACAGTTGACACAAAATCGAGAATAGTATAAAGGGTACGAGTTCACCTGATTATTTACCTCTCTCAGAAAGTCGGTCGTACCACCCACTTAAGACTTTTGTTCTTGTACACTTTACCTCTTTCATTCCTACGAAGATAGGATACTTAGACACAAATGACTTTTGACTCCGTAGTATCTGTTCCTTTGTCCAGACGACACCTTGACTGTGAGGACATCTCCTCCTTTCGGTACTTGTATAGGACAGTCCATTCTTAGGATCCTCCCTTACTACCTCCTTTTCCACTCTTGTGTAATGAGACGAACCAGAGGATAGTGAAGACCCTCCTAGACCTTAAAAATAACGTCTCCTACCCCTAAAAATAATGCCTCAACGTAATTATTCAAACTATTAGTTTTTTGTTGTTCGACTATCGACAATGTATACTGAAGGGTCGAGACACTCCTAAATAACGGGACGAGTCCCCCTACCGTCTAAACCTTTCTGGAAGATGAGAGTGGAGACAGTGACTCCGTACGGAAGACTCGAGACTCTAAATAGGGAGACGGACCTTTGGGTGTTCGGTAAGTCTCAACCGGAAGACAGAGTCGGTGAATAATATCCTGTGTCGCAGACGAAATTTTAAGGTGTCCGGTACGTATCTTATGTATAGGTGTTCAGTTCTCACGTATTTGAAAAATAATTGACGTTCATGAAAGGAACTGAGACTCGGAAGTCCAAAAGGGTTTCGTTTCTTAAATATAACACGATAAACATATAAAAGTCAGACCAGCTTATAAGAATATGTCAATATAATCCGATAACAAGGGAACCAGTGACAAAACCAAGGGTCTCTGATAAATCAAAAAGGGACCGTCAGTAACGAGTCCAAGTTACGAGAGAGAGAGACTTGACAAAGAGAAGAGGGACCCCGATCGGACGTACTTTAGGTTCAGTGAGGGCGTCCTTTCGGTCCGTTTCCATCCAGGGTAGGATCTTGACCGGTCCTGACTCACTGTCACACTGATGCCTTGGATTCCCTCCCTCCTCAGTCTCCACTAAGGATCTGCACCTAGGGTCTACCGGACCCCTTACCAGAAAGGTAGTCACTCGTGTTTCCGGTCTGTGTCTTCTGTGAACATTTTCCTTCCTCTCAACCAAATACTTTGTCTTTAGACACAATTCGAACTCTGTACCACTCAGACTTGATACCTAGTCTGTAAGAACATCTCGACGTCCAGACCCCAAATCTTTACCTAGTCTTTATATCTAAACCCCAAATAGACGTGTCTCTACTACCACCTATCTACTGATAACCTAAGTCCGTAGAAAACTCTCGTCTAACACCTCTCTTCTCCCAGTTCATTTTGAACCTCATCGGGGGATAACTTCTCTTCTTCCTTCCTAACGTCTCTACCCCCTACTCGGTCCCAACGTGGTCCAGTGACTTGAGTTCCCTCTCCTCTTAAGGTCTTACAGGTCCCGTTGACATTTTCACCTGTTACTCAATACTTAATTTGTCTTCTTATTTCTTCCATGACTTTCTAAGTGTATTTTCTTGTTCTCGTTCTCCCTTCCAGATTTTGTAAACACTGTAATCCACTAAGATGTACTTGGGTTATATACGGGACTTGTTTTGATTAGACTTAACATTGATCTATCTTCGTCGCGCTGTGATTGAGTGTTCTGTATAGCTGTTCCGTACCACGTTCCCAGATGTACCGACCTTTTATCGTCACTTCTCACGGAACAAGTCTTCTCAGTGTCAAGTCTGTACTACTCCCTCCACTAGTGTATCGTACTAATAAATGGGACTATATATATGTCTAGGGTACCCTCTTCAAGTCTCTCTCATAAATCTCTCCTACTTTCGTACACTATCGTGTCTCCACGTCGACGACTGCCCCACGGATGTCTTCCGGACCAATCTTCGTTGTTTCTCTTCTACTGGCAGTGTCTAGGCCGTATGTTGCTCTACGATGTTGTCTGCCCCTTGTTTGACGCCTAAAAACGAGGATCAAAGTGAATACCTTTTAATCCTATGAAGAATTTTCTATCTCCTTATGTAACTCCGATAATATTCAGACAAACTGATTATTATCAAAATTGATAATCAATTTGATAATTGATATTCAATTGATAATTGAGAATTGATTATCCTCATCAAATTGAGGATGGTTGTTTCGTCCGTGACCGACCGGTTCGAGGGACGTGTTAATGGAGAGAGGGGTAAAGTGTGTCTTAGTCCCGAAGAGAACGACCGAGGACCCACCCGGTCGACTAGAGTCCCACAAAACACCTTACTATATACTCCCGGTGAGTGAAAGACGATCTATATCCGGGGACACTCAGTGGTACTTGGGACAGACCCTTACTTAGGTTGTATCCCTTCGTTTTGGTTCTCTACCTCTGTGAAAAGACTAACGAAACGACTTGTAAAACTAGTTCTGAAGTGAAGTACTTGGTATTTCATGTTAGTGTAAGAGTAAATTACTCGACTATGATAGGGGAGTAACTGGGGTGGAGACGGTCCGATTTCAGTCAAACTTACAGTAAGGACAATAAACATTGACTTACGTTTGGATTATTCCGCAAAATCAATCAGAAGGACTAAAAGTAAAAGATCGGATAGAAACTGATGTTCTAACGGTCACAAAAGAAATATTTGGTATTTGTATTGTCATAGTGACGGAACGAATTTGGACAGACGTCCGAAGAGTCATTGATGACTTATCTTATGCCTGAAGAAATGCACAATATGTTTTACCCAATAATAGACCTCAGTCTACTGAGTGGATGATGGTAGAGGAAGGTGGAGAGAATTTAAGATTAAATTTACTGGAACATGAGAAAGTAACACTTTTTAAGATAGACTAAGAAAAGGTTTGACTAGACAAAGTTGTGCGACAATACTACAAAGTGAAATTATCGAACAAGATCAGAGAACAAACATTAAAACACAATGCTCGTAGTAGAACTTGTCCTCTCAAAAAGAGATACGTTCAGGATACAAGACTCGATCCAACATCTACGAAGGAAACCCTCTCAATATACAATCGAAAAAGGACACAAATACCCTAGTCAGTCAAGTCAAAGTCAGTGAGTCAACACAGGTTGAGAAACACTGGTGTACCTGACGTCGTCCGGTCCGAAGGGACAGGTAGTGGTTGAGGGTCTCCCGTGTCTCTTATTTACTTGCGAAGAAGTCTCCCTAGACGCGTACCCCCACAATAGTAAGCAGTAAAAACATGGGAATGCGACGTGAAAGGCAAGAGTCTCGTGACCTGTGGAGAAATCTTATCCCTGAAACAAATACGTAGCAAATTAGGGTGTCCCGGATGACACACTTAAATTTCACTATTTTTGTGCAAATCTCACTAAAAAAATTTACTCATCGTCTAAGATTTCTATTAAAAAATCACATTAAAATAAGTAAGGATATATATTAGTCCCCTATAAAGACAATTATTCAGTACAGGTAGTTCAACCACTATGGTAGGTTGGTAGAGTAGGAGACAGCAGGGGAAGAGGAGGGTGGAAGTTAGAAAGGGTCGTAGTCCCAGAAAGGATTACTCAGTCAAGAAATGTAGTCCTCCGTAAAGTAGAAGTTGTAGTCAGGAAAGTTACTTATAAGACCTGACTAAAGGAAATCCTAACTGACCAAACTAAAGGAACTTCAGGTTCCCTACGAGTTCTCAGAAGAGGTTGTGGTGTCAAGTTTTCGTAGTTAAGAAACCGCGAGTCGAAAGAAATATCAGGTGGAGAGTGTGTGGATGTACTGATGACCTTTTTGGTTTCGAATTGATCTACCTGGAAAAAACCGTTTCATTACAGAGACAAAAAATTATGCGACAGATCCAACCAGTATTGAAAAGAAGGTGCCTCGTTTGCAGAAAATTAAAGTACCGATGTCAGTGGTAGACGTCACTAAAACCTCGACGTTTTTTATTTGAGAGTGACAAAGGTGACAAAGGAGTAAAAAAACGGTACTTCACTACCGTGACCTACGGTACTAAAAACAAAAAACTTACAACTCAAAATTCAGTTGAAAAGGTGAGAGGAGAAATTGAAAGTAGTTCTCCGAGAAATCAAGAAATGAAAGACGGTATTCCCACCACAGTAGACGTATAGACTTCAACAACTATAAAGAGGTCCGTCAGAACTAAGTTGGTCGTAAAGTATACTACATGAGACGTATATTCTATTTCTTCGTTCCACTATTATACGTCGGAACTGTATGAGGAAAGGGTTAAAACTTGGTCAGGTAACAGGGTACAGGTCAAGATTGACAACGGAGGACTGGACGTATGTCTAAAGAGTCCTCCGTTCATTCCACCAGACTATAAGGGTAGACAACTTCTTAAAAGGTGTCAAACAACACTAGGTGTATCAGTTTCCGAAACCGTATCAGTTATTTCGTCTTCATCTACAAAAAGACCTTGAAAACACCAAAAAGGTACTAGGTCGCCTACAACCGGTAAACTAGAGACCAAGGAGACGGAAAAGATTTAGGTCGAACTTGTAGACCTTCAAGTACCAAGTACATGACAACTTCGGACCGAACCTCTTAAAGCTCGTAATGAAACGATCACACTCTCTACTCACGTTAACACACCATCAAACTTTTATGAAACCGTAACGGAAAGAAATCTTAAACTTACTTTTGATAGGAAAAGGTCAGGACAAAATACCCTAGGTAGTCGGATTTTGGTCTAAAATACACTTGGAGAAACGAATTCAAAGAACGTATTACCTTTAATTCCCATTCAAACGTGACGTAGATAAGTATTTCAGTCTCAAGAATAAGAGTCGTTACTAAGAAAAGACGGATATATGACAGAACCAACCCGTCCTTCAAAGAAAAAACGAAGGGATCCGACCACCCACCTCAAAATGATCAAAGAAAAAGTATTAGTCCCATCGAGAAACTCCGAGATCAAAAGACTTCCTCCAAGATAATTTCATAGGAGACTTGAACCCACCGGTCTAGTACAAAACACAAGGAAATATCTGTAGTCATGGGATTTTGAGTCCCAGAGTTCGATCACATGGGTAGACTATTAAGGTCCGATCCTGGTGAAGTCTCGAAGAATTAAGAGTCCATACTCTAGGAGATGAAAACTGTGTACCCTAACGGAAACAAAAAGAAAAAATTTCATACCAACAAAGAAGTTTAAAAAAGACCTCAAACACATAAATTGATTCAATAAACATTGTCCTCTTGTCAAGAGAGCACAACGTGAAATATGGTATAAAATTTAGAAATCGTCCACTGTGACAAGTGACCACAAGGATTTCACGTTAAACATAATAGATAAGTAAGTAAGGTGTTTAGAACAAAGACACACATGAAACACCGTCCGTGATAAGATCCACGAACCCTATGTCGTTACTTTTTACAAACTTTTTTACAAGACTCGAGTACTTAGAATGGACGTCCCTCTTCCTTTGTTTGTAATACTTGATCTCAATGTACCGAATTATACTTCTGTAGAGTTTTTGTATTAACATATTTTTTATTCGAGGTTTTATTATAAGTACCGTGTTATAGGTAAAATGTTCCAACTTATGTACATTGGATCGTAACAAATACCTATGTAGTATCGATCATTTGATCACTCTGAACACAGACTAGGGACCCAGTCCTTCTAGGGGACCTCTTACCTTACCGTTGGTGAGGTCATAAGAACGGACCTCTTAGGGTACCTGTCTCCTCTGACCACCCAAGGTACCTCAACATTTCTCAGCCTGTACTGACTCACTGATTGTGAAAGTGAAAGTACAACTGAAAGTTCGAATTTATGTACATGGGATCATAATAAATACCTATAGAGTCTCGGTCATTTAATTTTAATACGTCTCCTTCTTGATGGTATAAGTCTTTCTCCATTGGAGACCTTCCTTCCCCCTCTAATCCGGGTCCTTCCTGTTGTGTCCTTCGTAGTCGACGAGGGGATTACAAAATTCAGAAAATTTTTTTACATATACACTTCGTTTTCACCGTTTTACGTTTTTAAATTATTTTAACCTAACAACAAGGTGGAAACTAAAACAAATCAGAGATTCAGCACGGACTGAGAAAACTCTGAGGTAGCTGACATCGGACGGTCCGAGGAGACAGGTCCCCCTTCGGCTCTGTTCTTATGACCGCACTCAACAGTAAAGAAAGAGGTCCTCTAGAAGGGTGTGGTCCCTATCTTGGGCACAGAGGACGTAATCGCCCGTCTAAGAAATAGTGACTCGGTGGTCCAATTATATTATACAAGACGTAAAAGACACACTAACTTTATTAAGTAATATTTGGTTTTTACGATTTACCGAAAATTCACTCTGAATTTTTTAATTATCTTATTACCTGATCTCTAACAGTATGACTCACTTCTTTCAGTCCGTCTTCTGTTTATGTACTATGACGAATATACACCTTAGACTTTTTTGTAATATTTACTTGAGTAAACATTTTGACTTTATCTCAGTGTTTATATCTTTTGTTTGAATACCAATGGTCATTCCCCATTATCAACCCTCTGACTCTGACTATATGTGAATAATGACATGTCTTTTATCTTTTGATTATTCGGGATGACATCTCATGTACCTTGAGATAAGTCTTCCGATACCAAAAAGGTCATCAGTACATACCTACACTCTCAACCTGATATTTCTTTCGACTCCTGGCTCCTTAACGACGAAAATTTGACACCACAACCTCTTCTGAGAACTCCCAGGGAACCTGACGTTCCTCTAGGTTGGTCAGGTAAGACTTCCTCTAGTCGGGACCGTAAAGAAACCTTCCTTACTACGATTTCGACTTTGAGGTCATGAAACCGGTGGAGTACGCTTCTCAACTGAGTAACCTTTTCTGACACTACGACCCTCCCTAACCCCCGTCCTCCTCTTCCCCTGCCGTCTCCTACTCTACCGACCTACCGTAGTGTCTGAGCTACCTGTACTCAGACTCACTTGAGGCCCTCAACCACTACCTGTCCCTCCGAACCGCACGACGCTAAGACCCCAGCGTTTCTCAGCCTGTGCTGACTCTCTGACTTGACTTGACTTGACTTGACTTACTGAACATACCCTTTTATTAGATTTTTTCTCACCTGTATAGACATACATACCCGAAGGGTTCACCACGATCACCATTTCTTGGAAGGACGGTTACATCCTCTACAGTCTATACACCCAAGGTAGGGACCCAGTCCTTCTAGGAGACCTCATCCTTTACTGTTGGGTAAGGTCATAAGAACGGACCTTTTAGGGTACCTATCTCCTCGGACCACCCACCCGATGTCAAGTACCCCAGAGTTTCTCAGGTAATGCTGACTCTAGTATATGGGTGTACATATACATATTGACTGAGTGAAACAACATGTGGTTTTTGATTGAACTGTAATATTTAGTTCATATGAGGTCATTTCGAATATTCTTTTTATCTAGTGTATTACACAACCTTCTACTTTCAATATACCTTTCCTCTTCTCTTTTTCATCTCGTCTCATTCAACAGTCCTTCCAACCCCACCCCCTGTCCAATCCATACCATCAGTCTATCACAGGTGGCTCTTCCGTAGAGTCTCCATTGTCTCTAAACTCACTTCTGAACTTACTCTACTGGAGGAAGGATACGTTCCATAGTGAACGAAACGACCCCGGTTCCACCATCAGGATCCGCTTAGACACACTCACGCAATATGGTCCTCTTGACCATCCCGAATCGTTACTCTGTTAGACCTATCTCACGTGTAGTGCACCCATCACCTACACCGGTGGAAAGTCACTCTTTCCTCTATACTCCTCTGTTCAAGGTCCCCCTTCTATTGTTCCGGATTTCAAGAAATCCCCTTCGTTTTAAATGGGACCTTCAAGTCAGTTTTCTTTTAAGAAGATACACAAGAAGTCTATTCTTTGTGTTTAAATACGCGTCCTGTATAGGAGTTGATATAAAAAGTTAGTTTATCAAAAAAACAACTTAAGAGGAAGTACACTGGACTTTTATGATATCTTTCACGCATAGACACTTTCGTTAAGACGTCACTAGTTTTGATACAGTAAGTTCATTATTAGGAAATTGACGGAGAGGACCAAATCCCTATTTAAAATCTCATGAATCCGAATCTGGGTCTCCATATCTCATTAAAGTCAATACGGTCAATTACGGTGAAGTCAAAGGAGGGGTAGTGTGGTCGGGGATGGATAAAGAGAGAGGTCTCGGAACATTCTGATTCATATTAGGTAGAAGTGTACCATCCGTCAATAGTATTAGGGGGGTAGAGAAAAAGAACACAATTACTGTGATCAAAAGAGTTGACAAGAAATATACTCGGTGCTTCATAGAAGATCCGGTGGAGGTGAGGGTGGTGAGAGAAAATCCTTTCGATAAAATAACACAGTGATAGAATTTAGGGATCTTCACAAAACTATCGCGTATTATGGTACTAGGATATAATTACGTGAGGTTCTAATATAACTACAAAGTCAATCATAGTTGTGTATGAAAAGTGTACTTGTTGATGGTACGGACAAAGACGTTAGGATAATTGTCATCTTTCCAATCTTGGTACTCTTGTGGGAAAGTGAGTGATAATCCATGTAGGTTTAAAAGAAACTTACATCCACAAGTTATTCATTACGTATAAGATTTTGAACAATTGTAGGTTCAGTGTAAACGTAGAACAAACTTTCTAACATTTCCTTACATAGTTTACGAAGTGATGTAAATAGAGTGTGGAACATATAATATTATAAAAAGTATTTCTTTTATCTTATCGAAACGCTTTGAGTAAGAATCATTAGATACGACTGAAGTACATTTTTAAGAGTGAAAAAAGGGGGATTTCAAAGTGTATAGTGTATAAAGTTTTAGATGAGATCTTTATCTACGTTTGACTACAGTATATATTGTTAGATATCAGAGACCTTAAATATAAGAGAAAAATTCAAGTCTTTATTAAAAAAAGACAAAGTTGTGACAGGTAATGATGGTCCCATCTTCCGTCCAGTACGTGATCTTCGTTCCTTGGTCTCAGAATTGGTCTAAAGAGGATCAATCGACACATTGTAACTCGTTCAACGAACTACGTAAACATTTTTAATTCCCAAACTTGATATTAGTGACTCACGAAGAAAGAATCAAAGAAAGTATACGAATAGGAAAACTATGATTAGATGAATGTAAGAAGACTAAAAATACATATCAGAGTCTCATTTGACGAAGGGGAACACTTATTATCTACGCGGTGGGACGTTTCACCCGAAGGGTCCATCGTGACCACTATTTCTTGGACGGGCGGTCACGTCCTCTGTATTCTCTACCCCCAAAACTAAGGATCCCACCCCTCTAGGGGATCTTCTCCCGTACCGTTGGTTGATGTCAAAGAACGGACTTCTTAGGGTGCCTGTCCCCTCGGACCGTCCGATGTCAGGAACACACGTGTCCACGAACCAGTAAAGTCAACACAGACCGAGAAAACTGGGATACATGACATCAGGTAGTCCGAGAAGAGAGGTACCCTAAAAGGTCCGTTCCTAATGACCTAACCAACGGTACGGGAGAGGTCCCCTAGAGGGCCTGGGTCCTTAGCTTGGACTCACAGGACACAGAAGAGGGGACGTAACGTCCACCTAAGAAATGACGACTCGGTGTTCCCTTAGACCCGATGTCGGGTATCCCAGAGTTTCTCAACCTGTTCTGACTTCACTGTCGCACGTACGTGGGACATTTCATCAAGTTATAGGTCCAAGTAAACCAAAGAAAACAAGAAAGAAATTTTTTATAGAAAGAACTTTATATTAAGTGTCTGGTATTTTAAGTAGGTACACTACACATGGTAAGTTACGAAAAACCGTATAAGCGTCTGAACTTAGTGGTGGTAGATTCAAATCGTGAAAAAGTTAGGAAGAAGAATTTGCATGAACTCGTCATCGAGTGGGTCGTTTGACGTGTATGATCTCACTGTTTGATTCTAGGTCCCGAGGTCAGGAAGAAGACTAACAAACAAGGTAAGGATCAACACAACGGAGTAAGTCTTCGAATCGAATCCCCCATCAAGTTCTACTTCTCGGACTTTAAGGAGGAGGGTCCCTGGGGTGTTTATATGTCGATATGTATCTAGTTAAGGGAGACTTTTCTTAGACTCTTGATCGACTTGTGGACGACGATCACTTCTTATTTTCCCTGGTGTAGTCTACCAACCCCCTCCGTCTCTTTACGAGAATGGTTTTTGAGATGGGGATAGAACCAACGTGTGTATCTTTTCCCGGAGTACTCTACCCGCGAAGAGGGTCTCCCTGCTCCCCGACTACGGAGTCTAGTCCGTGTGATCGAGGAACCTAGATGGGACCTCTCTGCTTGGGGGTTTATAGTCTGAATCTTTTGGTTGACCCGACTACAGCTTCCCGGGGTTTAACTATAGCCTTTGACTCTGAGAAGAGAATTTCCAGAGTGCACACTATAGTAAACGGGACTCTACGCCTCTTTATTATCGTCAAACTTTTCATGGTCCTGATATACACTACCTCTCAGTAAACTCTTAGATTTTCGTAATTGACCTCCCTACCCCCTGTCACCTTTAAGAGAGACCTCTACCTCTCTTCCCGACCGTCGACGGTAACAATGTAAGAAGTAGATAGGACGGTCGTGTCCATCCGTTTGAACCTGTACCCCTACTCGGTAGCACCGGAATAAGGTGATAAAACGACTTCCAACTCTTGAGACCGTCAAAGTCGTCAGGGAGGTGAGACCGACCCTACCCGTATGTGTTTTCAAGTGTCGTAAGACGAGAGATCGATTTCAGACACTCATACCCTTCTCTTAATACTGTATGGAGTACTGGGCTGACCCCGACCGTTCATAATCACCAGTACCGTATTAGGAACAAGGTCAGATTTCTGTTGAGATGTAGGGGGACTGGGGACGGACCTCGACCACTCGTCCTCGTCAGTGTCGTAAGAAGACAGACACCGGATTTCAGTTATCCGTGTCTCTGCTCCGTGAGATCACGAAATAACGACTCCGTATTCGTCAGTTCATTAAAAGAAAGACGGAAAGACTTCGTTCTCTCGTCCGGGACGGAGGATGTAAGAGGTCAATAGATTCATTTAGGTCTTTCGTGTACACTAGGTGTGTGCCTGTGGGGACCTAACGGACCGGGACACCGGTTCTCTGACACACAAGGACTCGAAGTGTCTTGAGAATTGTTAATAGTTCTGTGACGAACCGTCCAGTGGTGGTGGTCCCGTGACGTGTCTGTCATCCGACTCTGTGTCGGGGCTAGAAGGACACTCTTTCCGGACGAATGAATTGGACTTCGAAGTAAGACTCCCTGTCCGAGATCCAAAGGGTATATAGACCTTCAATTACTCCGTGAAGGTCCCTTACTTTCGCCCTTCTGTGGTAGGAACGTGTGTGAAAACCGGAGTGATGTTGAACCGTTCTTAGGGGTCTTTCCTTGAAAATATGAGTATTCCCAGGGGTCAAATACGTTGACAGTGGGTCCCTTACGGAGGTGTAGACCAGTCCTCGGGTCGTCTTTAATGTCAACGTCTGGGTGTTCTGTTATATATAGATGTATGAAATTTTCGACTCACAGTCTGAAGGTTAGTCCGACTTTTACCTACGATTTACTCTAAGAATAGGAAAATCGGAGTTGATTGTACAGTACTGTGGCGGAGTTGTTAGTCTCGTATGATTATTATTTAATCCTCCTAAAGGACCAACAGGTCACCAATCCTCAAGTATGGAGGTGACGTCCCCCGTCTCCGAGTTAGGGATTATCGCCTTGATTCTAGAATATACGACACACCGTTTTTATTTATTTATTTATTTAATCTAAATTCTCTGTTGTTTCTCTATTCCGTCCCGACTTATTCTTTTTAGTAGAGGACATACTCCGGTGAGGAAGTTCTAACTCTCTCCACCGTCAAAAAGGATTATGTATCTTCGTTTGTGTATCTTGGTTCGTTCTACTCCTTTATCTCTTTATACAAAATTTACTTTCTTGTTTTGTGTTAGAGTCTTTTCTGGAATTACTATGTCTCAATTCTATAGATGGACTGTTTCTTAATTTTATCAGTATTTCTACAAAAGGTTTGGTCCCTCTTTTTACCTACTTGTTATACTCTTAAGGTTGTTTCTCGACCTTTTATATTCTTTTTGTTTGTTTGTTTGTTTTTGTTAGTCCCGATTTCTTATATTATTGACTTTACTTTTTATATCATTTCCCTTAGTTGTTGTCTAATCTTGCATGTCTCCTTGTCTAGTCTCTAGACCTTCTATTCTATTACCTTTAGTTTGTTACTTTTATTGTGTTTCCTTCTTCTTAAAAAAAATTTACGTTATCACATTACCTGAAGAACGTGAAGGGACCACTACGATCACCATTTCTGGACGCACGGTCACGTCCCCTGTATTGTGTATACCCAAACTAGGGACCCACCCCTTCTAGGGGACCTCCTCCCGTACTGTTGGGTGAGGTCATGAGAACGGACCTCTTAGAGTACCTGTTTGCTCGGACCACCCGATGTCGGGTGTCCCAGTGTTTCTCGACCTGTGTTGACTTCACTAAATCATGTGTGTTCCCTGAATAATCTACTGTATTCGTGGGATTTTAAATATAATAACTCCGGGATGTTTTTCTTTTTATCTCTTTCATCATATTTCGAACAGACTTCTTTATTACTGATTTTTAAAGGGATTGAACCCTTTCCACTATATAACCCAACCGGTTTTTGTAGGAAACCAAAAATTCATTTTATTCCTGTATTAAAAGTAAAAGTGGTACCTAAAATAACTTGTTTCATAAATGGTAAAACAAGGTGATGGAAGACCGTAAAAATCCGTTGAAGTATTAAGGTAGAAGGGTTTGGAAAAATAGAAAATCTCGTTTATTAACAAGTTCCACGGAAAATATCAGAAGGTTCCTTGACTTAAAAAAAGTAATTCCCTTTAAACATTTCTGACTTTATTTACCCTTAGACTTCCACGTTACAGACTGTTTATTCCGTCTAATTAATCTAGAAGGGTCAGTTCAACATTGTCCAAAACGGACCAGTAGTCTTTTTGTACACCAGAACGTAATAGGACTACCTTCTAATGCACAAAATAACAACTGATCAAGACCTGTAAAAACAACTTATGACGAAAGTCAATGAGAGTAACCCTCGTCATGAAAAACCTTAATTAGTAAACTAAAAGGTCTTTCTCGAGTGTTGACACCTGAGGGAAGATTGGGGTGGTATATGTGTTGTAGTAGAAGAAACCTACTTCTGACCGGAAACCATACCAACCACCACCAAGTAAAGTGAACGGAATACTATAGAAGGTAAGGTACAATAACGTGTCATATGTGAAAAGTAGTGGACAGTGTTAAACAAAATTTTTACCTTATACAAACAATACAAAGTTATCTCTTAACGTACGTCTTTATATCAAAATAAGTTATCAAACACACCTTGTGTCTGTAGTTTCACTGATTATATTGGTTCAGTCACTTTTACTAAAAACTACGAACCAAACCTATAAAACCCATTCAGTCAATGGACAAAGTACCATATTGTAAATGACAAGAGTTAATTAGAGAGTTAAACCAACGGTAGTTAAAGTTTACCAGACGGGTTAACACTTAGTAACAGGTCACTGTTTAGTAGGTTTGCTTTGAACCGTTTGGTGAAAACTGTACAAGTTGTTCAGTACTGTGGAAGAGGTATGTGACTTGTTTAGAAAAACCCGTATAGTCGAAGTAAAAATGGTAAGAATTTTATTATTTCATATTATGCGACTTTACAACGAAAAAAGGTAGAAGTTATAATTTTAACAATGTGTTTTAATTTCTGTAAAACTATAAAGAAAATTTTTTCGTGTGACTATACTGTCGACAGTGTTATGTTAGATTGTTTTAACAAAACTTACTTTATTTTCTGTTGATTCATGGTGATCTCGCTAGAATACTTATTTGACTTACTTGTAAAACCGGTTAAGTTGTAGGTCCATATCCCTCGTGTCTCTTAAGGTATCTCTAGGTATAACTCTGTAGAATATTAATTTGGGTTTCTCTACGTATGACTCTGTGAAATGTTAATTTTGTAGTTTTTGACTCTCCTGAAAGTTCAACTCCTCCTTATTCTACCCCTCTAGTTGAAAGGGTTTTGTATATGTAGTTTTTAAGTAGACGTACACCTTTTCTAAAATATCTTGTTGAAGACTTACTACCGTCTTCTGGGGGCTGAAGTTTTTCTCGTTCTGTCAGACGAGTCTTACTCACAGACTCAAAGAAATTCACAAGAACCAACAACTTGTAACGAAAGTGGTAATCAGAACCCCAAAACAGAAGGTACGACACACCGGACACTTCAGAACTACGATGTTATACCCCAACTCGGACTTGGGGACTCCACTGTGTTGGTTTAAGTCCTGAGACCTTTGGTCTCTTGAGAACTAGGGTACCTTATAATTAACCGCTCTCAAGAGGGTTTCCGGAAGTACAGTTGTGATTCTGGTTCGGGGTGGGTTTCCGGTCGTTCGAGGTCCTACAGAGTGTAGTTTTAAAACTCGTTTTATTCTTTTAATGTGTAATCTTCTGTCCAAAGGGTTTCGGTATGGTTCAGGTCTCTGTTGGGACTTATGTGATGACCTGTACCGTGTTGTGAAGTTTCTCTATTCTAGGTAAAGGTAGGTGGTCTTGTGTTCGTGTTGAAGGGGATTGAACCTTTGGAAGTGTTCTGAGACCAAGTTGGGGTTAGTACCCCCTGTCTGAGATGTTAATTCTCCTTAGTACTGGAAAATCGAACGTCTTTCCTCTAGTGTTAGTGCCATATAATTTGTTTTACTTTTCCGTCTCTTTGTACGTCGTCTACTTCCTTATACTATTTTTGAGTGTTCTGGTTTGTTTAGTTCTCCTTTATCTGTCAGATGGGTTGTTTTCTTAAGTCTCATTAGTATCATTTCTACTCACTTTTATAACCTTTATTTTACCTCTGTGTCTATTTATATGACCTCCGCGTTAAACTTTTCTATGTTTTTTACAAATTGTTTCCGGATCTCGTAATCTCTTATCTGTTAGTCGTTACTTGGTGTGTTATCGACTCTAATTTTTATGTGTTCTTCGTAGTTATCGTCTTATTAACTTCGTCTTTTTTACCTATTCACTTGACCTTCTATTTTACAAATTATATTGACGTCGTCTAGTCTTATTTCCTTTTTCTTGTTCTTCTTTATTCCTCTCAGAGTCTGTGTAGACCCTGTTATAATTCACGTGGTTGTAAGTTTAATATCCCCAGGATCTCCTTCGTCTCTCTTTCTTTCCCATACTCTTTTATAAACTTCTCTAATATCTGTTTTTGAAGGTATTGTATCCTTTCCTTTGTTGGTGGGTACAGGTCCTTCGGGTCTCTCAGGGTATGTACTATTTGGGTTTCTCTTTGTACGGTTCTATGTATAATAGATTTGATTGTTTTTGGTTTGTGTTTCTTGTCTATAATTTTTGTCACTCCCTTTTCGTTGTTTATCGTATGTTCCCTTAGGGGTATTCCGATTGTCAACTAGAAAGTTGTCTTTGAGACGTCCGGTCTTCCCTGACCGTTCTATGTGAATCTCACTACTTTCTTTTATTAGGATGTTCGTTCTAATGAGATAGTCCGTTCTTAGAAGAAGTCTAAGTTTCTTCTTTAGTTTTCGAAATGTTTGTTCGTTTTCAATTCTTTTAAGTCGTGGTGGTTTGATCGAAATGTTGTTTACGATTTCCTTGAAGAAATCAGTCTTTTGTGTTCTCTATCCTTTCCGGATGATTTCATTTGAGTTCTGTTGTTTATTTACCGTTATCCTCATATGTATAGTTGTTAATGTAATTTATGTTTTCCTGATTTACGAGGTTAGTTTTTAGTGTCTAACCGACTTACCTATTTTTTTCTTCTGGGAATATATACGACGGATGTTCTTTGGAGTCTGGATCCCTGTGTATGTCTGACTTTTACTTTCCGATGTTTTTATATAAGGTACGTTTACCTTTAAAATTTTTTCACTCTCATCGTAATGAGTATAGTCCACTTTATCTTAACTTTTATTTCTGGTAATGTTCTCCGTTACTTCATGTGATGTATTACTAGTTCCCTAGTGAGATTCTTCTTGTACATAGTTAATTTTTATGTATACGTGGTTGTATCCTCGGGGAGTTATGTATTGTGTTTACGATTGTTGTTAATTTCCTTTTAACTGTCATTGTGTCATTATCACCCCCTGAAATTATAGGGTAAGTGTGGTTACCTGTCTAGTAGGTCGTCTTTTAATTATTCCCTTGTGTTCTGAATTTACTAACCTGGACTGACTATAGATGTCCCGTAAAGTAGGTTTTAGTCATCTATAGTGAAATAAGATTCACGTGTACCTTATAACAGGTCCTATCTAGTGTTGAATTCACTGTTTGGTTCGGGACCATTTAAAAAATTTTTTAAATTTGGTAAAGTTCGTAGAAAAGACCGGTGTTATGATATTCTAATATATAGTTGATGTCCCTTTTTTGGATATTTTTGTGTTTGTGTACCTCCGATTTGTTATACGAAGACTTATTGGTTCTCTAGTAACTTCTTTAGTTTCTCCCTCATTTTTTATGGATCTTCGTTACTTTTGTGTTGAGTTTTGGATCTACGTGATTTTTGTCACGATTCTCCCTTCAAATATCGTTATCTTCGGATGGAGTTCCTTGTTCTCTTTGTTGTTTATTTGTTGGATTGGAATGTGAATTTCGTTGATCTTTTTATTGTTGTTGTTGTTGTTTTTGTTTCTATCTTCTTCCTTCATTTAGTATTTCTTATCTCGTCTTTATTTACTTTTTCTTGACTTCTTCTATTATAGTGTCTATTTATTTTGATTTTTGACCAAGTACCTCTTTTATTTGTCTTAACTGTTTGGTCATCGGTCTGAGTAGTTTTTTTATTTTTTTTTCTCTCTCTCTCTCTCTCTTCTGAGTTTACTATTTTTAATCTTTACTTATTCCTCTTGAATGATGTCTGTTGTGTCTTTATGTTTCCTAGTATTCGTCTACGATACTCGTTGATATACGGTTATTTGCCTGTTGGAGCTTCTTTACCTTTTTAAGAATCTTTTCATATTGGAAGGTTTCAACTTGGTCCTCCTTTGTCTTTGATACTTGTCTGGTTAGTATTTGTACCTTTAGTTTTGACTATGATTTTTAGAAAGGTTTTTCATTTTCGACTCCTTATCCACCGAAGTATTCGTTTAAGATGGTTTTTACATCTCTTCTCGATTGTGGATAGGACGAGTTTGAGAAGGTCTGTTAACGTCTCCTTCCTTTTTAGGGTATGATTAAGATAATCCTGTGGTAGTGGGATTACGGTTTTGATCTGTATATATGATATTTTTCTCTTTTAATGTCCAGTTATAGTGACTACTTGTATCTACGTTTTTAGAAATTGTTTTAAGACCGTTTGTCTTAGGTCGTCGTATAATTTTTCTAGTACATAGTACTAGTTCACCTGGAATAGGTTCCCTACATTTGTAAAAATTATATACGTTTAGTTAATTACACTTTATGGCATAAGTGTTTAACTTTCTTTCGTATACTATTACAGTTATTTACGTCTCTTTTGAAAACTGTTTAAGGTGTACGTAAATAGTATTTTTGAGAGATCTTTCACCCGTATCTTCCCCTTGTATAGAGTTGTATTATTTCCGGTATATGTTCTTTGAGTAATAAAAGGTAACTCTTGTTTATGATAAGAGTTACCACTTTTTGATTTTCGTAAAGGAACTTTTAGTCCTTCTTCTGTTTACACAGATGAGAGTGGCGATAGTAAGTTTTATTAAAAACTTCAGAATCGGTGTTATTAGTTTCTTCTTTTTCTTTATTTTCCTTATGTCTAACCTTTTCTTCATTTTGAGAGTGACAAACATCTTCTGTACTATGATATGTATCTTTTAGGATTTCTACAGTAGTCTTTTAATGAGTTCAATTAGTTACTTATTTCAATCGTTCTATATTTTAATTATGTATCTTTAGGGAACGTAAGGATATGTGATTATTACTTTTGAATCTTTCCCTTTAAATTTTTTGTTAGGATAAGTGGTAACGTTGTTTTCTTATTTTATGGATCCTTATTTGGGTGGATTTCTCTGTTTTCTGGACATACGTCTTTTGATCTTCTGTGAGTATTTTCTTTATTTTTCACTGTGTTTGTCTACCTTTCTATATAGTACAAGAACCTAACCTTGTTAGTTACATCACTTTTACTGACGTCATGGGTTTCTTTAGATGTCTGAGTCACTTTAATGGTTACAATAAAAAGTGTCTTGATCTTGTTTTTTAAAGTGTTAAGTATACCTTTGTGTTTTCTGGGGTTTATCGGTTTCGTTAGAACTTTTTTCTTCTTACCTTGAACTCCTTAGTTGGAAGGACTGAAATATGATTATTCGGTGTTAGTAGTTCTGTCATACCATGACCGTGTTTTTGTCTTTGCAGATGGTCACCTTGTTCTGTCTTTCGGGTCACTATTCGGGTGTGTGGATACCCGTGTAATAGAACCGTTTTCTTCGTTCTTATATGTTACTTCTTTTCTATCACAGAAGTTATTAATCAAGACCCTTTTGACCTGTCGATGTACTGTTCTTACTTTAATCTTATGAAGGATTGTGGTATGTGTTTCTATTTGATTTTTACCTAATTTGTGAATTGTATTCTGGTCTTTGATATTCTGAAAATCTCCTTTTGTATTCGTCTTGTAAGAAACTGTATTTAGTGTTGTTCTAGGAGAGACTGGGTGGAGGGTATTATTACCTTTATTTTTGTTTTGATTTATTCACCCTGGATTAATTTAAACTTTCGATAATGTGTTGTTTCCTTTGATAGGAATCTTACCCTCTTTTATTATCGTTTACTTTGTTGACTGTTTCTTAATTAGAGGTTTTGTAAGTTCGTCGAGTACGTAGAGTAGTCTTTTTGTTGAGTTAGTTTTCACCTTTTTTCTGGATTTGTCTGTAAAGAGGTTTCCTCTGTGTGTCTACCGATTATTTATGTCCTTCTATGAGTTGTAGTGACTTATAATCTCTTTATGTTTAGTTTTGATGTTATTTCATAGTGGAGTGTGACCAGTCTTACGGTAGTAGTTTTTAAGATAGTCGTTATTTGCGACCTATTACACACCGCTTTTGCGTTGTGATAACGTAACAACCACCTTTACATTTAACTATATCGGTGATACCTCTTATCATACCTCTAAGGAAATTTTTGATCACTTTTTTTGATAGTATTCTGGGTTGTTAGGGTGTCCCGTATATGGGAGTCCTTTGGTATTAACTTTTTCTGAGTACATGAGGTTACAAGTAACATCGAAATGTTATCGATCCTGTACCTTCGTTGAATCTACAGGTAACTGTCTACCTACCTATTTCTTAGACACTATGTATATATGTTACCTTATAATGAGTCGGTATCTTTCCTTACGTACACTCAGTCAAGATTATTCCACCCACTTGGTTCTCGGATAATATGTCTCACTTCATTCAGTATTTCTCTTTATATATATATATAATATGACTGTGTATATATACCTTAGATCTTTTTACCATGACTAAACGTATATCAATACCCGAAGAGGTCCTCGAGTCTCCATTTTGGACGGACGTTACGTCCTGGTGTCTATATCCAAACTAGGGACCCAGTCCGTTTAGGGAACCTCTTCCCGTACCGTTGAGTACGGTTATAAGAACGGATCTCTTAAGGTACCTGTCTTCTCGGACCACCCGATGTCAGGTATCGTAGTGTTTCTCAACCTGTGTTGACTTCGTTGAATCGTACGTACGTACGTCCGTCTCTCAAAACACACTTGGAGTACCTTTGATGTTTGGTTTTTGGATGTTATCTATGTATTCTTTACATACCGTTTTGGTTATGTTATAACATTTCATTAATCGGAGGTTAATTTTATTTATTTAAATTTAATTTTTTTTTCTTTAGAGGTCCTGAAGGAACCAACAAGTCACCAATTGTTAACGTGCAGTCACGACGTCTGTAACTAAGTCAGGGACCAGACCCTTCTCAGTCGTACGGTACCTCGTTGATTCGGGTACACAGTGTTGAGGACTCCGGACACACGAGATCCCGGATACACAGTGTTCATGACTCATGTATACGACGTCGATGACTTCGAGTGTACGGATCTCCGGTAGGAGACTTTGTTCTCTTCGGTAGCGTTGTTCTTCGGTTGTACGGTGTTTCTTCTCATCAGGGACAAGTGGTTTTGATCTCTTTCGGCTACACATCGTTACTTCTCGGTCACGTCGGTATTTACTTAATTTTCTTTAGGTTTGCATTGAGATGTCTTTTAGTAGATTGGTGTTCTCTTGTGCTATTCTTCTTTCCCTGTATATTCTTGACGTTTTGTTATTTTTTATTTGTTTTATGTAGTTTATATATGGATAATTAATGAAATTTACAGTTACCTGATTCACGAGGTTAGTTTTATGGGTCCCAACGACTTACTTATTTTCTTCTTCTAGGTAGACGTACAATAGATGTCGTTTGAGTGAAGTTTAGATTTTTGTGTGTGTCTAACTTTAAGTTCCCTACTTTTTTCTATAAGGTACGTTTACCTTTGGATTTCTTTCGACCCCGTCGTTATGAATATAGTCTATTTTATATGAAACCTGTTTCTGGTACTGTTTTCTGTTCTTCCTGTGATATGTTATTATTTATCTAGTTGGGTTGTTCTTTTATGTTATAAGCATTTATACTTGGGTCGTAACTGTGTGAATTTATGTGTACCGTTTATAATTGTTTGTATTTTACTCTTTAACTGTCATTACAATATTATCCTCTCCTGAAATTATAAGGTGGATGTAATTATCTTTCTGGTAGATATATCTTCCAGTCATGCCTTGTGATCTTAATTTAGTCTCCAGGGGTTGGAAGTCCGGTGTCCGGTTATGAGGACAGTCAAGTCGTCGTCTTAATCTAATCTTTCTTTCACGTGTTATTTATATTTAATAAATAGTAGGGTTATGGTGGGGAGAGGGTCGGGTACCTTTTTAACAGAAAGTACTTTTGTCAGGGACCACGCTTTTTCAAACCTTTGACGACAGAATTTACTGTGTAATCTCTGGACCCAAACTAGGGATCCAACCTTTCTAGGGGACCTCTTCCCTTTCCTTTGAGTGAGATCATAAGACCGGACCTCTTAAGGTACCTGACATTTCAGGTACCCCAACGATTCACAGCCTGAAAGTGAAATCTGTGATCTATACAGATATCCTTTAAAGTAGGGGTTTATAATCTTTTAAGAAAAGTTCACGTGTGCCTATTAAGAGGTCTTATCTAGTGTTCAATGTGGCGTTTTTTTCAAAGTTGTTTAAATTCTTCTGACTTTATTATAGTTCGTTGAGAAGACATGTACTTCTTTCACTTTCACTTCCATTTAAGTGAATCAGCACAGGCTGAGAAACACTGGGATACCTGACAACGGACGGTCCGAGAAGGAGGTGGGTACCCTAAAAGATCCGTTCTTTTGAAATTTCCCAACGGTAAAAGAAGAGGTCCCCTAGACGGACTGGATCCCTAGCTTGAGTCCAGAAGGTGTAACGTCCGTCTGAGAAGTGGAAGACTCGACGGTCCCTTAGAGAAACTTTGATCTTTAATTAATGTTCTTCTTTTGACCTTTTTTGTGTATGTACATATCTGATTTGTTCAACGATGGTTTGTCATCCAGTTGTTACTTTACTTTATCCTTTATTTTTTATGGAACTTTTTTAATTTCCTTTCGTGTTATTAGGTTTTATTTTTACACCTTCAACGAGTCAACACAGGTTGAGAAACATCGGTGCAACTGATACCTCAGGTACCCTAAGAGGTCCGGTCTTATGACTCCACCCATCGGTAAGGGAAGAGGTTCCCTAAAAGGGTCGTTTCTCTGGTTTGGGTCCAGAGGGTGTGACGTCCGTCTAAGAAATGGTTGACCCGGTGGTCCTTTCGGTGTTTGACCTCTTACGACCGTTTAGGTTTTACTTACCTTGGGTCGTTTTCTTTAAGATTCTCCATTCAGGAATCATTCTGTCAGGATGGAGTTCTTCGTTCTTTTTAGAGTTTATTTGTTAGATTGAAATGTGGTTTTCCTTGATTTATTTGTCGTTTAAGGTTTCAATCATCTGTCTTCTGTTGTTATTGATAGTCTTTTTATTCTATTGTTTCTATTCTTTATTTTTGATTTTTTAATCTCTTCTAGTCACTTCGATTCTAGACCAAGAAACTTGTCTATTTGTTTTAACTATTTGGAAATCGATCTAGGAACTTCTTTTTCTCTCCCGAGTTTATTTGTTTGTGTTCACTTTCTGGTGTTCAATGTTGGTTGTGGTGTCTTTACGTTTCCTAGTACTCTCTAGTGGTTTTTACGAATGTAAGGTTGTTCGATTTGTTATATCTTCACCTATTTAAGGATTTTTGTGTGTTGGAAGGTTCTGACTAAACATTTCTTTATCTTTTAGACTTATCTATGTGACGATGATTACTTGAATTTTGTAATTATTATTATTATTTTGAGGACTATTTAAGATCCGTTCACATGACCTCACCCAACGGTAAAGGAAGAGGTCTCATAGAAGGGCTAGGTCCCTCAATTGGATCCAGAGGGCGTAACATTCGTTCTGTGAAATGGTAGACTCGGTGGTCCCTTCATATCTCCTGGTATACCGTAGTATTGACTTAAGATTTGACCTACGAACCCCAACCACGTGACTCTGCTGGATCTCCCTACCATGTTCCTCCCTCCTCCCTCCCCCCAAGTTCTATCCCTTGTGCACATATAGACACCACCTAAGTACAACTACATACCGTTTTGGTTATGTTATAACATTTCATTAATTGGAGGTTAATTTCATTTGTTTAAATATAATTTTTTAAAAATTTATAACTTAAGATTTTCAGTGAATTCCTTCTCCATTATGGATGGGAAGACTTTAATAAAGTTTTTTAATACTCCTCTTTTTTTACGAAGACTTGAGTAAATTAATCCAGTCGTAATAGGACTATCGTTTGAGTCTGTTTCTATGATGTTTTTTTCTCTTTTAGTGTCCGGTTATATGGACTATTCGTATGTACGTTAATAGGAGTTGTTTTATAATCGTTTGAATTAAGTCGTCATATAATTTTCTCAGAGTGTGGTACTACCCCACCTAAATAAGTACCTACGTTCTTACCAAGATACAGACGTTTTAGTCATACTGTGAGGTGTAATTATTTTGTTTTCTATTATTAGTATACTAGTAGAGTTATCTATGTCTTTTTCTTTTTCGTAAACTATGTTAAACTGTAGGTAAATATTATTTTTGAGGGTTTCAAAATCTCGACGTTCCTTCTTTATTGATTATACATTCACTGGTCCGAATACTGATAGTCACCTCAAAAGTCGTCTTTGTATAATTAATATGTACTATTTGGGTGTCGATGGTAGTATGAGTCACCTCTTTTTGACTTTCAAAAAGAAGTTTCTATTCCTTATTCTACTCCTATCGGTCAAAGTAATGAAAGTGAGTTTTATCATGACCTACAGGATCGATGTATTTTACAGTTCTTTATCTTTATTTTTCGTAAGTTTAACTTTTTTCTTCTGTACTTTAACAGTGATAAACCTCTATGACACTATGATATATATGTTTGGGTACTTCTGATGGTTTTCGTTAATTTTGATTATTCACTTAAGTTATGTCAAAGTCCTATGTTTTAATTATATGTCTTTAACCAACACAAAGATATATGACTATTGTTCTATAGTATTACCCTTTAATTCTTTTGTTAAGACAAATGTTAACGTAGTTTTTCTTATTTTGTGGTCCTTATTTAAATCGGTTCTTCCATTTTCTGGACATGAGACTTTTGATATTCGATAACGACTTTCTTTGACTTCTACTATGTTTATTAACCTTTCTATAAGACAAAAGTACTTAACCTTCTTACAATTTTACAGGTATAATGGGTTTCATTAGATGTCTACGTTACATTAGGGGGAGTTTTGTGGTTTACCGTGAAAAGTGTCTTGATGTTGTTTACTAGGATTTTAAACACACCTTGGTGTTATCTAGGGTGTTTTGTTATCATCGGTTTTGTCAGAACTCTTTCTTGTTTCAATTTCTATAGTATATGGAATTAAAGTTTGATAAGATGTTTCGATATCATTAGTCTGTATCTATTTACGTTGTTTATCTGTCGGACCTTTAATTGGATACGTACACACCGGTTAATTTGATACTGATTCCTCCGTTCTTATGTGTGACTTCTTTCCATCTGAGAAACTATTTGTCACAACCCTTTTGACCTGTCTGTTTACGTTTTCTTACTGTGACCTCGTGACAATGTGCTATGTGTTTTTATTTAAGTTTTACTTAATTTCTGAACTTACATTGTGGACTTTGGTATTTTGTGGATCTTCTTATGTATTCGTCATTCGAGAGCCTGTAGAGATTCACAACGAAAAAACTTAAAAAACAGAGTAGTCCGTTCCTATCGTTTTCGTTTTTATTTATTTACCCTGATGTAACTTGATTTTATGAAAACATGTCACTTTCTTTACTGAATTTTTTTACTTTTCCATTGTATAACGTACTCTCTTCTATAAACGTTTAGTATATATACTCTTTCCTAATTGTAGATTTTACACATTTCATGAATCTAATAAATTATATTTCTCAGTATAGTCTTATTTAAATTTTTACCCGTTTCTTGGACTTATCTGTAAAAAGGTCTTTTCTACGTGTCAACCAGTCGCTTGTGTACTTTTCAACGAGTTATAGTGATTATTAATCCTTTTACTTTTAATTTTGATGTTACCCTATAATGGTGTATGGACAGTCTTACCGTCAATAGTCTTTCTGTTGTTTATGGTTCACAACCCCTCCTACACCTCTTTTCCTCTGGGAAAACAAGGGGTTGTGACAACTACCCTTATATATAATCATGTCTACAATACGTATCTTTTGTCATTTCCCAAAGGAGTTTTTTAATTTTTATCTTTATGGTATATTAGGTCGTTAAACTGAAGAGTCATAAATCAATTTCTTTTAATTTTGTGATTGAAATTTTCTCATACGTGAGGATACAAGTACCGTCGTAATGAATGTTATCGATTCTACACCTTCGTTGGATTCCCAGGTAGTTATCTACTTACGTATTACTTATATAATGTGTGTATGTATGCCTATAATAAGTCGAAAACCTTTTACTTTAAAACGACAAGAGTTGTTGTATCCATCTGGATCTCACATAATCCGATTTACTTTACAGTCTGTGTTTTTCTGTTAATGGAAGAAAGTGAATATATATCTTAGATTTTTGGTTTTGTCTACATGTATATTTTTTCTTTATCTGAGTACCTATGTCTTTTATTGGATCACCGACGATTTCCCCTTCCACAAACCACCACCCGTTTTATCCACTTTCCCTAATTTTCCATACCTTTATAATCAGAGAGTCAGTACGAGTTGAGAAACGTTGGGGTACCTGTCATCAGGAAGTCTAAGGAGACGGGTACCTTAAGAGGTCCGTTCTTATGACCTTACCCATCGGTAAGTGAAGAGGTCTCTTAGAGGGACTGGGTCGTTGGTTTGGGTCCTGAAGACGTGACGTCCGTCTAAGAAAATGTTCAAGTCAAGTCAGTGAGTAAACACGGGTTGAGAAACACTGGGGTACTTGGCGTCGTACGGTCCGGAAGGACAGGTAGTGGTTGAGGTTCTCAGGTGGGTTTGGGTACAGGTAACTCAGCCACTACGGTAGGTTGGTAGAGTAGGTGACAACAGGGGAAGAGGAGGACGGAAGTTAGAAAGGGTCTTAGTCCCAGTAAAGTTTACTCAGTCGAGAAGCGCAGTCCACCGGTTTCATAACCTCAAAGTCGAAGTTGTACTCAGGAAGGTTACTTGTGGGTTTTGACTAGAGGAAATCCTATCTGACCACCCTAGAGGAACATCAGGTTCCCTGAGAGTTCTCAGAAAAGGTTGTGGTGTCGAGTTTTCGTAGTTAAGAAACCGTGAGTCGAAACAAATATAAGGTTGCGAGTGTAGGTATGTACTGGTGACCTTTTTGGTATCGGAACTGATCTACCTGGAAACCACCGTTTCATTACAGAGACGAAAAATTTATACGACAAATCCAACCAGTATTGAAAGGAAAGTTCCCCATTCACAGAAGGTTAAAGTACCGACGTCAGTGGTAGACGTCACTAAAACCTCGGGTTTTTTTATTTCAGACTGTGACAAAGGTGACAAAGGGGTAGATAAAGGGTACTTCACTACCCTGGTCTACAGTACTAGAAGCAAAAGACTTACAACTCGAAATTCGGTTGAAAAAGTGAGAGGAGAAAGTGAAAGTAGTTCTCCGAGAAATCAAGAAGAAGTGAAAGACGGTATTCCCACCACAGTAGACGTATAGACTCCAACAACGATAAAGAGGGCCGTTGGAACTAAGGTCCAACACGAAGGAGGTCGGGGCACAAAGAGTACTACATGAGACGTATATTCAATTTATTCGTTCCACTGTTATATGTCGGAACTGCATGAGGAAAAGGATAAACCTTGGTCAGACAACAAGGTACAGGTCACGATTGACAACTAAGGACTGGACGTATGTCCAAAGAGTTTTCCGTCCAGTCCACCAGACCATAAGGGTAGAGAAAGTCTTAAAAGGTTTCAAAGAACACTAGGTGTGTCTGTTTCCGAAACCGTATCAGTTATTTCGTCTTCATCTACATAAAGACCTTGAGAGAACGAAAAAGGTACTAGGTCGTCTACAACCGTTAAACTAGAGACCAAGGAGACGGAAAAGATTTTGGTCGAACTTGTAGACCTTCAAGTACAAAGTGCATAACGACTTCGGACCGAACCTCTTAAAATTCGTAGTGAGATGATCGCACACTCTACTCCCGTTAACACACCATCAAACTAGTAAGAAACCATAACGGAAGGAAACCCGAACCTTACTTTTGACTAGAAAACCTCAGGACGTCGGTGACGACTCAAAAGATTTAAACGACCGTATTACTCACGTCATGAAATTGTCGTAGTAGAAGGTCCTAAACTTTATCGAGTTAACCTTAAGATAGTGATGATGATTGAAACAAGTATCACTACGAAGGATTCCGGGTGAACTGAAGTGTAAGGTCCTACAGACCAAGATCCACTCACTAGTGTGGTAGCACTAATAGATCCAGTACTTCTAGAAAAAACATGTCAAGAAGGTACATAAGAACGGTGGAGAAGAATTATAAAAGACGAAGAAAATCCAGAGATGGTAAAGACAGGAAATAACTCGGGTAGAAACGTACTTTACAAGGGAACCATAGAGATTAAAAGAACTTCTCTAGAGACCACAAAGGTTAAGATAACAAAAGGAGATAAAGAAATGTAACTAACGACTCCTTCAGAAAGAATAGAGAGGAATGATAAGAAACCTTGAGAAGTAAGTTTATCCATATAGAAAGGAAAAGAGGAAACGAAAAACGAAGGGAAGAAAAGTGTCGATAAACATTCCGGAGGAGTCTGTCGGTAAAACGAAAAAACGTAAAGAAAAGGAACACCTACCAGAACTAAGGACAGAGGACATGTTACAGTGTTTGGAGACAGGTATCAAGTAGTCCGTGAGACAGATAGTCTAGATCAGGGAATTTTGATAAGAATGAAGGTGACATATCAGTATTCCCTAAACAAAATCCAGTACGGACTTACCAGATCACCAAAAGAGGTGAAAGAAGTTAAAGTCAGACATAAACCGTTATTCCTCAAGTACTAGATTCGGTGTCAGTCGAAGGTCAGAACAAAAACGATTGACATATCTCGAAGAGGCAAAAACCGACATTTCTTATATTAGTCAAAATAAAGTCACAGCTGGTAGACCTCTACAGGTACACATCTCAGAAGAGAACACAACAACCTTCTCACATAAACGAAAATGTTCCCTTCGGAAATTGAAAGTCAATATTTTATTTATCTAGTACCCAATATTAAATTTCGTGTCCCTTATATCAATTATTATAAAAGGATTGACATTTACCACTGTCTACAAGTATCATCTGCCCGGGTAGGAGTTTTTACTCAAATACTTTCCGATCGGAGGATCGTTTCTTTAGTGGACCAAGTCTTTCCTTGGAGATGTCGATATAAGATGGAATACACACATACACAGCCCCACCCCACCCCTCCACGAGATAACACAGACTGAGAAACGCTGGGGTACCGGACATCTGACGGTCCGAGGAAACAGGTACCTTGAAAGATCCGTTCTTGTGGTCTCACCTAATCGTAAAGGAAGAGGTCCAACCAGAAGGAATTGGTCCCTAACTTTGTCAGAGAACACAGAGGACGTAACCGTCCCCTTAAGAAATGGTGACGTGGTGCACCCTTCTGTGTATAAGGTGGAACGTTTGTTTATTTATGCTGACTACGAAAGACACAGGTCTTATATGAACAAAGAACTCCTTGTATATAAATCTCCGGTAAGTCCCATACTCCTTTGGTGGTCTCTGTCACCTAGAACGTAACCGGTCCCCGATCAGTGTCTCCCTACGACAGTGTAGTATACGGGGATATGACTTCCCAGTCCTTGAAGTTCCTCTCCTCTTCTCCCGATGGGACGTCCTCAAACTGGACACGGAAGGGGTTCTCCCATGACTCCCCAATTTATTGAAGGGAAGGGTGGGACGGTTACACGTGAGGCTATTGACTTGTGTCGTCCTTCGTTCTCCCATTCTCGCAAGAAATCACACTAGGAACGACTAGACAGAAGGACCTGTGTCTCTTCTCACCCCTCACCTAAACCTCCCTGTTGTCGTTCGGTGGGTAACGTCCTCTTTCATCCCCTTCAAAATAGGACCGGGGAAAGAAGAAATGTTTGAACGAAGAGAAGGGACTTTAGGTCAAGGATGATCAAGGGGTTTGATCCTGAACCACTTTTGGTTCCCGTCGTTTATAGACCCTAGGTTAGGAGTCACTAGTCTAGAGACTCTGGAAATACTACATTCCCTGACTTGAGACATAGACGCTAGAAACTTTTTTCGTGTCTAGACCTCGGTCTGAGAAGTTTAAGTTTAGAACGGAGTCGTTGAATACACTAACACACGGAAAAGTAAATAGTTAGTCGAGGAAAATTCTTGTCTCGTAAACTTCATAATCGTTAAAGACAGATATTTAACCCGAATGGAATAGATAAAGAATCACGGTAATGTTCTTAATTTGTTTTATTTTATATACTTTGTATATTTCGATTCTAATATTACGTGTCATGTTATGACGGTTACAGTGTCCGAAGATGAAAAGGAAAAGAAAGAGGGATAGAGGAAGGAAGAAAGTACAGTAAGTCAGTTACTAACAGGACCCGTGATTCCTCGGTCACTCTTTGTTCATATATACTAGGAACACTCGGACATTGAGTGTGGGTCACACCCGAAGGTCTACTATTCGTTTGTTGATTTAGTTACTTGTTCCATTACAGTTCCCCGTTGTCCAGGAGGTTTGGTGTATCTTGGTCGTAGACACAATCTCTCACTATCACCCGTAAACCCTCCCACTTGATGAATCACACCAGTCCCTCCAGAAGACCTCCCCTTAAACTCGTCTCTACAGTCACTGTTCTTTATAAGACGTACCCTTCTACCCCCCGTCCCCCCCCTACATCGTCTTCCTGGATCCGACTCCCTCATCTTCATACACTAGAGATTGTATCCTCTCTCGATCCACATAAGTTCCCTGACCCTCTTCTCCGTTCTCACAAAGTTCGGACCATACCCCACTCCGACCTCTTTACCGTCCTCAACGTCAACATCACACCTTTCATTTTCCCAGAGTCCTAGACTTAGACAAGAAATCAGAACAAATCTGACAGTTCTACTCATACTTCTAATTCTTCCATGTCCTTCCGAAGATCGTTACATGACTCTACTCTCGGTAGGTACTGTCTCTTCTGTCATTCCCTTTACAACGGTTTCTTCTCCAGTAATCTCGACTCTGAACTTTTCCTCGTCTACTGTCAACGTTTTTCCTCCTCCCCGTAAGTCGTCCTACACTTCTCGCAAACCTGTGTCGTCTTTCTTGTGTGTCTTGCACAAACCTTTTACCTTTAATAGACTAGTAATCTTGACTCCCATCCCTGAACCTCAACTAAGAGTCTAGGTCCCTCGTCTAAAGGTCCCGATGAAGACTTTCGGTCAGGAACGGGTCAGAAGGTCACGAACACGGAAACCATATCACCGACGGTACAAACCGACTCTAAAAACCGAGACCCTGTCTCAGGTCAAGACACGGTTGACCCAGAGAACGTAAAGTGAACTAGAGAGTCGACTAGGAGTCTTGTCTGGTCAGTGGTAGGTCTTTTCCTATCTAGTAGCATGAGAGTTTGTCTATTTAGTCGACCAGAGTGTATCACCCTTCTCGAACCCTAAACTTGGATCAAGAAGACGGAAGTAAATCGAAAAACTTGAGAATGTTTGGTGAATTATAGAGGTTCAGTGTCAAAGAAGTAAACATTTTACCTCTGGTGGAGAGGATGAGGGGTCCTGTCAACCTTCTTAAGTTATTGTACTACGTACTTTTTGACAAAAATGCAAACGGGACAGGGGTGGGAAGACACAGGTAAACGTCAGATATTCATCTAAGACTTCGAAAAACCTATAGGACACTGACAGTCACTCTCCCCGTCTTAGTGTCTTACGTAAACTCTCGTCCAAAGGAGACCTAGTTAGGACCGGTCGTTTTATTCGAGAAATCAGGTTATAGGAAGGACATCCAGTCTATGGGTTTTCGTCCAACGAACGAGAGGTTCCGTTGACGTTTGCGAATACTGTTGTCTTCCCTCTCCCAGTCTGTAAACTTTTATCTTTTGTTACAGTTTTTCGAGGTAAACCGATCACCTATGAAGAGAATGTTTGTAAAAATCGAGGTTTACATCTTGACAGAGTAAAAGTATTTGAGATGAAGTCTACGACAGACCCTTTGGTCCGACACACGGGGTTCTTGGATATCTTACTATTTTGAACACTAGAAGTACTTCGTTTGTAGGGTACGGAAATCTACTTTATAAAAATGAGACAATCAGAGTTAAACTTATAAACTCACCTAAAGAATGACGTGTTTTACAAAGTAAGGTTGATGTCGAGTCATCCAGAGATTCCACTTTCACATGTACTAATTAAAACAAGTATTTGTGTGACCTTTTTCTTTTTTCCCGGGACTACATGTAGTCGTAAAATTTACGACACTGAAACTAAGTTAAATTAATGAAGGAGGGGTATCAAAATTTGACTTTCCGAAGTTTTAGTTCTCAACGACGAGTATTTGCATGAATGAAAGGGACCATTTACTCTTACTCAAGTCTTTATTTCCCCAACGTCCACGTCCGTAGTACTCCCCTCTCTCACTCCTCGTTTGTCTCGTAGGTCTCGGGACCGAACATCCAGACCGGGACACTGACGGTTAGACGATTTGAGAAAGAGTTATGGTGGTAGAGAAAAAATATTTTTTATATATATCAATATATACTGACATGTGTCTTCTTGACATATTTTTACTAGAATTACTGGGTCTATTTGTACTACCACACTAGTGAGACTAGTGGGTGGATATCGGTCTGTAGGACCTCACACTTCAGTTCACCTGGAATCCTTCGTAGTGATACTTGTTACAATCACCACCACTACCTTAAGTTCGACTCGATAAAGTTTAAGATATTCTACTACGATAATTTGACGACTTGTGTTTACGGTCGTTTAAACCTCTTGAGTCGTCACCGACGTCCTTACCTTTTCCAGTTAAAAGTAAGGTTGGGGTTTCTTTCCGTTACGGTTTATTACAAGTTTGATGGCGTGTTACCGTGAGTAGAGTGTACGATCGTTTTATTACGAGTTTTACGAGGTTCGGTCCGAAGTTGTTATACACTTGACTCTTGGAGGTCTGCAAATTCGACCTAAATCTTTTCCGTCTCCTTGATCTCTAGTTTAACGGTTGTAGACAACCTAGTGTCTTTTTTTTTGTCCTCTTAAGGTCTTTTTGTAACTGAAGACGAAGTAACTGATACGATTTCGGAAACACACCTAGTATGGAAACACACTTTTTATGAATTTCTCTACTCTTATGGTCTGGTGGAATGGACGGAGGATTCTATAGACATACGTCTAGTTCTTCGTTGTCAATCTTGGTCTTTACCTTGTTGTCTGACCAAGGTTTAACCCTTTCCTCATGCAGTTTCGACATATAACAGTGGAACGAATAAATTAAATATACGTCTCATGTAGTACGCTTTACGACCTGGTCTACTTCGTGTTCGACCTTAGTTCTAACAACCCTCTTTATAGTTATTGGAGTCTATGTGTCTACTGTGGTGAAAATATCGTCTTTCACTTCTCCTTGATTTGTCAAAGAACTGCTTTCACTTTCTCCTCTCACTTTTTTGACCGAATTTTGAGTCGTAAGTCTTTTACTTCTAGTACCGTAGACCAGGGTAGTGAAGTACCGTTTATCTACCCTTTGTTACCTTTGTCCCTCTCTGAAATAAAAGAACCCGAGGTTTTAGTGACGTCTACCACTGACATCGGTACTTTAATTTTCTGTGAACGAGGAACCTTCTTTTCGACACTGGTTGGATTTGTCGTATAAGTTTTCGTTTCTGCAATAAAACGACGGTTACCAACCATATCAGTTTAATACAAAAAAGGTCATCAGTACGTACCTACGTTCTAAACCTCGTATTTCTTTCGACTCGTGACTTCTTAACTACGATACTTGACACTACGACCTCTTTTGAGAACTCAGAGAACCTGTGTTCCTCTAGTTTGGTCAGTTAGTATTTCCTTTAGTCAGAACTTATAAGTAACTTTCCTGACTACGATTTCGACTTTGAGGTTATGGACCCGGCGGACTACGTTTATTGACTGAGTAACCTTTTCTGAGACTACGACCTTTTCTAACTTCCATCCTCCTCTTCCCCTATTGTCTCCTACTTTACCACCTACTGTAGTGGTTGAACTACCTACACTCAAACTCGTTCGAGACCATCTACCACTACCTATCCCTTCGGACCGTATGATGTGAGGTACCCCAATGTTTCTTAGTCTGTGCTGAGCCGTTGACTTGACTTGACTACCCATTTGTGTGTGTATCCACGTGTGTACAACCTCCGTTACAACGGATTACCTTACATCAACCAACTCTTTAGTCTACCTATACCGAAACTTAGAATCGAGAAGGTGAAATCCCAGGAGGGAAAAGGGGAAGAAAGGAGAAAACAAAGTCAGTCTTTATAAGTACCATACAAACCGACCCATATGACACTCATTTGTTTGACTACACCTTTTTTATCCTGTCTAATAGATATTTTATAAAAGATCGGGACTAGTCAATAGAATATGTTAACACCGTTGGTATGAGTCTCGAACAGTGAGAGTGGGTCCTGGGATTTGGACCGTTTCAAGACCATACGCCTTTCCTCTTCCACTAGAACATATAAAAGATGAATAACTGACACTGGAACCCCTTGGCTTACTTACAGGGACTCGACAGGGAAGGTTGTCACTCAGTCACAGGTGAAAAGTTCGACGGAGAGTCTTGACAACACTCCTAGATTTTAAAATTTTTACACTTACGTTTGTTAAGTCGATTTTTCTAGTGAGGTCTCTTTGACCCTACAACTCACAAGCCCACCCTTATACTTCAATCCCGACCCCACCTCCACTCAAGAACTCATACACTCCGTTTCTTCGTTTACGGTTTGGTGACAGGAAAGGCACCGGAAGTCCCGTGACAGGTCAGACTCACGGACGAACCGGGTCACGTCTCGTCCGAGTCGGGACATAACGACACGTGTCCGTTCCCCAACTCGTGTATCCAAGTCCCCTCTGACGTGCTGGTTTGGTAGTAACGTGGGACTGTTAGTGTGTCTTCACTTTTAAGTGTCACTGAGGGAGTTCTCCTACGTTCAACAGGTACACCAGGTGTTTATAGTCCATGGGGATGTCAGACAGGAGTCCCGGTCAATAAAGATCTGAAGACGGACGTCAACTCTAGTCCAATGATTTATAGCTTCCGTGGGACACTCACTTTTAGAGTGGTCTAGATCCTCTTTACACTTCATACAAACGTTTCTCTTTATCCAAGAGTAAGGAAGGTTTGAAAGGGGTAAAAAAGACGACAGATTCTCCTCGAGAGACGTTACATACAATCAGAAACCAAATTGTACTCCCTTGACACAAAGGAAACCCACTCGATATACTAATCCACATATGAATATTCGTCCTTATCTCAAGAGGAGACGAATAGGAGAAGCCAGACCTACTGACCTTAAAATCTGTCCGAACTCTCGTAAGGGGTTCCATCGTGACTCTGGATTTACAGAAACAAGTGTCTCTTGAAGAAGAGACGAGTGAGACCTCTACCTCCACAAGTAACACCCTCCACTACGCACGGAACGCAAGAGACTAGGTAGACAGATGGGGTGGCAACTCGTGAAGGGAATTAGTTTTAGATGACGTTTCCCCTTCCAAGTATCGTTATGTCCGAATGGAGTTCTTTGTTCTTTTTTCAGTTCATTTATTGGATTGAGAAGTGGATTTTGTTGATCTTTTCCTTTTTCACTTCTTGAGGTCCCAATCATCTCCCTTTTTTCAGAATTTTTAATCCCTTTATTATTCACGTTTTCTTTGTTTTCTCTGGTGTCGTTTTTAGTTGTTTCGATTTTCGACCAAGAAACTCTTCTATTTATGTTAACTGTTTGGTCTGAGTAGTTCTTTGTTTCCCTCTTCTTAGTTTAGTTGTTTTAATCTTTACTTTTACCTCTCTAACGTTGTCTGTTGTGTCTTTATGTTTCCTAGTATTCTCTGATGATAGTCGCTGATATACGGTTATTTTACCTGTTGAACCTTCTTTACCTGTTTAAGAATCTTTTCATATTGTAAGGTTTTAAATTGGTCCTTCTTTATCCTTTAGAATTGTCTGGGTAGTGTTCGTGTCTTTAGTTTTGACATTAGTCTTTAGAAGGTTTTTTTGTTTTCGGGTCCTGGTCTGCCGAAGTGTCGACTTAATATGGTTTTTAAATCTCTTCTCGATTGTGACTAGGATGAGTTTGAGAAAGTCTTTTAACGTCTTCTTCCATTTGAAGGTTTGAGTAAGATAATCCGGTGGTAGTGGGATTATGGTTTTGGACTGTTTCTATGGTGTTTTTTTCTTTTGATGTCCGGTTATAGTGACTACTTGTATCTACTTTTTAGAAATTGTTTTAAGATCGTTTGTCTTAGGTTGTTGCATAGTTTTTCTACTATGTAGTATTGGTTCACCCGAAATAAGGTCCCTACGTTCCTAAGAAGTTATAAGTGTTTAGTTAGTTACACTATATGGTGTAATTGTTTAACTTTCTATTTTTTGTATACTAATAGATTTATCTACGTCTCTTTCGGAAACTGTTTTAAGTTGTAGGTAAATACTATTTTTGGGAAGTTTTTCGTCCACATCTTCCTTATACGGAGTTGTAGTATTTTCGGTATATACTATGTGGGTGTCGTTTGTAATAGGAGTTACCACTTTTTAACTTTCGTAAAGGGGATTTCAGTCCTTGTTCTGTTCCTACGGGTGAGAATGGTGATGATAAGTTGTATCAAAACCGGTGTCGTTAGTCTCGTCTTTTTCTTTATTTTTCTTAGGTTTAACCTTTTCTTCTTCATTTTGACAGTGACAAACGTCTACTGTACTAGGAGATGTATCTTTTGGGATTTCTGAGGTAGCCTTTTAATGATCTCTATTAGTTACTTATGTCATTTCAAAGTCCTATATTTTAATTGTGTGTCTTTAGGGAAAGTAAGAATATGTGATTGTTACTTTTTTGTCTTTCTCTTTAATTCCTTTGTTAAGGTAAGTGGTAACGTTGTTTTTCTTATTTTATGAATCCTTATATAGATGGATTTCTGGATATATATCTTTTGATATTTTGTGACTACTTTTTTTTAGTTTCTCCTGTGGTTATCTACCTCTTTATATGGTACAAGTACCTAGCCTTCTTAGTTATATCACTTTTACTCATATGATGGGTTTCGTTAAATGGTTAAGTTACGTTAGGGATAGTTCAATGTTTGCCAAAAAAAGGCTCTCGATCTTGTTTATTAAAGTGTCAAACATACCTTTATGTTTTTTGGAACTGATCGGTTTCGTTAGAACTCTTTCCTACCTTGACCTCCTTAGTTGGACGAACTGAAGTCCGATATGATGTTTCTATGTCAGTAGTTCTGTCATACCATGACCGTGTTTCTGTCTGTATATCTACTTACCTTGCTTTATCTTCGGTTCTCTATTTAGACGTGTCGATACCTGTGGAATAGACACTGTTTCCTCCGTTCTTATATGTTACCTCTTTTCTGTTAGAGAAATTGTTCACCACGACCCTTTTGACCAGTTGGTGAACACTTTCTTCCTTTGATCTTGTGAAAGATTGTGGTATATGTTTTTANTTAAGGTAAGTGGTAACGTTGTTTTTCTTATTTTATGAATCCTTATATAGATGGATTTCTGGATATATATCTTTTGATATTTTGTGACTACTTTTTTTTAGTTTCTCCTGTGGTCATCTACCTCTTTATATGGTACAAGTACCTAACCTTCTTAGTTATATCACTTTTACTCATATGATGGGTTTCGTTAGATAGTTAAGTTACGTTAGGGATAGTTCAATGTTTGCCAAAAAAAGGCTCTCGATCTTGTTTATTAAAGTGTCAAACATACCTTTATGTTTTTTGGAACTGATCGGTTTCGTTAGAACTCTTTCCTACCTTGACCTCCTTAGTTGGACGAACTGAAGTCCGATATGATGTTTCTATGTCAGTAGTTCTGTCATACCATGACCGTGTTTCTGTCTTTACATCTACTTACCTTGCTTTATCTTCGGTTCTCTATTTAGACGTGTCGATACCTGTGGAATAGACACTGTTTCCTCCGTTCTTATATGTTACCTCTTTTCTGTTAGAGAAATTGTTCACCACGACCCTTTTGACCAGTTGGTGAACACTTTCTTCCTTTGATCTTGTGAAAGATTGTGGTATATGTTTTTATTTGAGTTTTACCTAATTTCTAAATTTGTATTCTGGTCTTTGATATTTTGAGGATCTCCTTTTGTATCCGTTTTGTGAGAGGCCGTATGTAGTGTCGTCTTAGGAGATACTGGGTGGAGACTCTCATTACCTTTATTTTCGTTTTTATTTGTATACCCTGGATCAATTTGAATTTTCGAAAACGTGTTGTTTCCTTTGATATTCGTTCCACTTAACTGTCGGAAGTCTTACTCTCTGTTATTATCGTTTACTTCGTTACCTGTGTCTTAATTAGAGTTTTTGTATGTTCGTTGAGGTCGTCGAGTTGACGTCTTTTTATTTGCTGGGTCAGTTTTCTACCTGGTTTCTTGATTTGTCTGTAAAGAGGTTTCTTCTGTATGTCTACCGATTGTTTGTGTACTTTTCTACGAGTCATAGTGAGTAATAGTCTCTTTACGTTTAGTTTTACTGTTACTCCATGGTAGAGTGTGGCCAGTCTTACCGACGATAGGTTTTTAGATGTTTGTTATTTACGACCTCTCCCACACCTCTTTTTCCTTGGGAGAATGTGACAATCACCCTTACGTTTGATCATGTCGGTGATACCTCTTGTAACACTTGTAAGTTTTGTGATCTTTATCTTGACGGTATACTGGGTCGTTAGAGTGACGACCCGTATGTGTAACTCCTTTGGTCTTGACTTTCTCTGTGGGGTCACAAGTAGCGTCGTGACAAATAATATCGGTCCTGTACCTCCGTTGGATCTACAGGTAGTCGCCTGTTTACCTATTCTTTCGACACCATGTATATGTATTACCTTATAATGAGTCGGTAATTTTTCTTATGTAGACTTAGTCAAGATTACTCCTCCTACTTCGACCTCGGATAATATGTCTCACTTCATTCAGTCTTTCTTTTTATGGTTATGTCATATAATTGTGTATATATACCTTAAATCTTTCTACCATTACTATTGGGTCATACACCCTGTCACTTTCTCTGTGTCTATATATCTTGTCAGACAACCTGAGACACCCCTCCCGCTCCCACCCTACTAACTCTATTATCGTTACTTTGTACATATAATAGTATACACTTTGTCTAGCGGTCAGGTCCAAATTACGTACTCTGTCCCACGAGTCCCGACCACGTGATCCTACCGGGTCTCCCTACCCTACCCCTCCCTATACACTCCCCCCAAGTCCTACCCCTTGTGTGTATGTGGGTACCGATTAAGTACAGTTACATACCGTTTTTGGTGATGTTATAACATTTCATTAATCGGAGGTTAATTTTATTTAATTTTTTTTTTAGAGAAGAGAGTAATCCCACCTCTGACCCACCGTTCTTATTTTTTCGTTCACACCTGGTAAGAGATTAACAGTAGATATTAGTAATAGTAGTCCCATCTGTGATAACCAATAGATGAGTCCGACACCAGGGATAAAGAAGAAACATCTGTCTAAGGACTAAAACAGGAATATAGGTGAAAGATGTACCATCGGTATACTGGTCCCTTCTTATTGAGGACACAACCCTTTCGACTAATACCACAAGGTAAAAAGGACAGTCGTTAACTAAATACATATTATATATTGGGTCAAAACCGACTATTTTATTCCCCACCCCAATGAGGACCTTTTCTAAAATGAACAAGAAGACAACCTTGAACATTTCAGACGTGTTCGGAAGACCTTGACATCGTCGGTAGAACACTGGTAACTCTCTTAACCGGGTTCCCGTTTCCACTATACGATTGCTACCGTCTTACCTTTCGACTTTGTTTGAACTTAAGTGTCCCTATGTTTATTCGGGTACTTTATGGGATGGGACTTCGGTATGATGGAACCCTAAAGAACTAAAAATTTCGGTCCGTTCACTCTCAACGAAAAGTAACTGTCGGTTTCTTAACTTGAATACGTTTTTAAACGTGATTCTGTCCAAAGTGTATTGTTGTTCCTCTCCCTCTTACACCCTAGGTAATAGGTCGGACCGACCCGGTTTACGTCATACGATCACCGTAATCTACCACCCTGAACTAACCTAGTACCGTGTCCCGTTGTTTTCTTACCTAATTAAACAGTCGACAGTAATAGACTTTGGTTCGTGAGTAACTTCTGTTCCAAAACCTTTTGGTTCACTGTCAATGGTATGTTGAAATATCTTTTGAGTTTTTGTGGTGTAAAATATCCGATCCTAAAATATCAAAATATCAAGTCTAAAGATTAAGTCCCTGTCCGACTTTTAATACTAAATAGATCCAGCTCAATAGATAGCAACTTTCCGATTTTGGTTTGTGGTTTAAACTAAGAAATCTAACGGTTTAATGTTCCAGTAACTATAGTTGACTACAAGACCCAGAGAATGCACTTTCACTTCCGTACGTAGTTGTTCTCCATTCGAGAGTTGTTTTCATCTTTAGATACCCTTCTCAACCCACTACTCAATCAGACCCAAGAGGTCTCTTTATATCTACCTGTCTACGTACGTTCTCACGATTGAACGAAGTCAATACAGACTGAGAAACTGGCATACCTGACATCGGGTGGTCCGAGAGACAAGTACCGTAAGAGGTCTCTTCTTATGACCTCACCCAACGGTACGGGAGGAGGTCCCATAGAAAAGTTGGGTCCCTAACTTGGGTACAGGGAATACAGAGGACATACCCGTCCTCTCAATAAATGGTGGTCACAGTGGACCCTTCGGGTATCTATATGTATCTGTCTATCTATCTTCATCTCTCTCTCTCTCTGTGTGTGTGTGTGTGTGTCTCGTGTTTTCTAATTAAATAGTATTCCTTAACCGAGTGTGTTAATACTTCGACTCCTCAGATTTCAGACATCAGTCGTTCGACCTCCGGGTCCTCTCAGTTACAAAAGATTCAAGATCAGAATGACTCCGTCCTTTTCCGGTTTCAGGGTCGAGTTTGTGTCGGTATCTCTCACTTCAGAGGGTATGACTCTGAAAGATAAGATAAGTCCGGAAGTTGTCTAATCTTCTCCGGGTGGGTATAATCCGTCCCGTTAGACGACATGAGTCAGATGGTTAAGTGTGAAATTACAGTAGGTCTTTGTCAGTGTCTGTGTGATGTCTTATTACAGACTAGTTTACTGACACGTGGGGAACTGGGTCAGTTCAACTGTGTACTACAATTGGATATTAGATATTACTGTTACGTCTCAGGAGATTCAGGAGTTAAAGGGGACTGGGAAGGAACGAGACGTTTCGTCAGGAGGGAGAGACTACTTCGACAAAAGAGATGATATCCGAAATGTTATTGGGTCGTTCCTCGGTTGAGAGAAAGGGTTAGTGTGTTTACAGAGGTAAGGGACGGTCCAAAATATAACTCTCAGTATAGGGTCTTACACATAACACTCGGTTAACGTTTCAATTTGGGTCCTCCTCTAATAAAGTTGTGGTTGACCTTAACATTCTTGAACGATTAATAAAGTCGTTTTAAATCATTTCTAGTTAAACTTCCCTAAGACTTGTAGATCCTAGTTCCTTTCTCCTCGTCTGAAGATTCACTCTGATTTAAACAATTATACGTACTTGGTTGGGCTTACAGACTTGAGTCATACAACCGAGTCACATAAGATTGATAAACGTATCACTATATTTAGGATCTGTACTGTCACCCGGTACGATATACTTTTATTCAACGGTCTTCAAGGAACAATGTACCCCTTCTTCTTTAAGTTTCTGACTCCACTGTCGTTAGAATCTTACCTAAATAGGTCTTTCGGAGTGTTAAGATGTGAGATTGACATACAGGGCACTCTCCTGGGTCTTTTGGGAGTAAAGTGGTCCGTAACCTGTAACTAATCCCCCGTATCACTAAACCCTCTGTGTTTAGAAAATTTCCACCACATCACTTACAAGAGAGATCCGGTTCCTACCACCAAAGATAAAAGGGACACTACAAATTCCGTTTCAATACATGACTTAGAATTCATCTTTCTTTATGTTGTTCGTCAAATCTCCCTAATCCTTGACTACACCAGGGACACCCTTTTCTCCTTCTCCCGACTAATCTTTATACATCTTATAATCTTAACAATCTTTATTACATGGTTGTAGCCCTCGGACCAACTAGAATCTTTTGTAATGTACCACCACCGTGGTAAAGTGAACCGCCACATACAGGCCCACACACGAAAGAACCATCACCGGTGATAATCCACTCTTTCTCTCATCAATCTCGATATGCACCAACTCCGAAAAGATTTATACATATAAACATATTCTTTCACTGTTTCGTCATTCCCTCGACTACCGTAATTTTATTAAGTTCAGAGCTAAATACCCTTTATCCGATCTGATCCTCCTCTCTTTGACCTTCTCCCATCATTCTTCCTTCATCTTCTTTCTTTCGTAATATATAGAACTACTCCGACCTTTGACTTCTAGTCTACTCCTTTATCTTACCGTCTCTGACCGATCGATAAATGTTTTGTGTAAGTAAAAAAGACGACCTGGTGTCCATCCAAAAAAAGGATAGAAATAATACTTGTACACACTCAAGACCTGTCACCTGACACCCATCTTCACAACATGAGATTAGGATCTGGACTGAGTACTCTTAAAGGTGTACAATAGACGGTACGTGAAAGGGAAGAAACAGTCAGAGACTACAGTGGACCACTTTTACCACTTCCGTGATCTATTTTCCTTGGACATAGAAATTTGTCAACGAACTTACTCTCGAAGGGTACTTAGTCCTTGCCCGTGGAACTGAGATTGTCCCATTCCTTTTTAGAATATAACACCATTTTGTGACTATGAAACATAAAATAGACAATCTTGTTGATCACAAAGGATTAATTATATCAAGAAAAAAGTTACCTCCCTTTTAACATTAATCCGATAAGGTCTCCTCTGTGTCGAGGACAACTATTCTTCCAGGTCTCTCATCAGTACATCGATTTCACCTCCCCTATTTACAATAATGATCCTTCTCTATTTTTTGGGAGTCTTCAGTCATACAACCTACAGTTGTATCTATAATTACAGTAGGTTCTACTATTCTTCACATCTGGTACTTAGTTTTATTAGTCTATCGTCGGTCGTAAATAACCTACGGGTTGTAAAACGGAAATGAATATAGGTGGTTTTCACCATCCACAATGATAATCGGAGAAAGCATTTGTCCCTTGAAGTCGGAATTTCTCCGATTCATTTGACGTGTTCAAAGAGTCAAACTTGAACTTGAGTTTGATAAACAAAAGTCAGATATAAGAATTCATGATGTACTTTCAAATTGACATGTTGTACCTAAATTTGAAATTTTGACGTAGATACAGTATTTGGTTCTACAAAGTTTTATATTCTCGTTTTTAGAGACTGAATTTATAACTACAATTATTAGAATTTGTTAAACTTATATAATTAAAGAAATGTAATTATTGATACAACCACGTCTGGGATGTCAGATCCTGTATCGTGAGAGACTATCGACAGAGACACCAAAAAACTTCAGAGAAGTCATAAAATGATTTCTGAGAAGTAACCTATAGAAATTTATTGGTACAGTAGATCAGTAGACTCGGAGTGATGTCATCCTCACTTGACGCAGTCTCTCTGTTTTACTGAATGTGGTTCGTAATTAGTTGTTTCAACCCAGAGACTAGGGTCGAGACATGAAATAAAGACACACTCAATCTGGAATGCATACGCAAAACATTAAATATGTTAAAAATAATTTTACTATTGTATAAGTCTTTTAGTTATACATGTTACCCATTTTGTTAAGACTACAATAAGAGATGTAAAGAAACATACGGGTTCTATAAAGTATTGTTTCGAACCTACTGGTTTCACTCTCCCCTACGTGGGAAGGAGGATATCGTCCGGATCTCTGGAGAGTGGGGGGTTTACGGGGTCTCAGGACGTCTCATGTCGATCTTTATTTACATCAAAATACAAAAATCACTGGTTACGTTTCTCTCTTTGTATTGAAAAATTACTCATTACCTGGTTACGTCATTTTGGTTAGGTACTAGTTTTCTTCGTGTCGTCTTTCGATAAGACTTATAAAACTTATGATTAGGAGGCCTTTATATGTATATGTGTGTATATGTGTCTTTTTACTTGTATTTATTTATTTGTATATAACATAAATCTATTTCTAAATAAAAATTTGGGTCTTTAATATAAGATTACACAAATAAGGTATCTTTGATAAAATATACGTAATGTTTTTACAGTTTTTGTAGTGACAAGAGCTATTGAGGATTGTCCTTTAATGAGTGTATAGATGGTGAACATCTTACCTATTTGTTTATCGAGGTGAAACTGTGTACTTATATTGTATGTCGTTTCTTTTACTTGTTCGATGTCGATATCAGTCTTTGTACTTACTTATAATGTATTATAACTTGTTTTTTCCTTTCCGTTCTTTATTAATTATATCTAAGATGTATATATGTGTGTGTCTCTCTAATTTTTGATATAACGACTCTTTACATATAATTACAAATTTTGGTATTTCCTTTCGGTCCTTCGTTAATGTTTTTCTCAATCTTATTGTCATTGGTAGGTCTCTTGTCTTTCTCCTGTCTTTTCCCTCCTTCCTAGACACCCCCAAGGGACTACCGAGTCCACCATTTCTTGTGTGGATGTCACGTCCTCTGGGTTCAAGCTAGGAACCCACCCTTCTTAAGGTTCCTGTCTCCTTAGACCGTCCGATGTCAGGTATCCCAGGGTTTTTCACCCTGTGTTGACTTACTGATTGTGAAAGTGAAAGAAAAACTGGTCCTATCCCGAAGTGTTCAGATAAGTAGACAGTTTGACATGACATAATACGTGAAAAGTCATGTAATATGAGGGGCCAATTTTTAACCCCCCTTCGTGTATTTGTGTCTGAGTATGTGAGAGGAAAGACGGGTGGTGACAAGATTGCTTCTCTTTAGAAACCACCTAAAAGGATCTCCTCTGTCACACATTACTTATAGTTCATGAGTAGTTATAGTAGAAGTATAATTTACACCGTACAAAAAGGAACTCCCATGAAGAATATGGTAAAGATGACCCAAATGTGGTTTCATATGAGATCACCGAACAAACTAAATTCTTTTTTAAAGTATCTTGGACCTCTGTCCCTCGATGTTCTCATTCGGAAGTCTCCTTAAGAGAGAGAATGTACTCGAAAACTTTCTAAAGGACTGTCACTAAAGTCCTACTCTGGAGGACTATTTAATGACCCCACCCGGTCAAGAGTCCATGGTCCGTACTCTCTTATAATCAGGGGAGAACACTTTTAACTTGGTAGGATAATTATTATTTTGTAGACGGTCTTACCTTCCGGTAAAGGTCAAAACTAACTTCTCTTGACTCTTTCCTGTACGTTGATCTCAGTCTTAAAGTAAGTCTTTCAGTAAAACTCAGACGACGTCAAGAACTTTTTTTACCTTTAAATTCTGAGGAGTTAAGAAATGATATTTCGTTCCGGTACCAATAACTAGAAGGGTTCGTCGGGTCACCATTTCTTAGACGGACGGTTCCGTCCCCTGCGTTTTCTGTGTCCAAACTAGGGACCCAACCCTTCTGGGGGACCTCCTCCTTTGTTAATTCTTTTACCATTATCCTTTACCGTTGGGTGAGGTCATAAGAACGGTTATAACTAAGAAGGTTAGGTGTTCGTACCATGTAGAAAACTAGACGAACACAGAAACTAAAGCAAGTAGTCACAGAATGTCAAAATATCAAAAGTCTCATATCCAGAAAACAGAGGAATCCATCCAAATACAAATCCATAAAATCAGAAAAACTACAGTACTGTTTACCTTAACGAAGAACTTAAAGATAAAGACTAGAAAACAACAATCACATATCTTTAGGTTGTCTTTTTTTACTTTAATATAGTAAGGAATTATGGTATGTGTCTTATTCGAGTTTTACTTGATTTCTGGATTTATAATCAACAACAAGAACAAGTCAGTGATACAGACTGAGAAACGTTGAGGTACCTGACGTCGTGTGGTCCGAAAGGACAGGAAGTGATAGAGGACCACAAACGAGTTTGAGTACAAGTAACTTAGAGGTAGTTAGGTTGGTAGAGTAGGAGACAACGGGGGAAAACAAAGACGGGAGTTAGAAAGGGTCGTAGTCTCAGAAAAGGTTTCTTGACCGAGAAGTGGAGTCCACCGGTTTCATAACCTCGAAAGTGAAGTCGTAGTCAGGAAGGTAACTTATAAGTCCCAACTAAAGGAAATCCTGACTAACCACACTTTGTTTGTAATATTTTGAGGATCTCCTTTTGTATCCGTCTTGAGACAGACTGTGTCTAACGTCGTTATAGAAAAAGTTTGGTAGAGGGTCTTATTACCTTTATCTTTGTTTTTATTTGTTTACCCTGGATGAATTTAAGTTTCCGAAAACGTGTCGTTTTCTTTGTTGTTGTTTTTGGGCGTTTCTATTAGATGTCTAACCCTCTTTTATTAACGTTTAATATACTGGTTGTTCCTAATCAGAGGTTTTAAGTGTTTGTCGAGTTCTACGAATTGTCGTAAATTTTTTTTATTTTGTTAGTTTTTTACCCGTTTACTGGATTTATCTGTAAAGAGTTTCTTCTGTTTATCTACCGGTTCTCCGTGTACTTTCGTACAAGTTGTAACGATCAATGATCTCTTTACGTTTATTTTTGATGTTACTCTATAGTGAAACGTTGACAGTTTTACTGATCGTAGTTTTTTAGGTGTTTGTTATCTACGACCTCTCAGACTTCTCTTCCCTTTGGAGGATGTGATAACTACCCTTACATTCAAGTACGTCGGTGATATCTCTTATCATGTTTCAAAGGAATTTGATTCTTACCACGATAGTATACTAGGACGTTAGGGTCAGGACCCGTATATAGGTCTCCTTTTGTACTAGACTTTCCTATATAAGTCGGTTTACAAGTAACATCGTGACAAATGTTATCGGTTCAGTACCTTCGTTGGATTTACTAGTAACTATCCCCTTATCTATTTCTACACCATGTTACCTTATAATGGGTCTATATTTTTTCTTACCTAAATAAGGAGTATTCAAAAAATGATCATTACCCCTCGGACCACCCGACGGCAGAGATCCCAGTGTGTCCCAACCTGTGCTGACTTCGTTGAATCGTCGTCGTCGTCATAAGATTCACTACTCAGAGAACCCTGTTCTTGTTCAATTCTTCCTTAAAGTTTAAGGAATAGAACAAGTGAAAAAATAAAAGATAAGAGTCGCGGTACGAACCGTACTCCATCCGTACTCCGTTTGGAAACTACTATTCACATACTCAAAACTGTAGTCCCTATATTGGGTATTTATAAGTCGATCCCTTATGTAGAACCAATGAACTTAATTACTTAATGAACTTAATTACTTAAGTACCACCAATATACTCGTGTCTAAAACCTTTCTTTATGTTCGGTTATTGTATAATTATAAATTGTGTGTACCTGTTGTCCGAGTCCGATACCTATTCAGTCAGGAATACTCTTTACATTGAGGACTTCGTTTTGATACCTGTACCCAATTAACCCTTAAAAACTCGACAAAAGTATACGTTCTACTCAGAACATGTTCTTGGAAGAGAAGGATGGTGACGTGTACTATTAAATGGATACACAGATGGATATGGTGGGTGGAAGGGAGGGTAATGTTATCTGCTCGGTGTGGGAGAAGGATAGTTTTATGTCAGGGAAGCGGGTAAAAACAAAAAGTAAAGGGGGTAGAAGAGTTCTTTACGTATAATACTATCGAACATATAATTTGACAACAAGAGAAATTTTTAAAGTTGTACGAGTCTACCAAGAGTAAATGTTTTTGTTTTATTTTTAAAGAGATGAGATACTAGAGGAATTAGATGAGAATGAATCGTCGGTTCAACGACTTTTCTCGGGAGCATGAACCACAAGAGTAAGGTGGAGACGAGAGTCTCATTAGACCGAAGACTTAGGTAGTGTAGTTGTTTATCCAGGACATTTCCAGTGGTAACTGGAGAGTCACTAACAGGGGTCACCTACAAATGTCAGGAATGGACAATGGAGAGTCACAGTGAGTGGTGACGACTGTAGAGGAAGGGAAAAGGAGAAGTGAAAATGTCAAGTTGTAAGAGAACAAAAAGGGACCTAGAGAACCAGTAAGGAAGAAACAGAAGAAACGTCGAAGGAGGAGGAGTTGGTCCGGTAATTCATACTCTTAAGAGTTGAGAAGTAAGATCGTGAAGAAGTAGAAGACGAGACACAAAAGAGAGATCCGGTCACCAAGAATTTGTATCGATGGAGATCCCTTAGTATATCAATTTGTCGGAATTTTTATAACTAAGACCTCAAAGGAACACTAACAAATGAATTAATTAAAACACCTGTCGGACCGATAGCCCTAAAAAATTTCGGGGAAGATCACCATTTCTGGAGTAGACGGTTACGTCCTCTGAATTCTCTGAACCTAAACTGCGGACCCACCCTTTTTAGGGGACCTCCTCCTTTACCTTTGGGTGAGGTCGTAAGCACAGACCTCTTAGGGTACCTGTCTCCCCGGACCATCCGATGTCAGGTATCCCAACGTTTCTCAGTTGTACTGTCTTCACTGAATCGTGTATCGTCTCTCCTAAGATTTCACGTTGGGTTCAACTCTTAGTGTAGAGAACCAATACAGTAGGGGTGGTACTGAAATTATTACCGGAACTAAGTCTACTGAGTTGTCATAAATCAATACAGGATCTTTGAGAGAAATAAAAATAAAAGAACCCGAACTTTTAGTGACACCTGTCACTGACGTCGGTATTTTAAATTTCTTCTACCGTTACTGCTGGGACATACGTTCTGTCCTTTTTTCTGTGTCTACACATATTGTCTGAAAACCTGAGTCTCCCTCTCCCTCTCCCACCCTACTAAACCCTCTTACCGTAAGATTGTACATATGATAGTACATTCTTAACTTAGCGGTCAGATACAGACTGCGTCCTATGTCGTACGAACCCCGACCACGTACCCCTACTGGGTGTCTCTACAATACCCCTCCCTCCACCCTCCCCCCAAGTACAAACCCTTGCGTACATTCTTAATTTCTAAAATTTTAANCAGACTGCGTCCTATGTCGTACGAACCCCGACCACGTACCCCTACTGGGTGTCTCTACAATACCCCTCCCTCCACCCTCCCCCCAAGTACAAACCCTTGTGTACATTCTTAATTCCTAAATTTTAAATTTTTTATTTATTTATTTTTAATTTTTTATTTATTTTTAATAGTATAATTTCGTTTTTATTTTATTTTATTTTATTTCTGCGAATGAGAAACCTTCTTTTCGTTATTATTCTGTTTTATGGATATATGTCTTTTGATATTCTGTGACTACTTTCTTTAGTTTCTACTGTATTTGTCTGTCTCCCTATAAGGTACGAGGACTCAACCTTCTTAGTTATAACACTTTGACCGGCATGATGGTTTTCGTTAGGTGTATAAGTTACGTTAGAGATAGTTTAATGGTTACTGTAAAAAGTGTATTGATCTTGTTTTTTTTTAAGTGTTAAAAATACCTTTGTGGTTTCTAGGGTTTGTCGGTTTAGTTAGAACTCTTTCTTCTTACCTCGTCCTCCTTAGTTGAATGGACTACAGTCAGATATGGTGTTTCGATGTCAGTAGTTCTGTCATACCATGACCGTTTTTTTTGTGTGTGTGTGTGTGTGTGTGTCTTCATGTCCGGTTACATTGTTCTATCTTTCGGGTCTCTGTTTAGGTACGTGTATACCCGTGACATAGAAACTGTTTCCTTCGTTCTTATATGACACCCTTTTCATATCAGAGAAGTTCTTCAACATTCCCTTCTTGACCTGTTGATACACGTTTTCTTACTTTAATTTTGTGTAGAATTGTGACTTGTGTTTCTATTTGATTTTCACCTAATTTGTGGATTTACACTCTAGTCTTTAATACGTCACGTCTTCTGTTGTACTCGTCTCGTGACATACTGTATTTGGTATCGTTCTAGGAAATACTGAGTGGATATTATTACCATTATTTTTGTTTTTATTTATTCACCCTGGATTAATTTGAATTTTCGAAAACGTGTCGTTTCCTTTGATATTTGTTCCACTTTTCTGTTGGGAGTCCTAACCTCTTTTGGTATCGTTCACTTTGTTGACTGTTTCCTAATTAAAAACTTTATATGTTCGTCGAGTATGTTGAGTTATGGTCTTTTTGTTTGTTGGGTTAGTTTGTCACCCGTTTTCTGGATTTGTCTATAAAGAGGTTTCTTCTGTATATCTACCGATTATTTATGTATTTCTCTACAAACTGTAGCGAGTAACAATCTCTTTACGTTTAGTTTTGATGTTACTCTATAGTAGAGTGTGGTCTGTCTCACCAGTATAATTTTTTATGTGTTTTTTGTTCACGACTTCCCCCACACATCTTTTCCCTTGGGAAAACGTGACCACCACCCTTACATTTAACTATTTCGGTGATACCATTTTTTCATACCTCTAAGGAATTTTTTGATCCGTATTTTGGTGGTACACTGGGTCGTTAGGGTCAAGATCCGTATATGGGACTTCTTTGGTTTTGACTTTTTCTGCGTACATGGGGTTACAAGTAATGTCGTGATAAACGTTATCGGTTCTGTACCTTCGTAGGATCTACAGGTAGTTGTCTACTTACCTATTTCTTCGACACCATGTATATATGTTACCTTATGATGAGTTGTTATTTTCCTTATATAAACTTAGACAAGATTACTCCACCTACTTGGATCTCGGATAATATGTCTCACTTCATTCAGTCCTTTTCTTTTTGTTTATAGCAAATAATTGTGTATATGTACCTTAGATCTTCCTACCCTGACTACTTGGACAAGGGTCTCGTCGTCACTTCTGTGTCCGTATCTCTTGTCTGAATACCTGTTCCCAACCCCTCTTCTTCCTCTCCCACTCTACTTACCTTTTCGTCGTACCTACGTATATGTGATTGTATGCATGTATCATCGGTCACCGTTAAACGACATACTGAGTCCCTTGACTTTGATCCCGAGACATTATTGGATCTCCCACCCTTACCCGTCCTCCATCCTCCTTCTAAGTTCTCCCTCCCCTATAGACATGTCGATACCAATTAAGTTCGACTACATACAGTGTTAGTTTGGTTATGATATTTCTTTAGTAGTTAGTTAAATTTTATTTATTTATTATTTTTCTTTTCGATACTGTTTGGAGTCAAGTCAAGTCAAGTCAGTGAGTCAGCACAGGTTGAGAAACGTTGGGGTCTTAGCGTCGTGTGGTCCGGAGGGACAGGTAGTGGTTGAGGACCTCAAGTGAGTCTGAGTACAGGTAGCTCAGTCACTACGGTAGGTCGGTAGAGTAGGAGACAGCAGGGGAAGAGGAGGACGGGGGTTAGGGAGGGTCGTAGTCTCAGAAAGGGTTACTCAGTTGAGAAGCGTACTCCACCGGTTTCATGACCTCAAAGTCGAAATCGTAGTAAGGAAGGTTTCTTGTGGGTCCTGACTAGAGGAAGTCTTACCTGACCAACCTAGAGGAACGTCAGGTTCCCTGAGAGTTCTCAGAAGAGGTTGTGGTGTCAAGTTTTCGTAGTCAAGAAACCACGAGTCGGAAGAAGTGTCAGGTTGAGAGTGTAGAACCGTTACAGAGACGAAAACTTATACGACAGATTCAACCAGTATTGAAAAGAAGGTTCCTCATTCGCAGAAAATTAAAGTACCGACGTCAGTGGTAGACTTCACTAAACCTTCGGGGGGTTTTATTTCAGACTGTGACAAAGGTGACAAAGGGGTAGATAAAGGATACTTCACTATTCTGGCCTACGGTACTAGAAGCAAAAGACTTACAACTTGAAATTCGGTTGAAAAAGTGAGAGGTGAAAGTGAAAGTAGTTCTCCGAAAAATTAAGGAGAAGTGAAAGACGGTATTCCCACCACAGTAGACGTATAGACTCCAATAACTATAAAGAGGGTCGTTAGAACTAAGGTCGAACACAAAGAAGGTCAGGTCGTAAAGAGTACTACATGACACGTATATTCAATTTATTTGTCCCACTGTTACTGTTTGGATCTGTGACATAATTTATCGTCTCTATAGTGGAACGCCTGTTTTCAGGAATAGTAGTTTCGATACCAAAAAGGTAATCAGTACATGTCTACACTCTCAACCTGGTATTTCTTCTGACTCACGGGTTCTTAACTACGAAAGTTTGACACCACGACCTCTTCTGAGAACTCTCAAATAACTTGTCGTCTCTAGTTTGGTCCGTTAGGATTTAATTTAGTTGGGACTTATAAGTAACGTTCCTACATATAACTTCGACTTTGAGGTCATGAAACCTGTGGACTACACTTCTCGGTTGAGTAACCTTTTATGGGACCACGACCCTTTCTGACTCCAGACCTCTTATTCCCCACTGTCTCCTACTCTGCCAACCTACCGAAGTATCTGAGTTACCTGCACTCAAACTCGTTCGACACCCTCTACTACTTCCTGATCCTTCGGACCACACTACGTCAGGTACCCCAGCGTTTTTCAGCCTGTACCGACTCGTTGTACCGTTTCTTGTTCTTCGGGGGAACCCAGGGACTGGGTCACTTAGGTGACAAATAAACCGTAAAAATCCACTGTAAAAGTCCAAAGGAGTTTCCTTGGAAGAGTTCAAGTAGAATGTAGTGCGACGGGGAACGGGAGGTAGGTGTGACTAAAAAGGGATGGGGTTTGGGAGAGGACGAGATTCCGGAAATATAGTGAACAAGAATAAGTATGAAAAGGAAATAGATCGACTAAGAATGATAAGGACGTCAAGAATCAATAACGGTGAAGGAGGACCTTCGGAAAGGACCGAGGGGTCTACAGAAAGTGTCCTGGTTCATGATGGGAAAGTTTCATCATGAGTGTCAATATTAAAATTAAAATAAAAGTACAAATTAGTAAATTTAAATAGAGGAAATGACACGATTTTGAAGTGTGTAAAAACAAATTGTAAAATGGTATAAAACATTTTAGATTCTACGACTGATATTCTACGTTATAATAAATATATAATGATATATTGACTCAGTCCTTCTAGGGGACCTTTTCTTTACCGGTGGGTGAGACCATAAGAACGGACCTTTTACGGTACCTGTCTCCTCGGACCACCTGATGTCAACTACACCAGTGTTTTTCAGTCTGTACTGAGTCGTGTGTCGTGTGTGTACTGACCTTTTCTTTTTAGTGACTGTATATTTTACCAGAGGATAAAATTCTTTTTATGCCTAAAATCTAGAATGTTTTATTTTTATATTACATAATTAATATATACATGGTAAAATGATTTCGTAGTGTAACACTAGTCAGGTAGTCAAGTCAAGTCAGGTCAATTTATTCACACGTCTGAAGGGACCATCGAGTCTGCCATTTCGCAGACGAATGTTACGCCCTCTGGGTTCAAGTTAGGGACCCAACCCTTCTAGAGGACTTCTTCCTTCACCGTTGGGTGAGGTCATAAGAACGGACCCTTCAAGGTACCTGTCTCCTCGGACCATCCGGTGTCAGCTCCCCCACGTTTCTCAGTCTGTACTGACTCGTTGAAGTGAAAGAAAGTGAAAGTCAAGTCAAGTCAGCGAGTCAGAACAGGTCGAGAAACACTAAGGTACCTGACGTCGTGTGGTTCGGAGGGACAGGTAGTTGAGGGTCTCAAATGAGTTCACAGGTAACTCAGCCACTACGGTAGGTAGCTAGAGTGGAAGACAGTACGAAAAGAGGAGGACGGAAGTTAGAAAGGGTCGTAGTCTCAGAAAAGTTTACTTAGTCAAGAAGTGTAGTCCACCGGTTTTATAACCTCAAAGTCGAAGTCGTAGTCAGGAAGGTTTCTGATAAGTCCTGACTAAAGAAAATCCTACCTTAATCCGTTAATTTACAAAGAAATGTTTCGTTTCTTCTAAGAACCCCTATACCAAAGATAATTTTCATATAAAGTTTTCAAATACTTCTATTATCCTTTCTGATAAGCTTTAAACGTCTTAGATCAAGAATCTATGTTACAACGAGTCTTCATCGAGTGTTGGGTTCCACAGTGAGATTTTTATCTGAAATAAAAACTCTCTTTGGGATATAAATATTGTTTTAACTCGTATTTCTTCTCTTTCAAAGGTATATGGGAACGAGGATGTATACGTATCGGAGGGGACAATAGTTGTAGAAGGTGATCTTACTAGGTAAATAATACTGACTACTTGGACACAACTGTGTAGTAGTGAGGTTCAGGTACTGAATGGAACACAAAGTGAGAACTCCGACGTATAAGATATCCAAAACTGTTTACAGATAATTGTACATAGAAGAAAACATCATAGTATGTCTTATCAGAAGGAAGGGATTTTTAGGACAAACCGGATAAATAAAGAGGGAGGAGGGATTGGAGACCGTTACTGATCGTATAAATGATAGAGGTATTAAAACGGAGAACGTTTCACTACATTTTAACCTCAACCTTAGTATCTCATACGTCATAAAAGTCTAACCGGGGAAATTTTTTTTATGTAAAAACATTACTAGTACCATCACAAATTTACCACTCCCTTCCCCTCGTTCGTAAATAATTAAGACACTTATGTTATTTAAAGAAGGTTCCCTTTTTTATTTTTTAGTGAATTTTAATAACATACTAAATCTTATCTAATACAGGTGTGAAATTTTTATTAACTTTGTATTTAGACTATTTACGTTTTTATACATTGTAAGTTTTTTATGTTTCTAATAATACTTTTATGATGAAAACTGTATCGTAAAAAGTATCTTACAGAACCTAAAGAAACAAGGAAAGAAAGAAAAGGAAAAAAAAATTTGAATATTTGTTGTCTTTAAATAAAGAGTTCTCAAGACATCCGACTTTTCATGTTCTGGTTCAGTGGTCAACTGACCCATAGACGACTTCCGAACGAAGGACCCCGTATCTACCACAGGAGAACGACCCAAAAGTGTTCAGTCTTCTGTACTTCCTAGAGGGACCCCGGGGAAAGTATTCTCGTGATTAGGGTAACCGAGTCTACCATTTCACAGACGGACGTACCACCCTCTCGACCCAAGCTAGGGACCCAGTCCTTCTACGAGACCTCTTCCTTTACCGTTGGGTGAGGTCATGAGAACGGACCTTTTAAAGTACCTACCTCCTCAGACCACCCGATGTCAGGTACCCCGGCGTTTCTCAGCCTGTGCTGACTCGCTGAAGTGAAAGACGGGAATGTTGGATTAGTGAAGGGTTTCCGGGGTAGAGGATTAAGGTAGTGGATCCTCTAATCTCCTAAGATAAAATTATATTTAAATAAATAAAATTAACCTCCGATTGATGGAATGTTATAACACCACTGAAAACGGTATGTAACTATACTTAGTCGGTGTCCACATACACATAGGGGGTAGGACTTTGGGGGAGGGTTGAGGGAAGGGTTGGGTTGAGAGACCCAACAGGGTCACGTGGTCGAAACTCCCGGGACAAGGTACGTAACTTAAACCTGAACAATAGATAAAGTGTATACCATTCTATGTACGAAGTTAAGTACAAAAGTTGAGAGTTTAGTAAGATGGGAATGGAAGTGGGTGTCTCAGGTTTTCAGACAAAAAATATAGACACAGAGAAAACAACAGAACGTATATCCCAGTAACAATGGTAGAAAGATTTAAGGCATATATATGTAATTATATAACAGAACCATAAAGAGGAAGATTGACTGAAGTGAACCGTATTATCCGAGGTCAAAGTAGGTGGAGTAATCTTGACAAAGTTTACACAAGAAAAATTATTGACTCATTATAAGGTGACCCGACCTACTTTGTGTTCGACCTTAGTTCTAACGACCCTGTTTATAGTTATTGGAGTCTATACGTCTACTGTGGTGGGAATACCGTCTTTCACTTCTTGATTTCTCGGAGAACTACTTTCACTTTCACCTCTCACTTTTTCAACCGAATGTCGAGTTGGAAGTCTTTTGATTCTAGTCCCGTAGGTCAGGGTAGTGAAGTACCCTTTATCTACCCCTTTCTCACCTTTGTCACTGTCTGAAATAAAAGAACTCGAGGTTTTAGTGACGTCTACCACTGACGTCGGTACTTTAATTTTCTGTGAATGAGGAACCTTCTTTTCAATACTCGTTGGATCTGTCGTATAATTTTTCGTCTCTATAATGAAATGGTAATTTCCAGGTAGATCAGTTCCGATACCAAAAAGATCATCAGTATATACCTACACTCTCAACCTGATATTTCTTTCGACTCGTGGTTTCTTAACTACGAAAACTTGACACCATAACCCCTTCTGATGACTCTCAGAGAACCTGACGTTCCTCTAGGTTGGTCAGGTAGGATTTCCTTTAGTCAGGACTAAAAAGTGACCTTCCTGACTACAACTTCGACTTTGAGATTATGAAATGGGTGGACTACACTTCTTGACTGAGTAAACTTTTCTGGGACTATGACCCTTTCTAACTCCCACCCTCCTCTTCCTCTGTTGTCTCCTACTCTGCCAACCTACCGTAGTGGCCGAGCTACCTTCACTCAAACTCATTTGAGGTCCTCAACCACTACCTGTCCCTCCGGACCGTACGAAGTCAGGCACCCCAGTGTTTCTAAACCTGTGCTGACTCACTGACTTGACTTGACTTATAAGGAGACATATGTACATGGTGTGTCTAACCGGAGGGAATCAGTATACGTAAATTCAAAGGGAGTACAGAAACGTACAGAACTATTCGAGTAAAGAAAAATCAAGACTCATTATCAGGCAACACACCTACATGGTATCAAACAGGTCATTAGGTGACTACCAGTAGAACCAACGAAGGTTCGAAACTGTTAATACTCATTTTGACAATATTTGTAACCCAAAACACACCTGTATGTAAAAAATTAAGGAAACCCATTTGTGGTTACTCATGTTAGTAACCTAGTACTATTCTCATATAATCAAAACATTTTTTGATGGTTTAAAAGTTTCACTCATATGTTAAAACATAAGGATATCATTAATTACTTAAGGACAACGAAGTGTAGGAGTAGCCGTAAATTACAACAGTTGCAAAAATTAAACCGGTAAGATTATCCACGCATAACCATAGAGTAACAAAATTCAGTGCAAAGAGTCCACTGTGTACTATGACTCGTTTAAGAGTAAACGAACAAACAGTAGAGATATATAAAAACCATTCTACAGACAAGTCTAGAAAACGGATAAAAAAAATTAAACAAGTACAAAAATATAACACAAGAAACATATAAAACTCATTGTTTAAAAAATATGACTTAAACAGAAAAAGTTTATAAAAGAAGGTCAGATACCGATCAGAACCCGAAGGGACATCTAGTCGACCATTTCTTAGGTGGACGTTACGTCCTCTGGGACCAAACTAAGGACCCAGTCCTGCTAGACGACCTCTTCCCTATCCGATGGGTGAGGTCATAAAAACCCGAAGGGACCAACGAGTCGACCTTTTCTTAGGTGGACGTTACACCCTCTGGACCCAAGTTAGGGACCCAACCCTTCTAGGGGACCTCTTCCCTTATCGATGGGTGAGGTCATAATCCCGGACCTCTTAAGGTACTTGAGATATCAGGTACCCCAAAGTTTCTCAACCTGTGTTGACTCACTTCAAGTGAAAGTACCGAACATAATCAGAAAACTCTACCGTGTTAAAAACCGGAGGAATAAGTTCAAGAAGACTACATGAAAGACCTTCGATGAACTCTCTTCATAAAAGGAACGGAAAATAAGTCCTAAAGGTTTTCTTCAAGAGACAATCAACAAATGAACACAGGTTCACAAGAAAAGGGTGTACGTTCCACATCTGGTTAAGAGTTAAAACGTAATTCTAAATTCAAAATTATGAAACCGGTGGACTACACTTCTGGATTGAGTAATCTTTTCTGGGACTACGACCCTATCTAACTTCCGTCCTCCTCTTCCCTACTGTCTTCTACTCTACCAACCTACCGTAGTGACTAAGTTACCTGTACTCAAACTCGTTCGAGGACCTCTACCACTTTCTGTACCTTCTGACCGAACGATGTCAGGTACCCAAACGTTTTTCAGTCTGTGTTGACTCGTTGACTTGTTGTTGTTATAACAAGGAGACTTCACCTAGTTCCCTCTTGATTCATCCCACATGTCACTCCTTTACTCTATGAGTACCCACTTCAGACACAATAAAGTAATAGACTAACTTCACTTAATAGTCTTAAACTCAATAAGTAGATAAATATATATTTCTATTTTCACTTTATGATCCAGTCGACACAAAACCCGAGTATATATATATACAAACAAAAAAAGGAAATTACTGGATATGACTGGATGAAACTCCTGTTGTTTTACTTTCAAAGGGGATCCTAGTAATCACTTAATTGGTGCACCTATTTTACGGTACGATGAGAAAAATCACACCCGCCGATGTTGCCGTGTGTCTCACACCGACTCTCCTCGATGGGGTGCACGCTCCAGTCCCCGTCTTCGACCCTCCTGGGGTACAGGCTCCCCACCGCCGGTTCTCATCAATGGGGTGTAGGCTCCGGTCCCCGTAGCCGCCTCTCACGGTCCGACATTGCCGCGTCCTTACCGGTCCTCTTCGATGGGGTGTAGACTCCAGTCCTCGTCACCGGCCCTCCTCGATGGGGTGTAGGTTCCTCGTCACCGACGTACGCGTGTCCTCCCAAATCTCCTCAATAAGGTGCAAGTTCCAGTCCTCCCCGTCGTCACTCCTCAATGGGGAGTAGGTTCCATTCCTCGTCACCGACACGAAACGACCTCGTCAGGACTTCTCTATGGCGTGCAGGTTCCATTCTCTTTGGGTTCATTCTACCATCCACAACGTTCTCCCGTAGTCTCCCGTCTATGTGACTTTGGTATTAGTGTCTTTTGATCAGTTAGATTAGTGTGATCCTGGTGTCGGAACAGATTGAGTTACTGTGATTCGGTTCGGGCACCCCGTTGGGTTCTACCCGTCCAGTACCCCCTCTCCAGACTGTCTTACACCAGGTGACCTCTTCCCTTACCGTTCGGTGAAGTTATAAGAACGGAACTCTTGGGGTACTTGTCATACTTTTCCGTTTTACTATCCTATGACTTTCTCCTTGACGGGTCCAGTCATCCACGGGTTGTACGATGACCTCTAGTCACCTCTTTATTGAGGTCTTTCTTACTTCCCTACCTCGGTTTCGTTTTCGTTATGGGTCGACACCTACACTGACCACTATCTTCGTTCCAGGCTACGACATTTCTCGTTATAACGTATCCTTGGACCTTACAGTCCAGGTACTTAGTTCCGTTTAACCTTCACCAGTTTGTTCTCTACCGTTCCCACTTGCAGCTGTAAGATCCTTAGTCACTTGATTTTACCTGACCTCACCCACTTAAATTGAGTCTACTGGTAATACAGATGATGACACCCGTCCTTAAGGAGTCTTCTTTGCCTCATCGGTAGTACCAGTTGTTTTCTCAGACCTTACGTCATGAACCTACGTTAGAGTTTTTGCTGTCTTACTAGAGACAAGTAAAGGTTCCTTTTGGTAAGTTATAGTGTCATTAGGTTCAGGTACGGGGTTGCTCATTGCTACTTTTTCGACTTCAACTTACCTAGATACTTCTGAATGTTCTGGAAAATCTTGATTGTGGGTTTTTTCTACAGAAAAAGTAATATCCTCTGACCTTACGTTTTCATCCTTCAGTTCTTTGTGGACCTCATTGTCCGTTTAAACCGGAACCTTACACCTTACTTCCTCCCGTTTCTGATAATCTCCAAACGGTTCTTTTACGTGACCAGTATCGTTTGTGGGAGAAGGTTGTTGTTCTCTCTTCTGAGATGTGTACCTGTAGTGGTGTACCAGTTGTGGCTTTAGTCTAACTAATATAAGAAACGTCAGTTTCTACCTCTTCGAGATATGTCAGTTATTTTTGTTCTGGTCCTCGACTGACACCGAGTCTAGTACTTGAGGAATAATGGTTTAAGTCTGAATTTAATTTCTTTCATCCCTTTCGGTGATCTGGTAAGTCCATACTAGATTTAGTTTAGGGAATACTAATATGTCACCTTCACTCTTTATCTAAATTCCCGGATCTAGACTATCTATCTTACCGACTACTTAATACCTACCTCCAAGTATGGTAACATGTCCTCTGTCTCTAGTTCTGGTAGGGGTACCTTTTCTTTACGTTTTCTCGTTTTACCGACAGGCTCCTCCGGAATGTTTATCGACACTTTTATTCTCCCCACTTTTCGTTTCCTCTTTTCCTTTCTATATTCGTAGACTTACGTCACAAGGTTTCTTATCGTTCTTCTCTATTCTTTCGGAAGGAGTCACTAGTTACGTTTCTTTATCTCCTTCTGTTGTCTTACCCTTTCTGATCTCTAGAGAAGTTCTTTTAATCTCGATGGTTCCCTTGTAAAGTACGTCTACCCGATTTATTTCCTGTCTTTAATATACATAGATTCTCTTCGTCTGTTATAATTCTTCTCCACCGTTCTTATGTGTCTTCTTAATACGTTTTTTCTAGAAGTTCTGGTTCTATTAGTGCTACCACACTAGTGAGTGGATCTCTGTCTGTAGGACCTTACACTTCAGTTCACCCGGTATCTTTCGTAGTGATGCTTGTTTCGATCACCTCCACTACCTTAAAGTCAATCTATAAGTTTAGGACTTTCTAGGACACTTTCACGACGTGAGTTAAACGGTCGTTTAAACCTTTTGAGTCGTCACCGGTGTCCTGACCTTTTCCAGTCAAAAGTAAGGTTAAGGTTTCTTTCCGTTACGGTTTCTTACGAGTTTAACGTGAGGAGAGTGTACGATCATTTCCTTACGAGTTTTAAGAGGTTCGGTCCGAAGTCGTTATGCACTTGACACTTGAAAGTCTACAAGTTCGACCAAAATCTTTTCCGTCTCCTTGGTCTCTAGTTCACGGTTGTAGGCGACCTAGTACCTTTTTCGTTCTCTCAAGGTCTTTTTGTAGATAAAGACGAAATAACTGATACGGTTTAGGAAACTGACACACCTAGTGTTATTTGACACCTTTTAAGACTTTCTCTACCCTTATGGTCTGGTGGACTGGACGGAGAACTCTTTGGATATACGTCCAGTCCTCCGTTGTCAATTTTGACCTGTATCTTGTTGTCTCACCAAGGTTTATCGTTTTCCCCATACAGTTCCGATATATAACAGTAGGACGAATAAATTTAATATACGTCTCATGTAGTACTCTTTGTGACCCTACCTTCTTCTTGTTCGACCCTAGTTCTAACGGTCCTCTTTATAGTTGTTAGAGTCTATAACTAGTGTGGTGGGAATACCGTCCTTCATCAAGACATACGTACACTCTCCACCTGGTATTTCTTCGGACTCACGTTTTCTTGACTATGAAAACTTGACACCACGACCTCTTCTGAGAACTCGCAGGGAACTTGACGTGACTCTAGTTTGGTCAGTTAGGATTCCCTTTAGTTACGATTTATAAGTAACCTTCCTGACTACGACTTCGATTTTGAGGTTAGGAAACCGGTGGACTACGTTTCTCGGTTGAATAACCTTTTCTGGGACCACGACCCTTTCTAACTCCCGACCTCTTATTCCCCACTGTCTCCTCCTCTACCAACCTACCGTAGTGACTGAGTTACCTGTACTCAAACTCGTTCGAGGTCCTCTATCACTTCCTACCATCGGACCGTACGACGTCAGGTACCCCAACGTGTCTCAGCCTGTACTGACTTCAGTGAATCGTCGTCGTCGTCGGATTGGATGAAGTTTGCACGAGTCTTGGGAATGTAATCGGATATCAACCCATTTTAGCGGATTGTGGTTCGGGTAAAATATTCTTTCGTAATTTATAGAGTACATTAAATAACTTATTACATGGTTTTCACCTTTTGTCTTGTCGACATTCACATGACCAGTAAAGGGGAGGAACTAGTACACTGTCTAACCCTCGACACCAAGTTCCGGCGGAGGGTCTTAGTACTCTTTCCTAGAATCATGTATAACGGTCGGGGTCTTTTCTACTTTTAAGTTTCAAACCAAATATGACCTATTCATAGTGAAGGGGTGGTAGGATTTCTACTTTTTAATATTCAACTTAGTAGTACTCAGCTCCTGATAGACATGTAGTGACCTTATCCAGGGACGACGATCTCGAAGAACCTCTACGGACCTTTCCGTCCACTGGGTCAGGTCCTTTTACTCCCCAACGACTACTGACCTCCCCACCGCAGGCTGGTCACTCTCTCACCCTACCTCTAGAAACTGAAACACCGGAACTTTATAATTATGTACAGTAACTTCTTAGTATACCAACACTCTCGGTCCGTTCACACACGTGGACCTCCTATTTTCTCTTAGTGTGTTCAAAAGGTTTCACGGGGGAAGAGGGGTGATCCGAAACAAAGATAGAGGACAACGCGGTATCCTAAAACGAGGACAGATTACGACGTCGAGAGGTTGACGTCTTCTCGGAGACGGTGACAAGAATATCCTTAGGTCCTAGTCGTCAGACGTGACGTCGTCTTTTCCGTGAAAAGGGGTCTATAAAAGGATAAAAATATTGGTAAAACATAGTAAAGATTTTGGGGAGGGAGGGGGGAATCCGTACCATAGAGTAAGGGCTTTATTAACGAAAATGTAAAATAAAACCTATTAAGTGACTCACCTTTTAATTTCTATGTTATAAATCCGTTGTGTAATCATAAGTACCTCACAAAAAAATACAAAGAGTAATGACTTTTGTAAAATACGACTTTTAGAGGGTAGTACGAGGGGTTTCCACCGTAATAAAACTTCGATGTAACTCGTCTCTATTTCTTGGCTTTCTTTTGGAGGGACTCAATTGAGTACGTATAGGTAAAGGAAGGGTTGGAACCAAAGAGTCTACGGGAGGTTTATGTATCCTTATTTCTGTATAATTTCTGTATAATAAATGTCTCTTTGCACTAACTAAAGGAACCTGAGTTTCCTAAAGTGTATTTTGACCTTACATGGGTTTGTTGACGTCGAGAAGAGAGACTGTCCAATTGAAACAGTTTCATACTATGCATGTAGTTCAAGTACAAGTCCATGCCCCTTGTCCTGTGTCGGTGAGACTGACTACACCCAAATATTAGCTACCCGTCCCCTAACCCCCGAATTTTACGGTAATCACTCTACACTGGTATCACTTGGTAAAGTAGAGAACCTGAGTCTAAGAAATGGGACATTCCACCCCTCCTTCTCACAGGTATCGGAAATTCCACGAAAGACTATGATTCCACGACGTTAAAAAATAAGTATAGTGGATACTTATGTCAACTTTATGACCAGGTAGTTCACCCCTATTCGTCAGTAAAAATAAAAGACACATTGATCTAGAGGTCAAGTGTTGTAACGACTCTTATCTAAACAATTCTGGTCGTCCCTTTAAGAATAACATATTGAACCATCTTTGTCGGACAAATCGGTCTCCCCCAGAAGAAGGACCCCTACTCCACAGAGGATCAATTATTTTCTAACGTCTCGACCGACGAACCTGATCATTGTTTATTCCTAGTGTCGGTCTGGAACCTTTTCGACATTGTACTCTTCCTCCGGTAGAATCAGTCCCTCGAAACGGTCCCTGTACGACCTTGACTTTCCTATCTGGAGTTCGGCGAGATCTTAACCTCGTGTAGACCCATGAACCATGAGTCCGTCGGCCCTCGTACCGTGACCTATACCTGTCCTCTCAGTGAAGGGATGGACCTTGAGTCTTTGAAAGACTCCTACCTTTTCTTGCCCAACCCCCCGTCCGTTCCACCGCGAGACTTTGTGACATGCAAAATTTTTCCGTGACAAATACCCAATCTCACTTGATTCGAATTTGAGAAGAACTACAAATAAATTGAAAGAGAAGAGACGAGGGGTATCCTACTCCGAACAATTACCACTGTACTAATCGATATCTGGTTCTGTTTTTTAAACGTAAAAGAACCACATAGACTCAATACGATATGTAAAGCCCTCGAGATTTGGACTCCTTTGGGTAGTATATTTTTTTCTCCATTTCTATCCCTTACAAAGATTCTGCTCTCTATTTATCGAAATTAAAACAGGGAAAATCTGGGAGGCCACGGGGTTCCCGTACAGACTTCCTGTTTCCAAAAATTTACGACCATAATTCCCTAAACAACTGTGTACCGGAAACCACAGTTAAGAGTGATCGAGACACCGGTGTCCGTAAACTAGATTTCGGAGACCTTCCTAATAACATCCCGAATATACTCTCTCACTCACATAAATTTCGTACTCGTCTCCCGACATGTCTGTCCTCACGACGTATTATTCTCCCCTACTGTCGTAATATAACCCTTAATACCCTTTACGGTACCAACCACGAAACGTTTAATGTAAAGTAAGTGGAGCCCTGCAGGGGTCGAGGACACCTTGGTTTCTCCATTTCGAGTCTTTTAGTTAAATAAGAGTCCGTTTTTAGAGTCAACACAGGAGTTTTTCTTCGAAAGTAAAGTTTTCCTTTTTTTTACTTAGGGTGATGCAATTTAAATTTTTAGTCGTTTATAAGGACATAGGATTCGTTTACCGTTCCAAGTTTTTATTAAAGTGGGGACAGTGAAGTAAAATACGAAATAGTGAAGCGTCACCACTTACTTTACCATTAGGACTTGTGGTGACAACTTTAGATTAAAGGTGGAATCTTCTTAAAAAGAGTGTGGAAGTAGTGTTTGAAAGAGTTCTCTAAGAGTCCGATGGTCATTTTTAAGAGTGACAAATCCGTGGTACCTCTATGGATCCATCCATTTGTTAACGTAAAGGTTCATTAAATGATTATGAACTCCCCCATCGTACGATACCATCTGTGTCGGGTTCCTATAGTAGTTCAGACCTAGAAGATAATTGTTTACCGGAATAATCTTGTTCCAGGTAAGAGGAGTAAATCCTTTCCCTAAAATTATCGTCGAAGAGTCCGTAAACACTAAAAAGTTATTGTGTCCATTGCAAATTCTTTGCTTTGCTATGTAACATTTCGAAACAATTGTAAATAACTTACCCAGTACCACGTCCCAAGTCAAGGAGTTATGACAATGGTCAATCGTAGATATTACTCGTTTGAGACCCTTTGTCACCCCTTGTCTCCTCGGACCGTCCGACGTCAGGTATACAGTATTTTTCAGTCTGTGTCGAATCACCGATTTGTTGTTTAGACATTACTTAAAGAGTCACTCAAGTATATAGGGTGTCCGAGAAGGTGGTAAATTTCAAGTCCGTATTAATGTTCTGTTGGTAGTGACGTGGACGGACACGGAGGGAGGAAATTCTGTTCTCGTTCGTCTCCCCGACATCGACACCTCCCTCTCTCCCTAGATTTGGCGGACGGTAGGAGTCGTGTCGAGAAACGTCTACCGGACCACTGCATAAAAGATTGTCACATTGATCCGTCTTCCACCAGAGTAATTTGGATCAAAAACATAACTTTCGATTCCCCCTGTCTCGTACAAAACAGGTAGTGAGACACACACAATCAACGAGTCAGCACAGGCTGGGAAACGTTGGGGTACCTGATATCGAGTGGTCCGAGGAGACAGGTACCCTAAGAAGTCCGTTCTTATGACCTCAGTCAATGATATGGGCAGAAGTCCTCTATAAGGGTTGGGTCCCAAGCTTGGTCTCGGAGGATGTAACGTCCGTCTAAAAAATGGTAGCCTCGGTCATAAACGGTCGTATGAGGGATCGTGTCTTATCACTTTCAGTGAGTTACACAGTCTGATAAACGTTGGGGTACTTGATATGTCAGGTACCTTAAGAGGTCCGGTCTTATGAACTCACCCATCGAAAAGGGAACAGGTCCCCTAGAAGGGTTGGGTCCCTATCTTGGGTCCAGAGGGCGTAACGTCCACCTAAGAAATGGTCGATTCGGTGTCCCCTTCGGAGTCGTGTCTTATCCATAGTTTTTATTTACGGTTTACTTACCTATTTTCTTCAGGTTTTTCAAACGTTACAAAGTCTAACGGTAATTAGTCGTGTAGTCTTGTCTACGTGTGAAAGAAAGAATTTATACGATGAAAAAAAGGTCCACCTGTATAAAATAAGTCGTGGTTACACTCAGTCCGAGACGTGGTCCTTGTCTCTCTACACAAACCTTGTCCAGACCAGAGGAGAGTCCCAACGGTCTGTTCTGGTCTCAGACACAAACCCAATGACCCCTATTCAGGCGTTCTTCTTTTTCAGCAAATAAACTCTGACATTCGGGAAGTTCCCATCCCTGACACAGAATATATACGATGACTGCCGTCCCTGACACAGAATTCATACTATACAAAGGAAGAACACATAAACAGGAGTATTGAGTTTGTGTGTGAAACCTAACAGGTCGTTGGGAGTCTCCTCTGTTCTGGACAAGGTCGACGTAGAGACAGTATCTTCAAACACTAGATCTACCTTTGAGACAAATTAAAACAATGGTTAGGTATTAACGAGTGAATTTTTGCCTGTACAAAAGAATAAAACGTCCTTATGGTGGAACGTTTTATAAAATGTTCAAGGGATAATTAGTTATTAAATGAGTCATTGTTTTTTTCGGTTTAGAATAGAGAATGGGTACGATGGTGTGAGGTGCACCGGTGTAGTAGACCGTTCCGTACCCCACCCCTTCCTCGGTCACGACCCGACGGTCGAACCTGGTCGGAAGACGAGTGACAAGTCAAGTTAAATCAAGGAGTCAGTACAGGCTAAAAAACGCTGGGGTACCTGACGTCGTACGGCCCGGAGGGACAGGTAGTGGTTGACAACCTCCGATGGGTTTGGGTACAGGTAACTCAACCACTACAGTAGGTCAGTAGAGTGAGAGACAGTAGAAGAAGAGTAGGACGGGAGTTAGAAAGGGTCATAGTCCCAGAAAAGTTTACTCAGTCGAGAAGTGTACTCCACCGGTTTCATAACCTCAAAGTCGAAGTTGTAGTCAGGAAGGTTACTTATGGGTCCTGACTAAAGGAAATCCTACTTGACCAACCTAGAGGAACGTCAGGTTCCTTGAGAGTTCTCAGAAGAGGTCGTGGTGTCAAGTTTTCGTAGTTAAGGAGTCGTGAGTCGAAAGGAATATCAGGTTGAGAGTGTAGGTATGTACTGGTGACCTTTTTAGTATTGGAACTGATCTGTCTAGAAACCACCGTTTCATTACAGAGACGAAAAATTTATACGACAAATCCAACCAGTATTGAAAGGAAGGTTCCTCATCGTAGAAAATTAAAGTACTGACGTTAGTGGTAGACGTCACTAAAACGTCGGGTCTTTTCATTTCAGTCGGTGACAAAGGTGACAAAGGGGTAGATAAAGGGTACTTCATTATCCTGGTCTACGATACTAGAATCAAAAGACTTACAACTCGAAATTCGGTTAAAAAAGTGACAAGAGAAAGTGAAAGTAGTTCTCCGAGGAATTAAGAAGAAGTGAAAGACGGTATTCCCACCACAGTAGACGTATAGACTCCAATAACTATAAAGAGGGCCGTTAGAACTAAGGTCGAACACGAAGGAGGTCGGCTCGTAAAGAGTTCTACATGAGACGTATATTAAATTTATTCGACCCACTGTTATATGTCGGAACTGCATGAGGAAAAGGATAAACCTTGGTCAGACAACCAGGTACAGGTCAAGATTGACAACGAAGGACTGGACGTATGTCCAAAGAGTTCCCCGTCCAGTCCACCAGACCATATTAGTAGAGAAAGTCTTAAAAGGTGTCAAATAACACTAGGTGTGTCAGTTTCCTAAACCGTATCAGTTATTTCCTCTTTATCTACAAAAAGACCTTGAGAGAACGAAAAAGGTACTAGGTCGTCTACAACCGTAAACTAGAGACCAAGGAGACGGAAAAGATTTTGGTCGAACTTGTAGACCTTCAAGTACCAAGTACATAACGACTTCGGACCGAACCTCTTAAAACTCGTAATGATCGTACACTCTACTCTCGTTAACACGTCATCAAACTCGTAACAAAGCCTGACGGAAAGAAACCTTAACCTTACTTTTGACTGGAGAAGGTCAGGACACCGGTGACGACTCAAAAGGTTTAAACGACCGTATAACTCACGTCTAACCCGAAAGGACCACCGAGTCTCCAATTTCACAAACGGAGGTTACACCCTTTGGGCCCAAGCTAGGGACCCAGTCCTTCTAGGGGACCTCTTCCTTTATCGTTGGGTGAGGTCATAAGAACGGACCTCTTAGGATACCTACCTCCTCGAACCATCCAATGTCAGGTACCCCAGCGCTTCTCAGCCTGTGCTGACTCACTGAAGTGAAATAACTCACGTCGTGAAAGTGTCGTAGTAGAAAGTCCTAAACTTTATCGAGTTGACCTTAAGGTAGTTGAGGTGATAGAAACAAGCATCACTACGAAGGATTCCGGGTGAACTGAAGTGTAAGGTTCTTCAGACCGAGATCCACTCACACTCACTAGTGTGGTAACACTAATAGACCCAGTACTTCTAGAAAAAAGATATTAAGAAGACACATAAGAACGGTGGAAAAGAATTATAGAAGACGAAGAGATTCTACGTATAGTAAAGACAGGAAATAACTCGGGTAGAAACGCACTTTACAAGGGAACCATAGAGATTAAAAAACTTCTCTAGAGATCAGAAAGGGTAAGATAACAAACGGAGATAAAGAAACGTAACTAACGACTCCTTCCGAAAGAATAGAGAGGAACGATAAGAAACCTTGAGACGTAAGTTTACCCAAATAGAAAGGAAAAGAGGAAACGAAAAGTGAAGAGAAGAAAAGTGTCGATACATTCCGGAGGAGTCTGTCGGTAAAACGAAAAAAGTAAAGAAAAAGAACCCCTACCAGAACTAAGGATAGAGGACATGTCACAGTACTTGGAGACAGGTAATAAGTAGTCTGTGAGATAGTCTAGATCAGGGAATATAGATAAAGAGTGAAGGTGACATATCAGGATCTCTAAACTAAATCCAGTATGGACTTACCAGATCACCAAAGGGGTGAAAGAAGGTAAATTCAGACTTAAACCGTTATTCCTCAAGCACTCGACTCGGTGTCAGTCGAGGACTAGAACAAAAACGACTGACATATCTCGAAGAGGTAGAAACCGACGTTTCTTACATTAGTTAGACTAAAACTACACCTGGTACACCTCTACAGGTACACATCTCAGAAGAGAACACAACAACCTTCTCCCACAAACGATACTGGTCATATACTAGAACCGTCTTGAGATAATCGGAAACGGGACGAAGTAAGGCATGAGGTTCCGGTTAAAAAGGACAATGAGGTCCACAAAGAACTGAAGGATGAAAACGTAAGGTCAGGGGATATTACTTTTCCTGTAGAAACCCCACACAATCAAGATCTTCCAGAACATCCACAAGTATCTTGACAAGTTGGAGTCGAAGAAATCGTAATGACCAGCCCCGTATCTGAACCTAATGACACTATAACTTACCAACGGAACCATTACTTGTCTCTAGTAAGACAGCAAAAACTCTAGCGTAGGTTCATAACTTAAACCTGAGAAAACAACTGATACTCCAGATGAGGTAAAGAAGATTCCCTAAGGACGGGTGTCATCATTTATAGTACCAGTAGACTCAATTAAAGTGGGTAAAATCAGGTAAAATCAAGTGAAGTAAGTGAGAACGGTAGAAGACAAACTGGTGAAGGTTAAACGGAACTAAGTACTTGGATTGTAAGGTTCGAGGATACGTTATAACGAGAAATGTCGTAACTTGGAACGAAGATAATGGTCACGAGTGACTCCAATTCGAATAATCACACTCATGTAAGAAGGGAGATAAACCACCGTGTGTTACACAGTCAAGAGAGTCAACCCAACTTACACGTCCAGAGAGTCCTTTCAACTGAATTTTTACTATTTTGTACCGACCGCAGTGTTGACTATTTAGTTAATTCATAAATAAGTCTTTCCTCTCTCTCTCATGCTCTCTTTCTTGTTCTCTCATTTGGTTTGGAGAAAAATCAATGACTAATAATCTCTTCTGTACGAAATCCTAACGTAATCCTCTATAAAGCATCGAAAGGAAATTTTGAATCGAAGCAGAGAGGGATTAAAAGGAAAAGAAAGAACGACAAAAAGAAATACTACTTCATCCCTTACTTTAACCTATGTCTACATAACCCTAGAGGACGGGTTTACTGAAAAGTCCCTTTCAGTCTCTCCTACCTCGGGTCGACTGGACGTCTGGTCCTCCTTGTAAATACCTTGAGTCCTACTCACACTCTCCTCCGTTACCCTCCCTTAGTCGAAACTATGTCCAAATTTTGTTACCTGAGAGGACGGACAAAGTGTTATGAAGAAATAGGTGAGGAACGGTCATTTCTTCCCCTCCCTCATACAGTCTCAGACAACCGGTCCCCGTTCCTATCGAAATAAACCTCTCTGTCTTTCTCGTTCGGACGCACACACCGAGACTAAGACTACACCAATTTAAGTCTCCAGAAGAGTCCACGAGAATAGAAGTGAAAACACTCAAAGATCATAGAACCTTATTCATGGTAGTCGGATAATCGAGACCTTTTCAGAGATCTCCTTAACCCCGAGAAAACTGTATAAGTATGGATCTGAAGAGAACCAATGACATAAAGAAGGGTTACGAGTTGTAGTTTCATATCTTTACCATTCTTAGAACTAAACCTGATGTATTAATATGAGTTTAGTACTTTCTTCTGGAGAACATTTTACGGAAATGTTACTTTACCCAAAATTATCCCCCACAGTTACCTACCATTCATATATCATGTTTTTGGTTTTCCTCTATTTTAACATTCAATTCCAGTTAAACTTTATGGTGAACTCGTGTCTAAGAACTGGAAGACCGAAGGAGATAAAGATCGACCAAAAGGAAGAGGGCTATACATAATTGAAGGGGGTGATCCGATAGGCTAACAGTACTTAGTCCTGGTACGGACTTTGACATAGTACTTATACAGACATTTGAAACCATCAAACTGGGGGACCAATCTTAGAGTCTAGGTCTCCCTGAAACAGAACAAATGTTGACGTAGACGTCTCCGGTCGGTGGATCGTTACGAGTTGTTTATAACAGTTTACTTATTTAACTATGCAACTACAGAAGACAATAATGTCTCACGGACCTTATATCATCTGGGAGTCATTTACAATTTGTCTTAAACCTTTGTTAAGAGTGAGGAAACCTATTAGACATAGGTCGAAGACTCGGTCTCTTACTCCGATTAACTATTTTCCTGTTTCCGGCTCCACGGTCAACGACAGGACTCGTCTAGTTTCACTCCAAAGAGGTTCTGGAAGTACGACAGTTAAAAAATTTTACATAAAACTGTAACAGTCTCGGAGAAAAGTAAAATAAGTAGTTTAAATACAATCTATACCGGTGACTGACGAAAATTTAGTTAAAGGAAAAGGTGTGTCCACTGAAAGAGGTAAAACATTGATCCTCAGTCCTTCGGTGTTAGGTGTTCTTAATGAAGAGACACGAGAAGTTTTTCTTTGTCGTAAGTGGTTTTGTTTGGTTGAATATCCAGCCAGGACACGAAGAGAGGATAGAAACTTTATATATTCTACCTCGTAATTGTCTTGTCGTAAAATCCTCCGTCCCATCTAAAGGGTGATTCAGAAGGTGACTCTTCTCCAATACAAACCTAAGACACAGGTTACTATGGGATAATCCAGAGTCCATATACAAGTTTAAGACCAAGTTATGGACTATTCTTTTTCTTTAATTTTTTATTTTGACACTATAGAGATTAGAAGTAGTGAAATATAGACTAACGAAATAAAATAGATGTTAAACTTTAATGTACAACTTTTCAATACCATTAGTCTCTCATAAACTCGTATTTAAACGAACTCTTGGAAGATTCGATGATGAATAGATTTTGGATTTCGGTCCGAAAATAACTTTTTCCGAAAAGAACCATCTATTTCTGCATGTAGACAACTCCGGGACTACTCCTTTTATTATTTACTCTTTGGGACTTTGGTTTTATATTAAAACAGGAGTAAATAAAAAGACCTTTCTTTTTTTTTTAACTAGTTTCTCTGTCGACAGACGATTAATTTGAATCAAGAAGTCTCTTTCTTTGTATATGATATCTTGAACTTTATATTCTTACTATTTTACACTGAAAATAGGAGTCAACCGTGTAAAATATGGAGTATATATTTTTAAATATTATAAAAAAAGAGTATTTTAATAGTAGAGAAACAAACAGTCACCAGAGGCGTCTCGTTGTACGAGGAAACCGAGTTACGTCTGGTTCAAGTAAGTGATTAGGGGGTTCCGAAGTTCGAGGTCTCCCACTCTTGATTCGCTTAGAGTAAATAGTAATATAATGATCTTGGTCCGTCCTACGAATCGAGTTTCATCTACGTTTGTCGACTTTCCTACCCCAAAAAATTACGGTAGAAAGTACGAGAAGAGTGACGGATCTCACTGAAGGAAATAGAAAGATGGTTGGTTTTTAATCGGTAAGGATTGAATCACGTACCTCTTCCGTTACCGTTGGGTGAGGTCACAAGAACGGACCTCTTAGGGTCCCTACCCCCACCCCCCCCACCCCGGACCGTCCGACGGCAGATACCTCAGCGTGCCTCAACCTGTACTGACTTCACTGAATCGTCGTCGTCGTTGTCATCGTTGAATCACGTACATCAGTACATACCTACACTCTCAACCCGGTAATTCTTCCGACTCGTATCTTCTTGACTACAAAAACTTAACACCACGGTCTTTTCCGAGAACTCTCAGGAACTTACCGTTCTAGTTTGGTTGGTTAAAATTTCCTTTAGCTGTGACTGATAAGTAACCTTCCTGGTTACGGTTTTCGACTTCGAAGTTAAGTAACCGGTGGACTACGCTTCTCGGTTGAGTAACCTTTTCTGGGACTACGACCCTTTCTAACTTCCGTCCTCCTCTTCCCCCACTGTCTCCAACTCTACCAAATTATCGTAGTGACTGAGTTCCCTCCATCCAAACTCGTTTGACTCCCTCTGTCACCTCCTGTCTCCTCGGACCTCACAACGTCAGGTACCCCACCTTCTCAACCTGTAATGAATGACCGGTTTGTTGTTGTTTGAAGTACATACACAGAAGAATTTTAAGAAGGACTCGTTTTTAAGATGGGAGTGAGTAACATAGAAACAATAATTAAGTATCTCTTGAGTGAGAGAGATGGTTCAAATCCGAAAATAAAACAAATAACAGTTTGGAACAAAGGATTATTAAAAAAGAGTTAATTTAACGTTCAAGTGACTGACTTTTAAAATAATACAAAAACGGGGTATCCTGTATCGTGTCAGGGTGGTTGAATCATCCATATAGTATTTGTCATGGAACGTTACGTCTACTGTGGTTCAGAAGTCTGTTTTACATGGGTGTCACTTTAGACCATTATTTACCCCGGGACTAAAGAAATTGTTCTAGAAAAAGAAGTAGGACCGGGTGTTTGGTGACGAAGGAGGGAAGAACCAGAAGACTTAGTACTCTAGGGTTTCGAGATGATTACTCTTCGATAAAGGATAACCAAATGAAAGTCGAGATGGTGGAATACCTCTTCCGTTACCGTTGGGTGAGGCCATGAGAACGGACCTTTTAGGGTACCTACCTCCTCGGACCACCCGACGTCAGGTACCCCAGCGATTCTCAGCCTGTGCTGACTCGCTGAAGTGAAAACGAAAAGTGAAAGTACGTAACCTCTTCCTTTACCGTTGGGTGAGGTCACAAGAACGGACCTCTTAGGGGACCTGCCCCCTCGGACCACCCGACGACAGGTACCCCAGTGTCTCTCAGCCTGTACTGACTTCGCTGAATCGTCGTCGTCGAGGGTGGAATAAGTACTCCAACCACTCGACTAATCGACAAGTCCTACAGACAGTCCACCAATTTCTAAGATAAGCTTCCAACATAATTTGAATGTTTTGTTATTCTTGAGTTTAAATTTACGAATTTCTTCTATTGGTTCGGGACTTTTGTTTCACGGTAAACGTCCTTATAACACAATAAAACAAACATTTACATTTTCAAACTTATAGACACTCATTTCTTTTACTAAGAATAGAAAGGGACTTGAATTTCTGGATCGTTTTTTTTTTTTTTAGACCGGTGCAAATCCCTAGACTCTTTCTGACCATCCGAATAAAATTTAGTGTCAAGACCCCCAACAGAATCGGACGCAAGAGAGGTATCGTTTCGGACTACCTACACATACAAGTCCGTCAACTGAATCTTTCCCTAGAGTCCCTCTCCTCCTCTCTGTTCCCTCGTTTTGTCCCTTCCTGTTTTCAGCTATCCGTCTGTAACTCAGTCGGTGGTAATACGAGGTAGAAGACCCTATAAGACTCCTTTAATGTCAGTGAGTTCTTTACCTTCACTCATCGTTCACAGTTAATCGAAGACAGGGGGTACAGGGGTGTGAAGGTCTCTGTGAGACCCCTTCCATCGTTCCTACGCTCCCGGGTTCCACCTACGACAGTCGACCTCGCACACACTTTGACCGACTTCAGACGTCTCACCAACGGTGGAGTCCCGATCTTCTAAAGGAAGAAGAAACTCTTCTGGACTTCGACGCCGGTTCCGGTGTGACGGACACCGTTCCTGTAAGGGTCGTCCACCCTTCCGTGACTACTAAACTACTAGGACCCGAAACTATACGAGTGACGGGAGTAGAATACTTTCCGGAGGTTAGTCTATGTCGGGTATGTACCTGGGAAAAGTTAAAAAATTACTTAAGTCAAACGATATCGTTAAGAAAAGAGGGGTTTGATTTCGTAGTCGAGAGGAATCTCTCCTCCACTAAGTCGTAACGAATCATTCTGTGGACGAATGAGGTTATGGTGAAACTGATTTAAACAATTTTGTAGAGGAACCTTTGGTAATGTCACAGACTCACAGACTCCGTGGACCGTACAGAGTCTCTGTCCACGATTGTTCCTATTGTGTCTTGTCTTTATTTTCCGACGGTAGATTCACTGTGATATGTATAAGCTGAGTGATTTTTGAAACCATAAATTACTAAAAAGGGGGGTTTAACAATTGAACTAATATATGAAGTAGATGAGTTTTAGTTAATTTTTTTTGATCAGGAAAACGACCACGTTAGGGTACCCTTCAGATATTAGTTGTTATAAATTTCATTTTGTTTAAACGGAAGGTCCGGTCATTGATTCTTTTTACTAGTAAAACTTTATTGTAAATCTTAAGTAATAAGAATTAGTGAGTTTTCATCGGTTCACTCGGGGTTCACGTGTAATAATTTGAAAATACTTGTTCGTAAAGGAGATAGTCAAAAGTAGGGGTTTAAAATCCCGTTAGTACAAAAACTTCGTTTTACACTCTTAGTAATGAGTTTCGGTAAAGGTTAGTCTCCCTCCTATTAGAGAAGGAACGTCATTGAGTAAATCAAGTCAAGTGAAGTCAGCGAGTCAGTACGGACTGAGAAACACTGGGTTACTTGACGTTGTACGGTCCGAAGCGACAGGTAATGGTTGAGAACCTCAAATGAGTTTGAGTACATGTAACTCGGCCGTTACGGTAGGTTGGTAGAGGAGGAGACAGCAGGGGAAGAGGAGGGTGAAAGTTAGAAAGGGTCGTAGTCTCAGAAAAGTTTACTCGGTCGAGAAGTGTAGTTCACCGGTTTGATAACCTCAAAGTTAAAGTTGTATTCAGGAAGGTTACCTGTGAGTCCTGACTAAAAGAAATCCTACCTGACCAACCTAGAGGAACTTCAGGTTCCTTGAGAGTTCTCAGAAGAGGCGTCAACTTTTTGTAGTTAAGAACGAATCGAAAGGAATATCAAGTTGAGAGTGTAGGTATGTACTGGTGACCTTTTTGGTATCGAAACTGATCTACCTGGAAACAACTGTTTCATTACAGAGACGAGAAATTATACGACAGATCCAATCAGTGTTGAGTAGAAGGTTCCTCGTTCGTAGAATTAAAGTACCGACGACAGTAGTAGACGTCACTAAAAACCTCGGGGGTTTACATTTTAGTCTTGGGTTTTTTAATTTCAGTCTTATAAGTATGCGTTGTGATTTGTCACGTCAGTCGATGTCTTGAACAAAAAATTCGAAAAGTTAGTTACTCGACATACTAAAAAGGGCTATTGTACATCAAGGACGAGGACTTTCCCAATCTCGACTAAACAAAAAGCAGGAACAATTACAAATCAAGAGAACGAAAGGAAACTAAAATACTCTACCGGAGTGTTGGTGGTGGTGGTACAAAAAGGTTCTGTAAAATGAAATCGGGAAACTAACGATAATAAACGAAGGAATACCTGTTTATTCAGGTACAAATGACCAGTGACTAAAAGGGATATAGTTTGAGATTATTTTTACAACTCTTAAAACACACATTTTCCACTCGTCCCTCTTCTTCGAATGACTCTTCGAACACGAGGATCTTATGTCAGACTAAATTTCAAATCATACACAAAGTTTGTTAGTTAACAAAACAAACAAATAAAAAAGACTATGTTTTCTTAACGAAGAATCGATTTTACGATATGGTGGTTCGTGATGAGATATGAGATCAACAACACGATTCCAAGGTATAATTATAATTGACTAAATTAAAAGTATTATTGGGATCGTCCATTTCGAACAGTAACAGAAAAAGAATTTCTGAAATAAATAAAAATGATTAAAAATAACCGTATATCAACGAAATGTTACAAGACAATTAAAGACTTTTATAGTACATAGTTTATATATACATCTTAGATCTTTTTTAACATATCTACTATAAACGTTTCTTCTTTATCTCTCTGTCTACATCTCTTGTTTTCATACATAGTCAAGTCAAGTCAATCCGACAAGTCAGTACAGGCTGAGAATTATTTATTTATTATTTTTTGTTTTCGATACTGTTTGGAGTCAAGTCAAGTCAAGTCAGCGAGTCAGCACAGGTTGAGAAATGCTGGGGTCTTAGCGTCGTACGGTCCGGAGGGACAGGTAGTGGTTGAGGGCCTCAAGTGAGTCTGAGTGTAGGTAACTCAGTCACTACGGTAGGTTGGTAGAGTAGGAGACAGCAGGGGAAGAGGAGGACGGGGGTTAGGGAGGGTCGTAGTCTCAGAAAAGGTTACTCAGTTGAGAAGCGCACTCCACCGGTTTCATGACCTCAACGTCGAAATCGTAGTAAGGAAGGTTTCTTGTGGGTCTTGACTAGAGGAAGTCTTACCTGACCAACCTAGAGGAACGTCAGGTTCCCTGAGAGTTCTCAGAAGAGGTTGTGGTGTCAAGTTTTCGTAGTCAAGAAAACACGAGTCGGAAGAAGTATCAGGTCGAGAGTGTAGGTATGTACTGGTGACCTTTTGGGTATCGGAACTGATCTGCCTGGAATCAGCCGTTTCATTACAGAGACGAAAACTTATACGATAGATCCAACCAGTATTGAAAGGAAGGTTCCTCATTCGCAGAAGATTAAAGTACCGACGTTAGTGGTAGACGTCACTAAAACCTCGGGGGGTTTTATTTCAGACTGTGACAAAGGTGACAAAGGGGTAGACAAAGGGTACCTCACTACCCTGGTCTACGGCACTAGAAGTAAAAGACTTACAACTCGAAATTCGGTTGAAAAAGTGAGAGGTGAAAGTGAAAGTAGTTCTGCGAAAAATCAAGGACAAGCGAAAGACGGTATTCCCACCACAGTAGACGTATAGACTCCAATAACTGTAAAGAGGACCGTTAGAACTAAGGTCGAACACAAAGAAGGTCAGGTCACAAAGAGTACTACATGAGACGTATATTCAATTTATTCGTCCCACTGTTATATGTCGGAACTACATGAGGAAAAGGGACTGGACGTATGTCCAAAGAGTTCTCCGTCCAATCCACCAGACCATAAGGGTAGAGAAAGTCTTAAAAGGGGTCAAAGAACACTAGGTGTGTCAGTTTCCAAAAACGTATTAGTTATTTCGTCTTTCTCTACAAAAAGACCTTGAGAGAACGAAAAAGGTACTAGGTCGTCTACAACCGTTAAACTAGAGACCAAGGAGACGGAAAAGATTTTGGTCGAACTTGTAGTCCCTCAAGTGCCAAGTGCATAACGACTTCGGACCGAACCTCTTAAAACTCGTAATGAAATGATCGCACACTCTACTCACGTCAACACGTCATCAAACTCGTAAGAAACCGTATGGTTCACCCTTTCTCCCCCTCACCCTTCTTGACCCTCTAACCCTAACTGTACATATGTGTGTGATGATACATATTTTATCTATTGATTACTCTTGGATGTCCAATCGTGTCCCTTGTGATGAGTCACGAGTACGACTGTATTTAGTCTTTCTTTAGTTTTTTTCTCTACTATATACATATACATATCATATCGACTAAATGAAACGACATTTTCCGAAGTACAAAAATCTCGTCGAACTTCAGTGTCGTTTTAACTACCCTTCCATGTTTCGAAGGAGTCTATGGGGAACGGGGGCAGATATGTACCGGAGAGGGTAATAGTTATAGAAGGTAATCTCACCATGTGAACAATATTAGTACAATATGACTGTGTAGTGTTAGTGGGTTTCAGGTATCCAATGTAATGTCAAATGAGAGTTACAACATGTAGATACTCAACACTTTTTACATATATTGTATAACGGTACAATGTCATAGGATGTCTCATAAAAATGACAGGATTTTAGGAGACACGGGACGAATAAGTAGGGAAGAGGGTAGGGGGGTACTCGGGAAAAAAGTAACACAGATATCAATACGGAAACGGTCTTAAAACATATCGACCTTAGTGTGACATCGGAGAAGTCTAACCGAGGATAGTCAAACAGTAATTCTAAGGACTTTGAGAATTCTAAGGAAGTACAGAAACGTACCAAACTACCTAGTAAAGAAAAATCGAGACTCATTATAAGACAACAGACTTACATGGTGTCAAATAGACAAGTGGATGACTTCCTGTAAAAGCAACGAAGGTTCAAAATCGTTAATATTTGTTTCGACGTTATTTGTGACCAACATGTTCAAAAACATACCTACATTCAAAATTTGAGGAAAACCATTTATGTTTTCTCATACTAACGATTCAGTATACCATTCTCATACAAATCAAAACATTCCTTGACCGTTTGACAGGAGTTCTTGTTGAGGTAGGACCAAGTTGTTTCCCTTTACCGGAGACGAAAGTCTTAGTGGTGAACCATCTGGGAAACATGTCAAAATTAATTTGGTTTACATTTTGTGTAATACGGATCTCTTGAAAGGGAAATTAAAGTTTTAAATGTTCTAAGTACCCCTTACGTTAGGTGTGTCGAGATTAGACAGATGGAATTTTAGTAGTTTGATGAACCCTAGACTCTACAGAAAACGGAAAATTGAGGGTCCGGTTTAAAAAGGGGACCAGGGTTTGATGAAGGGTTATTCTTGTACAAAGATCTTGGTTTTTCTACACTTGACTAAATTTTGATAATGAACAAACGATAGGAAGTATTCGAATCTGTCGTAGTCTTTGTGATCCTGTGTTTTCTTGGTCCAACCCCAACAAGAACTGATAGGAAGGAGGATGGATGACTAGTATAATGTAGAAGTACCTTAGTTTGGGTATAGAATGTCCTCGAGTTTTCTCGAAATATAGGAGTTTTAAAATTCTGTAATAATAAAAGTAAATTGTTTGTTACAGGGTCCTCGGGTCCCTACACTTTAATGCATACATTTCGAGGATTCTTCAACTCATCTGACTTTAAGAATGATATCATAAAAACAAAATGAAATAGAAACTAGAAAAGGGACAGAATCTAAAATTAGGTAAAGGTTCTTGGGTCGAAAAGTCAACCTTCTCTGACTTTTAATCGACCCTTGTAGACACGAGTCTCACTCGTTTTGAACCGGGTGTAGTTACTCGTGAACACAGTCAACCTGAGACTTACTCACAACTCGTAGAGTCCTTGGTGTTCCTCTACCGGGACCGACAGGTCTAAGGATCCCTTCAAAGGGGAATAAGAGTTCCTCTTTACACTCGTACACCAATGACGTACGGTACCACTCGTGGGACTGTCCACTTCCAGTCCCACACGACCCTGGTCTCCGTCTAGGGTTTGACGACCACCCTCTCCTCTCCCCTCCGAAAACTCTCCTACACTGTAAGTTCGATTCATAAGATGTTGATTAACCTAGAAGTTTCCGTCTCTTTTCTTTTCTACACCTCCTTTCTAAAACCCCTTTCATAAAGTCCTTCTCTCCTCTTGTACACGTTTTTAGGTCTCTATTCTCTCTCGTTTTCTTCAAGACCTTTGTTCTGTTCCTGTAAATTATATCTTCCGTTCCGGGTAGTAGAACCCGTACCTTGGTTCTTTCTAGAGTCGAATGACTTCACGGTGGTACCCGATACAGACCGACCGGTTTTGGGTGAGTTCCCTGGGTCGTCTTAGGTAGTCTCCACTACTACCCGGTTTCCGAGAGACACGTGTACAGTCTAGAGACGTCAGGTCGACTCAGTACCGTTGTGACTGGTCCTAGACGACGTTGATAAATTCAAAACAAGGCTCCGAACGATTACCTGAATATGGTAAAATCATTGGATATTATCTCTCTCCGTGAACTTTCACGAAAGTCTACCAGTTTTACTTGAGTTTCATATAAAAGTCTTGGTCGTCTCTATCAGACTTGGAACATATAGACTTTTTCCTTTTCTCCTTGTCAAATCGAGAGGACTAAACGACCCTTCTTACATATTATAACCCCCGAGTCCCCTCCTTTGTACGAAAGGACCGGAGAAAAACCCGTCACTTCCGTGAGGAAGGATTTACGTCCGTCACCTCCTTCCGTGAGTCACGAAGGTAACCGTCGACACCCCTTGGTGGTCGTCCCTTCGGATGTGGAAGAGGACGGTCAGAGACCACCCGTCCCAGTCCCTTCATCTGGGGCTTCTGGTAAGTGGACGGTCATGTACCTGGTCCTCGTTTCTGGCTGGACCGGTAACTCAAATCCATCGTTCTGAGTTGCACAGGTGAGTTCGAAGTACAAGGTGAATTTTTGTAGTTGGTTCGTCTGTACAGTTGTCGTGGTCTTTTTGTTTTGTTTGTTTGTTTTCTTGAACATAACGTTTATAAATGTGAAATGTGAAACATGTTTTAAAAGGTCTAACCGGTAAACCAGATTAAAGAAGACTAACTTACAATTACTTTCAACTAAATTGAAACTGGAGACTGAGGCACGGTGTATTATGTCTTACTTATTTGGGATCCTTGATAGAAACTCGTGAATTATGTCGTCCGGAATTCGTAAAAAGAAAAGTAATACAGTAAATTTGGAGTGCTGTTATGGTACCTCATCCGTAATAAAGGTGTTGAAAATTTTCTCCTTTGACTCCTTGTCTCTTCACTTTACTAAGTAGGGTCTAGTGTCGACCTCTCTAAGTCTCCGCCTGCCCTGGGTCTCGGACACACTAAGGTTTCGGGTACACAAAAAATAAGGTAGTGACGGAGGTCTCCCAGGTTTTCTAAACCCCCAGTACACTTTGTGCTTTGAAATCTTCATCAGTGAAACCCTTCTGAATCGGAACCTGAGACAACCGTTTGACTATTTCATCTCTTTTAATCAGTCAAATTCAATTTTTTTTTGTCCTTTTCTTTTTTGACAGAAGGATTACTCACTTTTAAAACAAGGTTGTTATGTAAGGAATTTTTTTTTCTTAGTTGGTTGTTTGTTTTTTCTAGGGTAGGGGTTTTGTCAACGTTGACTACTGGGTGAATAAAGTTCCTTACAAATTAGATTGTTACACAGTCACGGTGTCTTCAACCGTCAGGAACCTCAACCTGTGTCACCACACAAACATAGTCCTCCCTCAGACTCGGGAAATAGACTGACCCTTGTCTCAAAGTCTCCATAAGACCTCTTTATTTCGGAAGACGACCGTTCACCCGGGTTCCGGGGAAAGTAGGACGGTCTTACCTAAACCAGATGCGTAACACTAAATTCCGTAGTCTCCACCCGGTTTTGTAGACCCTCAAACGAGTTGAGTTCCTGTTTCTACTAGGGGTGAACAAATAAACTTTGTGTGACGGAGTAGTCGGAAGGGACACCGAGTCGCCATTTCTTAGACGACCTGTTGTGTCCACCAGTCACTACGGTAGGTTGGTAGAGTAGGAGACAACAGGGGAAGAGGAGGAGGAAGTTAGAAAGGGTCGTAGTCCCAGAATGGGTTACTCAGTCATAAAACGTAGTCCACCGGTTTCTTAACCTCATAGTCGAAGTCGTAGTCAGGAAGGTTACTTATAAGTCCAGACTAATGGAAATCCGACCTGACCAACCTGGAGAACGTCAGGTGCCCTGAGAGTTCTCAGAAGAGGTTGTGGTGTCAAGTTTTCGTAGTTAAGAAACCACGAGTCCAAAAAACATCAGGTTGAGAGTGTAGGTATGTACTAAGGACCTTTTTGGTATATAAACTGATCTGTCCGGAAACGGTGGTTTCATTATAGAGACGAAAAATTATACGACATATCTAACCAGTATCGAAAAGAAGGTTCTTCGTTCGTAAAAAATTAAAGTGTCGACGTCAGTTGTTAACGTCACTAAAACCTCGGGTTCTTTTATTTCAGACAGTGACAAGGGTAACAAAGGGGTAGATAAATGGTACTTCGTTACCCTGACCTACGGTACTTGAACCGAAAAACTTACAACTCAAAATCCAGTCGAAAAAGTGAGAGAAAGTGAAAGTAGTTCTCCGAGAAGACAAGGAGAAGTGAAAGACGGTATTCTCACCACACTAGACGTATAGACTCCAATAACTATAAAGAGGTCCGTTAGAACTAAAACCGAACACGAAGTAGGTCGGACCGTAAAACGTACTACATAAGACGTTTCTTCAGTTTATTCGGAACTATATAAGGAAAGGGTTAAACCTTGGTCATACAAAAGGGTACAGGCCAAGATTGACAACGAAGGACTGGACGTATGTCTAAAGAGTCCTCCGTCCATTCCACCAGACCATAAGGGTAGAGAAAGTCTTAAAGGGTGTCAAAAAACACTAGATGTGCCAGTTTCCGAAACCGTAGCAATTATTTAGTCTTCATCTACAAAAAGACCTTGAGAGAACGAAAAAGATACTAGGTTGTCTGCAACTGTTAAACTAGAGACCAAGGAGACGGAAAAGATTTAGGTCGAACTGGTAGACCTTCAAGTACCGAGTACACGACAACTTCGGATCGAACCTCTTAAAACTAGTAATGAAACGATCGTAGACTTTACTCACGTTAAGACGTCAAGAAACTTGTAGGAAACCGTAACAGGAAGAAACCTTAACCTTACTTTTGACTGGAAAAGGTCAGGACACCGGTGACGACTCAAAAGGTTTAAACAACTGTATTACTCACGTCATGAAATTGCAGTAGTAGAAAATCCTTAACTTTATCAAGTTGACCTTAAAGTAGTGGAGGTGGACGAAACAAGTATCACTACGAAGGGTTCCGGGTGAACTGAAGTGTAGGGTCCTACAGTCCGATATCCACTCACTAGTGTAGTAGCACCAATAGACCCAGTAATTCTAGAAAAAACGTATCAAGACACATAAGAACCGTGAAGAAAAATTATAGAAGACGAAGACAATCCAGGTATGGTAAAGACAGGAAATGACACGGGTAGAAGTTCTTTTAATCTTTATGGTTCCCTTATAAAGTACGTTTCTACCCGTGTTATTTCCTGTCTTTACCTTTTTTATTTCCTGGATGTCTTCGTCTCCTATAATTCTTCACCGTTCTTATGTGTCTTCTCGATATGTTTTTTTCTAGTAAAGTAATCCAAACGTGTTTAAGTACTCATATGAGAGTCGTAAATCAAATAAAATAAGATAAATAAACGAATGTGATCGTGGCATGATAAAAACAATGATCTCGAACATTATACTAGTATCGACTGTCCTGTTTGAAACAAAGAAGAGAAACTAAGAAAAATATGTTCAACTGTCGATAAATACCTTCTTATATAAGAAGGTGTACGTAAAAGAAGGGCGTAAAAATGACTCTATAATCACTGTTTACTTTTAATATATACAAATTCCACATGTTGAACTACAAAACTATATGTATATCTATCACTTTATTAACGGTTTTAGTTCGATTAATTGTATACATAATGGAGTGTCTCAATGACGCAAAAGAAAAGACACACACCACTCTTGTGAATTCTACATGGGAGAATCGTTCAAATATAATATTTTATGTTATGACGATTGACATAAGTACAATGACATCTAATCTAGAGGTCTCCAATAGGTAGAACATATTGATTTTAAAACATGTGGAACCGATTAAAGGGCAAGGAGGGGCGGGTGGGTGGTGGTGGTGGGGTGGCGTCCGAGTCCGTTGGTGGTACGGTGAGAAACGATAAACTCAGACTGATAAAATATAAAGTGTATATTAACTCTACTCCTACATAAACAGAAAGATACCGAATAAACCGAATGGTATTGAGAGGTCCAAGTAGGTACAACAACTTCACCGTCCTAAAGGAAGAAAAGTTTATAACTCATTCTATATATATAGTGTCTTAACAGTTGTAGACAACCTAATATCTTTTTCGTTCTCTTAAGGTCTTTTTATGGACGAAGACGAAGTAACTGATACATTTTCGGAAACTGTTACACCTAATGTTGCTTGACACCCTTTAAGAATTTCTCTACCCTTATGTCTAGGGGAATGGATGGAGGAATCCTTGGACATAAGTCCAGTTCTTCGTTGTCAATCTTGGTCTGTGTCTCGTTACGTGACCAAGGTTTGACCCTTTCCTCATACAGTTCCGACATATACTAGTAGGACGAATAAATTGAATATACGTCTCATGGAGTACCCTTTACGGTCCGATCTACTTCGTGTTCGACGATAGTTCTAAAGGTTCTCTTCATAGTTGTTGTTTTATCCGACTACTATGGTGGGATTATCGTCTTTCACTTCTCCTTAATTTCTCGGAGAACTACTTCCATTTTCTTTTCTCACTTTTTGACCGAATTTTGAGTTGTAAGTTTTCTAATTCTAGTACCATAGACCAGGGAATTGAAGAACCGTTCATTTACCTTTTTCACCGCCTAAAATAAAAGAACCCAAGGTTCTAGTGACGTCGGTGTTTTAATTTTCTACGAAAGAGGAACATTCTTTTCGATACTGTTTGGATCTGTCGTATAATTTGTCGTCTCTGTAGTAAAACGGTTGTTCAAGGTATATCTGTTTATACGTTCAACTAACGGTTTCTCAACTACGAAAGATTGACACCATGACTTCTTCTGAGAACTCTCAGGGAACCTGACGTTCCTCTAGTTTAGTCAGTTAGGATTTCCTTTAACTGTGACTTATAAGTAACCTTCCTGACTACGATTTCGAGGTTATGAAACCGACGGACTACTCTTCTTGACTGTGTAACCTTTTCTGGGACTACGACCCCTTCTAACTTCCGTCCTCTTCCCCCTTTGTCTTACTTTACCAACGGTACGTGATGGTTGAACTACCTGTACTCAAACTCGTTCGAGACCCTCTGTCACTTCTTGTCCCTTCGGATCACACGATGTCAGGTACCCCAGTGTTTCTCAACCTGTGTTGAATCACTGACTTGTTGTTGTTCGGCAGATATCTGTATATCTGTGTTTCCCCGAAGGGACCATCGGGTCAACCGTTTCTTAGACGGACGTTACGCCTTCTGGACCCAAGTTAGGGACCCGAGTTAGGGACCCGATCCTTCTAGGGGACCTCCTCTCGTACCGTTGGGTGAGGTCATAAGAGCGGACCTCTTAGGGTACCTATCTCCTCGGACCGTCCGATATCAAGTACCCGAGTGTTTCTCAACCTCGTCGATTCGTGTATCTGTATCTGTAAGTCCATCAAAGGTAAAGAACCGATAATAATTATTACGACGACACTTGTACCCTCACATAGATATAGAAACTCTACGACTAAAGTAAAGGAAATCTATGTATGACTCTTCACCCTAACGTCCTAGGATTCTGTTAAGGTAAAAAGTAAAAAACTCCTTCGAAGTATGAGAAAAGGTAGTACCTCCGTGGACAAATGTAGGGGAGGTTGTCAACGAGTCAGTACAGACTGAGACGTTGGGGTACCTGACATCGAATGGTCCGAAGAGACAGGTACCCTAAAAAGTCCGTTCTCATGACCTCACCCAACAGTAAAGGAAGAGGTCCCCTAGAAGGGCTGGGTCCCTAGTTTGGGTTCAGAGGACGTAACTTCCGTCTGCGAAATGGAAGACTCGGTGGTCCCTTCAGGGTATAGAAACTCTACGACTAAATTAAAGGAAATCTATGTATGGTTCTTCACCCTAACGTCCTAGGATGCTGTCAAGGTAAAACTTAAAAAACTCCTTGGAAGTATGAGAGAAGGTAGTACCTCCGTGGACAAAGGTAGGGGAGGTTGTTAGATACTTCTAAAAGAAAAGAGGTGTAGGAACAATTACGAATAGAAACAAGAAAAAGTATTATCGGTAAGATTGTCCAACACTCTACTATCGAGTAACTCCAAAACTAAATGTAAAAGGACTACTAATCAATATAACTGGTGAAAAAGTAACAACCGATAGACATACAAAATAAAAACTCTTTATACATAAGTCCTGAAAACGAGTAAAAACTTAACCCAACAAAGGAACGATAACCCAAAATCCTCAGGAAATGTATAAAAACTATAATTGGGTGTTAGTCTATATCAAATATCTACCGAAAAGTCCACAACGTCACCATTCCTTAGACGGACGTACTATTTCTTAACGAAGTCCGTTACTCCCAAGGTAGGGACCCAGTCCTTCTGAGGGATCTCCTCTTTTACCGTCGGGTGAGGTCATAGGAACGGATCTTTTAAGGTACCTGTCCCTTAGGACCACCCAACGTCAGGTACCCCAGTATTTTTCAACCTATGAAGAATCACTGATCCATGTGTGTGAGAGAGGATAAGGTATTCTACGGAGAAGTAAAACAACAATCGATACGTCTTCGGATAATAAATGAATAAACTGACCCAGTCCAGAATGAAGGTAGTGAACCCTAGAAATCAACATCACGTGTCTGAGACATCATCACCGAATGCCGTGAACCCGGGACCTCACACGTCCGAGTCATCAACGAACGTCACACGTCCGAATCGACGAGTCACCGTACACCCAGAAGCAAGGGTCTGGTCCCTATCTTGGGCACAAGGGACGTAATGTTCCTCCTAATAAAAAGAAGTTAGTGACCTGATGGACCTTTCGTGGTGTCTTCTGAAAATTAAACTCAGTCAGGGGAAACAAATAAAAATGAAGACGACGACAAAGAAAATTACAATATGAATTTTGCATTTTAAGTGGTCGGTCTAGTTACGGTTCTTCAGGAAAGGGATACGAAAGAAAACCGTTAAAATACTAAAGTCCAGAATGTAAAGTCAGAAATTAACTAAAAACATACACCACACTCTATTCCCAAGTTAAAGTAAGACTTACACCTATAGTTAAAAGAAGTCATAGTATATGACTTCTCTGATAGAAAAGGGATAACACACAAAAACCATGGAAACAGTCTCTACTCAACTGACATCTACACACCTAAATAAAGACCCAAGAGACAACCAGATATACAGACAAAAAATACAGTCACTCACACACAATCAGTGAGTCAGTACAGGTTGAGAACACTGGGAAACCTGACATCGGGTGGTCCGAAGAGACAGGTACCTTAAGAGGTCCGTTCTTGTAACCTCACCCAATGGTAAGGGAAGACGTCCCCTAGAAGGGTTGGGCCCCTAGCTTGGACTCAGAGGATATGACGTACACCTAAGAAATGGTAGACTCGATAGTCCCTTCGAAATAATGACATCAAAACTTATAAAACTTTAGTACTCCACACTACGGAGGTCGAAACAAGAAGAACTAGTTCCAACGAAACTGATAAACTCCAGAAAACACTAAAATATATGTAAAATCTTATAAAAAGGATAAAGACTTTTTTATAATAACCCTTCAACTATCCTGATGTAACATAGACGTCTAATGAAAACAATTATACCTGTAAAAGTGTTATAATTAAGAAGGTTAGGTACCTGTGTTTTACAAAAGGTGAATAGACACAGAAGAAGTCAAAGGAAGTGGTCGCAAAATATAAAAAGTTACATTTTCTAGAAGTTGACAAACCAATTTAAATAAGGATGTATAAAGTAATAAAAATCACAACACTTACCTTAAAAGAATTAAAGGAAATTTTGTCAAACAACAAGAACATATCTATTCGTTGATTGAAAACGTACAACTAAAATATAGGACTTTGAATGACTTAAACAATCAAGATTATCAAAAAACCACATCAGAAATCCCCTGAAGTATATATTGTCGTTCAGTAGAAGTTTGTCTCTATTGAAATGGAGAAGGAAAGGTTGAACATACCGGAAAATAGATAAAAAGAACAGATTAACGAAACAGATCCTCAACGTACTAATACGACTTAACCTCACTACTCTCACCCGTAGGAATGACATACACATACTCGCCACCATACCCCTTTGTGTGAGGATGAGGTCCCCCACGTCACCGTACTTGAGACTCGTCGAAACAATCGATCTGAGTGGTAGTCTGTGGTGTAGTCGTCTCAGGGACCAGTACGGTTCCCGAAGACTACAGAAAGAAAAAGGGAGTTCCACCATTCCCTAAGAATTCCCCTCAAGAGAAAACGACACACCACGGTCCTACCCCCTACTTTCACTTGTCCATTTTTACGAAAGATGTAAAAGATACACAAGTAGAAGCTAAAAACTAGAGGTAACACAATGACGTCGAAGAATTAACATTACACCTCGAGAGGGTCTCGTTCGAAGTAACCACTTATCAACAATGTAACAAAAACATCCCTCCTGTTTCCGACCCTGGACGATTAGACAGTGGAGACTGTAGTAAAGTTTACGTAAAATTTTATTGAAATAATGAAAGTAGGTTTTTAGATCGACCTTAAAATTAACCAACGTAATAAAACCGTTCTTGACTGGAAATAAAATTGTTCTGATTCAACAGGGTAGGTTCTCTTACTTTATAGAAAAATTAGTGTTAAAAATTTTAGGAAATCGTTCAAATCAAAATTTGAAAGAAACGATTCACGACATATAAAATATTAAAAATAGACTAAAGACTAACATAAAACTCAACTAAACGACGATATCTCTTTACGATAACTAAAAACCAACAACTGGAATATAGACCGTTGGAACAACTGTAGATATTCATATTAATCCCCAGCCAAAAATCTCCATATACAAGTGAAGATGGTCGAAGTTAGTCCAAACCCAGATGAACGAAAATATCACCTTTACAAAATATTAGGTCCGTAAAAAAAGAGGATTCCGTATATGACAATGTTGACTCTAAAGTAAGACGTTTACAATTTTAGGTCTTTCTTTTGATCTCCCATAGACCCGTTTACCTAATGTCAAAGAAATGTCGGTTCCTTATGTGTTTATGAACATATATTTTGGTTTTCAGTGGTGACCAGGTCTCGATTATAAGTCTCTTGGTTACTATTATTAGGGATGTTTGGTGACTTAAGGAAATGAAAGAGATTCATACCGTAAAGAACGAAAGGGTAAAGATTTTGAAAGTTCCGGTGTTAAACTTTATTTTCTTCGGTTCAGTTACTACCTGACTTTAGACACACTGTTGAGACCTTTGGTTCTGCCCTTGTGAGAAAGAGGTAGAGAAGGGTCCTACAGTTTCTTTCTTCGACATCTTGTCCTGACCGTTTGAGACCCCCCTTTACCCCCGAAAAGTAAGTCTTTTAAATAGTTTGTGAAAAACTTCGTGACTCAATACTTACCACGATATATCTGCCTCATTTCCTTTCTTAATTCCTCCTGTGTTTTCACAATTCCCCAAACGAGTTTAATGGTCCTATCCCCTCTAGACTCGATAGCAGAGCCTTAAACCAAATATAACTCTCGACCAGATGACCTCCGACACCACAAGGAAAAGATAAAGGTATCTTCTAACAAATTGAACGTAATAGGCCTTTTGAATAAAGTCAAGAAACGAACATGTTCATCAAGAACTCAACTAAATTTTTCTTTTTCTTTCTTTTTTGGAGTGTAGATTATCTACATATTTGACTAATGAGGAGACGTGACGATATGTTCCGGTGGTAATCATTGGTGTAAGGATTGTAAACCTATGTTCTGGATGTGAGTCACGAAGGCCATTGTTAAACAAAGTCTATTAAAACGATCACCTCATATAAAGTACTATCCACGAGAGACTTTGGAGTCTTCCGTTAAAGGTTTGAGAAGACCTTTGATAAAACATTTTCTCTTCGTCAGTGCTCCTTCCTAATGGTCCCCCTTAAAACCTTCGACCGGCGGGTTAATCCGTTGAAAAGAAGGGGTTCCTGGACATTGAACACGAGTGTCAAAGTCCTAAATAAACCTGTGTCGGGAACTGGTGACTGTAAAAATTTTCTTTAATTCGACATGGTCTTTGACCCTAGTCACTGTCGGTGTAACCAGAGGAACCTTTCTTTTTACGGAAATCCTTTTCTGTTCCCTGACTGGGGAATTAGTATGACGGTCAGTGAAGAGTATTCATTCCAAACGTTAACCAATCCTTTCGTGTTGGTAACAAGAGTTAAATCCTTTATTTCCCCCTGTTCCTTCTCTTCTCTCTTCCCTAATGCTCCCCCACTTCAACCTCACCTCTCCTCTTCCTCCTAAGACTGAGACTCTTAAGTACAATCCCTCCCCTGCGATCTATAACGATTCTCTCTCCACAATTATATATCTTAGGTGTCGTTTTCCTATCTCTCTCTTACCGATAAAATTTAGTGTAGACTGTAACGGGAATCAATACACTTTTCTTGTCTCCGCAATCTTCATCTTTCTCGACTCAAGTTTAAGACTGAGTCGCGGAAAGGTCAACTTATTTGAACCCGAACAATAAAATGGAGAAACGTAGAGTCAAAGGAGTAGACATTTTACTCCAATTACGGGGGATGGAACGTCAGGACAATCGTCCTAAGTTTTATTACAAATATTTTCAGGAACGTGCAATCTCGAAGATATCATGTAACAGGATAAACTCCAGTTTGGGAACGAGGAAGAATTCTGACTAATTGAACCTATATGACTGCGACTTGCCGACACAAGAATAAATTAAACAAACCTTCCTGTGGTCCTTGATTCCAGTGTAGCAACGCCCACCTCCACCCCGAAAGGGACTACACTTCCTCGCAGTGTTGACTGTAGAAAAGAACCAACTCCAGTACTACGACCCTGTCCTTCGGTTCTACCATCTCTTATCCGTCCCTATTGTCCTTCCGTGAAGGAGATACCTCCACCCTTCCAGATACTGTCCACCCGAACCCGAAAAGAAGTCCTAGGTATGACATCCTGTAAGAGGAACCTTTATACTTTCACTAGGGAAGGTCTACCACCAGTAGTTTCGTTCAGTCTTTCTCGGAGGAGTCCTGGAGGACTCGGGTTGGTGAGACTCGTTCGGATTGCTTCCCACCTCCTCAAGTTCCCTCTCATTGACTCCGATCTCTTTTCGGGTAGACGTCCACGTCTTCCTCTTGTCTCTCTGCGTATCCTCCCCGACCCGCCGTAGGGTTCAGCCTCGATGGCTCCTGTTCTTCCTTCTAGCATTTCCTGCACAAATGAACTAGGACTGGTTGACTTTCCCACCCGACCCGTAAAACTATTTCCCTCTGGAAATACCTTGGTTCACCTCACCCTGTAAATTTTCCTTCATATTTAATAAAATTACTTATGTAAAGGGTTAATAATAATGTTCGTAGTCAAATCTTAGTTCTACAATCAATAAACAAAAGGTCATAAATTGTATAAAATGGTAACGACGGATAACTACACTCTTTAAAAACCGGCACCACCAGTCGAAGAAGAGTATTCCTGGTCTTTTCTCGTGGGTAGTCGGAGCTTAACAAGGTCCTTTATCGTTCGGTTTCCGTGACCGACAAAAAGGTTACCCGGTAAACGGGGTTGTGATTTGTTGGTAAGATAACAACTTTACAGAGGTTTAACGAGTGAACGGGGAAACGTCTCTTGGTAACCGACACGGAGCTCTGGTTAATCTTCTAGAAACGGTGAAAGTGTAGGGTGGAATCGTCTCTCTGACCGTCAGTTTTAGAACAGGGTCATAAAGAAAAATAAGAGATTTTGAACGAAAGAAAAGATTGTGGAAACTTGAGGTCGACTTTACTTTCACTACCGTCTACCTAAGGGAACGACGTTCAAACACTTATTTGTCGGACACAATTAAAGTAGAACCTAAATCGTACAGAAACGTCTACCCTTCAGTATGGTTTTCTTTATACCGTAAATGGTTCACTCTTTAAACCTTCTCTCTGGGTCCTGTTCATTTCCCAAAGGTAAAGAATGTCAAAAGACCAATCTTCCCGTACATCTCTTTCTCCCTTTCCTCTTCCTCCGTTACTTTGAACACTTTTTACTCTAGACCGTGGTTTCCCTCAAAGTACGGAAAAGAGGAAGGACGACGTAAATTCGGATATACTCTCAAAAATAAATGAATGGAACACCATCCATTTGTCCGTTCCACCAAGGAATCATCAAATTTCCGACCTCTCCATCTTTCTCAAATCCTTCCCTCTTACAGTGAACAGAAGTACCCATATACTTTACGTTTGGAGTCCCGAATTATATTAAAAAATTTTTCTTTTGTATACGTAATCTAATTTTACAATTTATTTCGGTTTACTTATTCTTAATTTGTAGATGGTGTAAGTTCCAAGTTATGTATTGACTACTATTTGTGATACACTACCCTGAAATTGAGTCAATTTCGGTACGACCGGAGGGGTCTTCAAGAATGGTTTCTTAGGTTTAAGATGTAAACCCTAAAAGTGTCTTAGACCACTTGTCGTGTATTCCTGTCTTATACCCTAGGATTTTACGTTAAACTCGCACCCGAATTTCGAAGGTAGATTTCACCGACTTACAGAATTAAATCCTCCTGTAAATTCAAGAAGACTAGATGTTCGTTACCCGTGAACGACTGAAATCCATCCTATAGTATGTGGTAAGGAACACGTTGATTTATAAAGGGTCCGGAGTTCTTTAACCTCCATGTTCGCTCAAACACAACTGTGATGACGGGTCTAGGACGACCGAAAATCGGGACCATCGTACATCCTGGAGGCACAGAAGGGAGGAGGTCAGAAGGGAAGTAAGGGGTCAAGGGTCCCTGTATACCAGGTCAAACAGTGACTTCTGAAAGTACTCCTGTGTGAGAGAGTCTCTATGGGAGGAAACCCCGAGTAACGGGACCCGACGGTCTGTCACTCGTTCCCCCGGACCCTCCTCTCGACCTGAAGAGTCGAGGTTCCAAGAGTCGAGTAGACGTTGGTGGGACGGAATCAGGTCTCTAGGTGTTGGAGAGTCTTCCGTTTTGGAAACGGAAATCAGACCTTACGGAAGAGGACACCACAAGTTCCGGTTGGGGAGTCTTGGGTCTCCAAACTTTCTTGTCCTTGGTACAGTGTTGGTTTGGTTTGGTGAGGACAAAGAAAAGGGAAAGTGAATAGGACAGGACGTTTTTTTTGGGAGACGGAAAGCTGTTACTTGTTTCGGGTCCGTATACCTCTAGGTGTCTCTAGTGGACCTAGATAAAACTGAATTGACCCCTATGGTCCATGAGAATTAAACTTGACTCGGAGACTTAACGTGAACTCTCTTCTGTCCACCAGGTTTAGGGGTGAACTGAGTCTAGGCGGACATCTAGATCCTGACTATACACTTCCACTACGTACATAGACACTCCCATTGTGCACCTAGACACTCGATCGAGTCCAGGTGGACATCTAACCACTCCCGAAGGTTTGACAAAAGACATCGAAACGTACACCTCCGTACATCTTCTAATATGGAAGAAATCTTCACTCCGTGGGGAGATTTTAGGACTACACACAGGTCTTTCGGAAGGGACCAGGACGATGGACCTATATTGAACAGAGACAAGGTTACGTGGTCTCCAACTGGACGGAGAGATTGTCAAGTGTGGAATGAGACGAAATCCTAAAAATCCTTGTCGTGGATACATCTGGGGTGACCTACTGTGTCAAGTGTCTCGTCTTGAGATAAGCGATCCAGTACCGAAACCAATGTCGTGTACAAGTCACCATAAGCAAGTAAACTTAATTTCAGACAAGTCAGCCTAACACGGGGAAACACCGGTTGAAGAGGATTTTACACCGTTCCCTTCAGTTCCAGTAAGGTATCCCAGTGTAGGTAAGGAGGACAGGACATGGGGGTCCCTTGGGACCGTGTCGGGTGTCGTTTGTGGTCACACTTGAGTAGGAGTCGGAGACCTTGTCGAGAGCTTCAAGAAGACCTATGCCTGATCTCGAGTAAGACAGGGTGCCACAAGGACCTTCACGGAAATTGGAGGGTGACATCGAGGACCGACGGACACGACCTCCGGGAAGGGAGGTGGGACCGAAAGGGACCTCCTAACCACACGGAGTGGCCCTCGAAGACTTCCCCTTCTTTTCGGGGGACCGAAGGACTTCCTTTCCACTCTTTACGGACTCATTTCGGTGTCTCCGAGGGTCCAACCGTCTTTTTGGAAGGAAAGGAAAGTCTTAATACTATGGATAAAACCACTCTGTCCTCCAAAATACACGATGATAACAAGGTGGGGAAGACTTTCCGCTAAATTGATTCACAGACGACGACGACGACGATTCAGCGAAGTCAACACAGGCTGAGACACGCTGGGGTATCTACCGTCGGGTGGTCCGAGGTGGCAGGGACCCTAAGAGGTCCGTTCTTGTGACCTCACCCAACGATAAAGGAAGAGGTTACGTACTTTCACTTTTCACTTTCACTTCAGCGAGTCAGCACAGGCTGAGGATCGCTGGGGTACCTAACGTCGGATGGTCCGAAGAGGCAGGTACCCTAAACGGTCCGTTCTCATGCCCTCACCCCACGGTAACGGAAGAGGTTGATTCACAGATCGTGGAAATTTTACCATATTGGAAATTAGGTCGTTAAAATGAATGTCATTTAAAGGACGTTAAGTGTTTTGTTCCTTCCTTAAATTTTCCTGTAAGTGGAGTACTCATTAATTTTTTTTTTAGTTTTGTAGTTCTAACCATTTTCACATTTTCAAACTAGTCCACCATTTACACACCCATACACCAGTTACGTCGAATATTGTTGATCATTTTAATCAGAAATGTATGATGAACAAACACTTAATCGGGGCATAGTTATCATTGAGGGGCTTAGATATTTGTATATGCCAATAAACACCCCTTACCGAATTATTTAATACTACTTATGTATAATATCGTAAAGAACATTAAATTTTTCTTAAAAGTGTCGTACCATTTAAATATGAGGTTGACTTACTGTTTTAGAATTATATATTTCGTAGATTTTGTGAAAGTAACGGTTAACGAGGATCTTACGAGTATATATCAATGAAATTAAGAATTTGATTAAATAAAAATAAAATAAATAAATAAATAAAAACGTAGAGGAATTACTAAAAAAAAAGGTTTAAGAAAAAAAAAAATAAAAATGAAATAAAATGAAATGTTATGACATAACCAAAACGGTATGTAACTGTACTTAGGTGGTGCCCTAAATTTTTTTGTAAATAAAAGACGCAGTCCAGAATCAGCACTGGACGTCACAGAAGCGACGTAGGACTCCCTAGAGAATGACACCAAGTTCCTGAGAGATAAACATCACACTCCAGAGACCAACGTCCGAGTCTTAGTCAACGAGGCGTCGTGCACCTAGAATCGAAGGACTGGTCCCCAGCGTACCGGGACCGTAACGTTCCATGTAAGAATTGGTGACTTGGTAGTCCCTGCAGAGGGATATCGATAGATCGATAAAATTTTTATTATTAATCTGGAATATTATATACGAAACCGTACCTTGCGAATGACCCCAAATTATAATTCCCTTTTATTGCTCGAGTCCTTTCGTACACACTATTCGGAGGTAAAAATACTTTTGTTTCGGTATAAGTAAGTAAATAAATAAAAAGTTGTTTACTAAAAATTCGGCTCCGACCGAAGAACATTCCGTCACCTCTATATTTTACCACTTTTTGTCTACTAAGGACGGAAAGATATACGAGAAAAATGTATGTTTTAGGTATCTCTTTTTCTTTTATATGGAGTATCTTCTTTAGTATATTTAGCATCTTTCCTCCCCTTTTTTGTCTGAAAAAAAAAAAAGTACATAATGAACTTAACAAAGTTATCGGGTATGAAAATATAAATTTCAAAAATGTCCCTGTGTGTTTGTTTTTCCATAGGATTACTTTATTAGTCTTTCCGTAGACCCTTAAATTCACGTTCCTCTACGACAGTGTGTCGCTAATACTCGAACCCAAACCTCAGTCTGTCTACGTTCTCACCGAGGTCGAGACGGTGACTGGTCGGTACACTGGGATTTATTCAGTAAACTGAAAAGACAGAGTCAAAGAGAGAAGTATCTTACCTTTAGTATTATTATAAGTAGGACTTTACACTAACACTCCTAATTTGTTAAACTACACACATTTCGTAAGTCGGATCACAGACTGTGTATCATTTCCGAATTGTTTACCTCGGTATTTTTGTTATTCCTGTTACATCCCTTTTTCGTTTGATCGGCTCTGCCGTACCGGTCCGTGGGAGGGGGGTGTCGGAGAGCGAGAACAGGTCATAATACAAGTCAAGTCAAGTCAGCGAGTCAACATAGGCTGAGAAACGTTGGTGTACTTAGCGTCGTGCGGTCCGGAGGGACAGGTAGTGGTAGAGGGCCTCAAGTGAGTTTGAGTACTGGTAACTCAGCCACTACGGTAGGTCGGTAGAGTAGGAGCCAGCAGGGGAAGAGGAGGACGGGGGTTAGGGAGGGTCGTAGTCTTAGAAAAGGTTACTCAGTTGAGAAGTGTACTCGACCGGTTTCATGACCTCGAAGTCGGAGTCGTAGTAACGAAGGTTTCTTTAGGGTCCCAACTAGAGGAAGTCTTACCTGACCAGCCTAGAGGAACGTCAGGTTCCCTGAGAGTTCTCAGAAGAGGTTGTGGTGTCAAGTTTTCGTAGTTAAGAAGTCGCGAGTCGGAAGAAGTGTCAGGTTGAGAGTGTAGGTATGTGCTGGTGTCCTTTTTGGAATCGGAACTGATCTGTCTGGAATCAGCCGTTTCATTACAGAGACGAAAACTTATATGATAGATCCAACTAGTATTGAAAAGAAGGTTCCTCATTCACAGAAAATTAAAGTACCGACGTCAGTGGTAGACGTCACTAAATCCTCGGGGTTTTTTATTTCAGACTGTGACAAAGGTGACAAAGGGGTAGATAAAGGGTACCTCACTACCCTGGTCTACGGTACTAGAAGCAAAAGACTTACAACTCGAAATTCGGTTGAAAAAGCGAGAGGAGAAAGTGAAAGTAGTTCTCCGAAAAATCGAGGAGAAGCGAAAGACGGTATTCCCACCACAGTAGACGTATAGACTCCAATAACTATAAAGAGGGCCGTTAAAACTAAGGTCGAACACAAAGAAGGTCAGGTCGCGAAGAGTACTGCAAAACACGTATCTTCAATTTATTCGTCCCACTGTTATATGTCGGAACTGCATGAGGAAAAGGATAAACCTTGGTCAGAAAACAAGGTACAGGTCAAGATTGACAACGAAGGACGGGACGTATGTCTAAAGAGTTCTCCGTCCAATCCACCAGACCATAAGGGTAGAGAAAGTCTTAAAAGGTGTCAAAGAACACTAGGTGTGTCAGTTTCCGAAACCGTATCAGTTATTTCGTCTTTATCTATAAAAAGACCTTGAGAGAACGAAAAAGGTACTAGGTCGCCTACAACCGTTAAACTAGAGACCAAGGAGACGGAAAAGATTTTGGTCGAACTTGTAGTCGCTCAAGTGCCAAGTGCATAACGACTTCGGACCGAACCTCTTAAAACTCCTAATGAAATGATCACACACTCTACTCACGTTAACACACCATCAAACTCGGAAAGAAACCTTAACCTTACTTTTGCCTGGAAAAGGTCAATTTATTACTAATACGTTGTCGACTCTACTGAATTGTCGTGACACGTACGTACAGTGCTCCATGACCGAACCGGTTCCCGATGAAAACAAGACGTTCATATATATTCGAGGTGGACCTTTCGGATGTAATGTCTATGCAATTACATGTCCGATATAAGTACATCGGATACAATTCCGATATAATGTCAAAATATAATACCGACGACACAGTAGGTCCTCTCTTATTTACACAGACGTCAAGGATACCGAGGAACACAGAAGAAGGTCTGAGAATCGAGTGCGGAACGGATGGCACCCAAGTCGTTTGACACGTGTCACTCTATGTCGTTCTGTTAACCGTATCAGCCACACTAGTCGTTCTGTCTACAAATAGGATCATAACGAATTTTAACTCTGTTAAATTTACAAGTCGTTAACGATATGTTTATTATCTGTAAGAATCCTACCTCATAATACTTCGGTAATTCTAGTGAAAGTTTCTTAAAAATTACTTTACTCCTTTGTATTAAAACACCATTCGTGTTTGGAATATACAATCAAGGTTAAAACTATCATGTACATAGAGACCTTCCTTTACAGATGACTTTTAAAACATTGAAGGAGAATAGACAAAAGGTTCACTACTCGTCATTTTCGAGAATTTCCCTTTTCCTGGATACACAAGGGGAGATTCGGGTCTTCTACCCTTTATTGTCCAACAGTTAAAGACAAGAGGAAGTAAACTAACTTTTCCTCTGAGAGTTCACTAGCGTCCCTGATAATACCATGATAGTTTGTCCTTTCCTTCCCACTGAATTAGAGTCTTCTATCTCTGGTCGGATCGGGTCTTCACGTACCCTATTCCCACTGGAGTCTCCTGAAATGTTCTCTGTCACTTTTAAGAATAAATCCTTAAAATATCCGACCTTACCTTAGACCTTTAGTAGACAAAGAAAGAAGAACTTCATACCAGACACCTGATGAGTCCGAGACCACTTTAGGTTTCAGAGGTCCGAATAACGTCTAGATGATTTATTTTTAGACGTAAAATTGTTCTAAGGGTCCAGATGTAACATGTAACGTCGAACTCTTTGTTTACTATAAGGTACTAAAAATTTTTCTTCTTGGACTCCAAAAATTCTCCACTTTACAATACAAGTTCCAGTGTGTCCCTAAAATCACCGTCTCCGTCTTGGTATTTGACCAGAAAACTGGAGACAAAGTAGTAAAGAAGTACAGAACGACGAGAAGTGATACAATAGGTACATAAATGAGGTTAAACATATACAATAGGTTAAGGGACAGAGGGTTCACAAAAGATCATTAAAATTTCCATACCACAGAATAAATAATCCAGATATAACGTGACTCTGTTTAATCATAACGAGATACCGTCATCCACTCAAATCCCAGTCGAAGTTAACGGTCGCAAAACTCATAGATTGAGGAACCTTAGAAGAATTTATAGGTACCTCTGATCAGAAAGTAGGGAATATTTAATCGACAGTGGTCTGGGTTCACTTTAGTGCCCGACCTCCTACTGACTCTCCGAGTCTTAAAGACCGGTCTCTGAATCTGTGGTTGTAGAAGGGATGGGCAGGGAAGGGAAACAAAAGACTCAGGATGAAACCGAGACGAGGGTAAGAGAAATCGAGAGTAGTTTCCGAGTTAATACGAGGACCTAGGACTAGTGTCTAAATAATTTACAAATTCAAATACGGGGAACTTACTACCAAGGGGACATTACTTCACGTAAGTCTTCTTCTTATCGTCCAGTTCGTACCCATATTAAACCTTCTCGAACTGGTGGTCGGCAAAGTGGAGACTGTCCCAATTAGTGATGAGGTCAAAAAGTTCGAGACCTGGACGACCTGACACGGCCGGTTCCAGTCGACCCAACTGGGTTTAATTAAAATTTCTGAATACTGACGAATCTCAAGTGATTCAATAGCCAAGTATTATAATTTTTTTTAATAAGTAAAATAAAGGGGAATTTAATGTTTGGGTTTATATTTAATAGAACTTTGTCGATCTTTTATTATGAGGTAACACAATCTTCTTATCGTAGTGATCTCTAACGACATAAACGTTCGGTTCCGTTTAAGAATCTCTCTTAGTTGGAAAAACTTCTTTTATATCCTGTATGACCTTCTTAACGACTCATAACTCAATTAGGATAAGTTCTTTCTAAATTATCTGCAGAGAGGACGTATTCGGCGTCAGAATCTACAACATCCCCAACCTCCCTCCCAGGTTTTAACTGAGGGCCTACCTCGATGTTCCTTTTCCGTTCTCTTCACTAGGTGTCGACAGTAAGATCCCTCTTATAGTCTTAGTATTCTCTCCAATATGTATGATACCCTCAAACATCTCCCTAGGGTAGAGACACACCTCTAGTCCCTTCTGTTCTTTACTATCGTAACCTCTATCCGAAATTTTGTATTTTTAAGTTTGTAGAAAGACGAAATAGATACTTCAATTTTTAATGTTTTTATTCACCTAAAAGATTCAATTTAGTAAGTCTCTTTATATTTCTTTCATGACAGATGGGAAAGGCGAGGACTTAGGGTTCAGGGAAAGAGGGTTTCATTAGCTACAATTATCGAGTTGTATAGAAAGGAATGGATGTGTATATCGACAGATTTTGAAACGAAACAATAATATAAAATATTTTATTTAATTATATATTAAACATTAAAAATTAAATTATTTCAGGACTTATAAAAGAGTCGATTACGTATCACTAGATTAAGTGTGGAAAAATTATCTCCGTCTCACCAGATATCCTACTGACAACGTCTTAAAGTGGGTGGCAAAGGTACCACTATCTGTAAATCCAACAAAGGTCCTAAAACAATAAATGTATTACAAATTAAAACTATCTTTCTCTACCTTAGTTTCAGTTTCTCCATCCTTAGTTTCTTAGTTTCTCCGTTCTTTATATTGAAACCCGGGTTGTTAAAGACAGGTATCGGAAAAGTAACAGTCGTCGAAGTAATAATCGTGGTTATAAAGAGGAGAACCAAGGGGGACCAAAGACCAGAAAAGTCAATAGTGACTACCGTAAGTGAACGACATAAAGTACGATGTGGTCTCTAGGTTAGGTAAAGGGAAAGTGACTACGGAGGGGTCAAGGGTGTAGGACAAGTAGTCGACGGGTATGGAGAAGGGGTCTTTCGTCTTTAGTTACTTCGTTCAGTGGACAGAGTTACCAGTGGTGACTGACTTAACATTACTTGTACACTAAGTTCGAACCGGTTAGTCTAAGACAATAGACTCCTAAATCTTGACCCTGGACCTCTTTACTACTCTATGAGTTTGACTCTTCACTACACGTCGACTTAATCCCCCAGTAGATACTCGGTTTATGAACGGTTTCGTCTTTTCCAGTGTACGTACCTCCCCCTTTTCTACTTCGTCTACACAGTTATCTCACTCCCCCTCTCTCTCTCTTCGTCTCTCAGGGAGAAATGAAGGGTGACTGAAGTCGAGGACCGAGGGTAGGGTATCCTCCTGACTAACGTGAAGAACGGGAACCCAAAGTATTCTGTGGAGACGGAGGAAGATTATTCAAGGAAGACAGACTCGTTCAAACTCCCTCACACTAAAAAATTGAACGTTTGTTCACTACGGACTCTTAAACCGGTCCTTATCACAATTCCCCTTTATAAGGAGGTGTGGTTTAAATTCGATTTTTTTTTTTTACGACCATATCGAAAGAATGACCTTCTACACTATTGGACGAAGGAAGATCATATTTTTCTCTATATCTAACACGATAAATAATTATGTATTACAATACATTTCTAATCACTAAAAGACAAAAGTTATTTACTTCATGAACTTTCCATTTTTAGAGTAAGTCACCTGGATAACCTTCGTCGTGGAGACCACCCTAGACCCGAGGTTCAGACAAAAGTACTTCTTCACATCTGAAGTGAGCCTCTACGGACCGAATTCAAGACGGCGTCGGATCAACACACTGGAACCTTGACTCAGCACTAAAAGGGAAGACATCTGACTTCTGTTATATAATTCCAATTAATTCCTCTAATTTACTTTGTCCCATGCATTACAGACTGTAGTATGGACCGTGTACCATTCGGGAGTTGTCATAATCAAGGTAAACAGAGAGAGAGGAGGGGTGCCGGGGGCGAGAAGGAGGGTGATGATAAATCTTAACTGAAGGAAACTAGAGGTAGAAGAGATCCGATTTCGACGGGGTGGGAGAAGGAGGAACGAGGTGGTACCTTGTTCCACGTTTCTCTTTGGGTGTTCTCTGGTACCGGGAGGTCGGTCTCTCTTTCTATGATCCACTTTTACTACCTCGAGACCTGTCCTACCCCTCCGTCCTTGCCACCCCTACATATTGTTTATAGGAAGACGTATAACGACTTTAATTGTCTGTTTTGTTATAATCTTGTTTGGTGACTCGTGAAAGCAAAGACGTTTCTGGTGGGGGTGGTTTATTAAAGTCATGTTCCACAAATCTCTATCTATCAGTATCTATAATCAGTATAATTACAGTCAGTACTGTAATAGTCAGTATCTATTACAGTATACCAACCAGGAATCGATTGTCGATAAGGGATTCGTCAAAAGATTCGACTGTCGATGTCGGTGAATGTTAAATCACGACTAATTTTTACCGGTATACCGTCTTAATATATTTTTATAATATTTCTGGTGTGGTCAGGAAAGAGATTCGTGAATGTTTGATCTTACTCATATATTTTTTATGTGTATGTCTGTGGACTTCCTATTGTTTCCTTTCGTTAAATTTTTTAATCTAGAACTTTTTCAAACGACTAAGTATAATTTGTTAGTCCTTCAAGAACCGTGGTGACCAGAGAGACATGGTACCCACTACATGAAAATTTTAAGTTAAAATTCTTTAAGGTAGGTTTTTTCTCGTTTTTCGGTAGCCTTTTCCGTCTATGTCCGATCCGAACAGATCCATCCTCCATCCTTATGTATTCTCTGGAAATGGTGTGAGTGTATAGGACGACCCACCAACAACAGGTCAGTGAGTCAGTACAGGTTGACAAACACTGGGGAAACTCTACGGGATATGACGTCGTACGGTCCGAAGGGACAAGAAAAGTACCTCAAACGAGTTTGAGTACAGGTAACTCAGACACTACGGTAGGTCGGTAGAATAGGAGACAGTAGGGGAAGAAGAGGTCGAAAGTTAGAAAGGGTCGTAGTACCAGAAAAGGTTATTCAGTCAAGAAACGTAGTCCACCGGTTTCATAAACCTCAAAGTCTGAATGGGAAGGTTACTTATAAGTCCTAACTAAAGAAAATCCTAACTGACCAAACTAGAGGAACGTCAGGTTCCCTGAGTCTTCTCCGAAAAGGTAGTGGTATCAAACTTCCGTAGAAAAGAAGTCGTAAGTCGGAAAAAATAAAAGGTCGAGAGTGTAAGTGTGTCCTGTTGACCTTTTTGGTATCGAAACTGATATATCTGGAAACAACCGTTTCATTACAGAGACGAAAACTTATATGACAGATCCAAACAGTATCTAAAAGAAGGTTCCTGATTCGTAGAAAATTAAAGTACCGACGTCAGTGGTAGGTGTCACTAAAACCTCTGGTTCTGTTTCAGACAGTGACAAAGGTAAAAAAGGGTAGATAAACGGTACTTCACTACCCTGGCCTAAGGTACTAGAGACAAAAAACTTTCAACTCAAAATTCGGTCGAAAAAGTGATAGGAAAAGATGGAAGTAGTTCTCCCAGAAACTAAAGAGAAATGAAACACGGTGATCCCACTACAGTAGACGAATAGACTCCAATAACTATGAAGAGGACACTTAGAACTAAGGTCGAACACGAAATAGGTCGGACCGTAAAACGTACTACATGAGGTGTGTCTTCAATTTATTCGTCCCACTGTTATGTGTCTGAATTACATGAGGAAAGGATTAAAACTTGGTCAGGTAACAAAGTACAGACCAAGATTGACAACGAAGTAGTGGACGTACGTTCAAAGAATCCTCTGTCCATTCCACTAGACCATAAGGGCAGAGAAGATTCTTAAAAGGTGTCAAACAACACTAGGTGTGTCAGTTTCCGAAATCGTATCAGTTACTTTGTTTTTATCTACAAAAAGACGTTAAGAGAACGAAAAAGATACTGGGTTACCTACAACCGTTAAACTAGATACCAAAGAGACGGAAAAGGTTTAGGTCGAACTTGTAGACCTGTAAGAATCAAGTGTATGACACCTTCGGATCGAACTTACCAAAACGACCCAACTTGGTAGGAATTATTATGTCAAACTAACTAACTGTGACTAAGGAAATAATTACGTATATTGTCGAAACATATGAATGATATATGGTCCGTGTCTTTTATGTTTCTTATACTACAGTGTTCCGACGAACGGACATCCTTGTGAGTCCGATCACTCCTTCTTTTTTTATTCCTCTGTATTTAACGTGACTGTAAAAGTCAATACTATCTGTGTGTTGACACGAGACTCCCTCGAAATTCCATCTCTATAAGTCAGACGAACCCATTAATCTTCTGAAGTATTTTCACCGTATTCTCACTTGGTATAGTAAAATGTTCGGACCTTATTGTATACACCCATACAGATTTCCAAATACGTATATATGTATATGTTTCTTTGAGTGTGTGTGTCTTACATACTTTTACTACGACAAAGGGGGTAGCGATTACGTATATGATTATGAATACTTCTTATCACAAAGTAAAGAAACCCCTTCTTTACTTTTATTCTTAGAGTTCATATGTCAACCCCAAATCTGTGTCTGACAGACCTTTTGGTACGTGTCCGGACCCACCTAAAAGGGACTTCGATCTAAAATCTCGTTATGATCCTCTCTCTCCTCGACGGTCCTCCTTTCCTCGGTCCGTGCTGGTCGGTCTGACACGCTATTGGGACTCCCAGTTTCCCTGACTCTCCACCAAGAACCTCCGACGGACCTTTCCACAGGGTCGGACCACTCAAACCTCTGTACACCCGTGTCTCTATTTTGTCTACGTACACCTGTCTTGTTCGACGGGATGATTTAAGAGTTGTGTAGTTCTGAGTTCATTGGTACGAAACCTCTGGTGAATTAAAAAACATCGTCTCCCTCTCTTGAAAGATGAAGAGTGAAGTGTATTGTGTATGTGTGTGTGTGTGTGTGTGATTGTATGTGCGTTGACTCGACAGTACCTTGGTATTCCACTCTCGTAACTACAGGTCCTCTCCAGTTGCTTTGGAAAGTGACATCCCGAAGAAATTTTATGTTCTCAGGGTTGACGTAGGTTCATTTCGAAGTACATAACTCGTTAGACTATTTATGCGGTTGTTCGGGACGTTACACAGTCACTGTGAGCCTTCAGTCAAAAGTCTTCGTGTAGACGACCGGTGAGTGTGGAAGGGAAGAACAAGATTCGTTTCCCGGAAAGACTTTTCTACCTGTCTTTCTCCGATTTCATCGGGTCAACCCAAAGGAGGAGTAATTTACTCTACCCTCGTCCGAATCTTACTTCCTTTGCTAAAAATACCTCCTTCTACCCTTTAGTGACAATTACCTCGTGACTTACTCTTGGTAAGGAAGAGTACGGGGACCCCTTTAGTTTGTCCGCCTAGTTCACCCTTGTCCCCGGGGACTCCCGACTTTCACGTCATCGACTTCGTTGTGACGACCACATTCTGTCGGTCCGACACTTAAGGTCGGGATGATGAATGGACCCCGACTAATGAACGGAACGACAACAAGTCGACGATTCGAGAGACTGAAAAACGTTGGGGTACCTAACGTCATGTGGTCTGAAAGGACAGGTAATGGTAGAGGGTGGAGGGCCTCAAACGAGTTTGAGTACTAACTCAGTCACTACAAGAACGACACTACGACGGGGATAGAGGAGTAGAGATCTTACTTCTACATTTAACGAAATGAATTTCACAAAATATTCCTAGTACACTCACATCTGATTATCAATAGTTTACAAAAGTAACGGTCCTTTGGGGAAAACCCCCCAAAGGGTTTCACTGAATCACCATTTCCTGCACGGACGGTTCATCCTCTACGTCCAAGCTAGGGACCCAACCCTTCTAGGACCTCTTGCTTTGTCGTTGGGTAACTATCGAGTAAGAATGACTATTCTTTCGTGGAAATTTTGTCACTCCAGAATGAGTTCTCAGGGTTTCACTGAAAGTAAATCTCAGCCTGGGAGACAAGGATCCTTAGGTCGTCTCTTTCCCACTAGACGTTCCTGTTGAAGACGAAGAATTTAACATTAGAAATAAAGGGGGGGTGGGGCCCGTTCTATAGTTACAGGGTGTTGGACTTTTACTCACAAAGTGATAACACGAGGTCCCTAGCTCTTTCAAACGAAAGTAGACTTTATCTTTCGTAAATAATAGTAGTTTTGATTACTTACGGTTGGTTTTGTCTTCTTTTGAAAGTTAATTTTTCAAAGACTTAGTCCTGTTAAGAAGACTTAAACTTTTTCAGTTTATACAGTTGGTGACTTAAAATGGAAACAAAATGATAACTAAAAAAGAAAGAAAACGGTTTTCTTCATAAACACAAATCTATGTATCTTCTTTTTTTTCTCGAGTTATAACTAAAAGTCTTTGTTAGAAAAAAAAAGTAATTCTATGTTTTCCATTATATAACATCGTGACTCCTCTTACGATAAGGAAAGGACCATCAGCCCAGAGTGATTTATACTCTTTAATATGAGATAAGAGAATACTACTCTTTGTCCCGTGGTCCTGAAAGTAATGTCTAAGTACATCTTCGTAGCTCTGTATACTTATTTGAGGAATAATCTCTGTTAGTTCGATACGATGATAATACCTCTTTCTCTTTCTGCTCTTATGTCTGATATCTTCGCCGAGGAAAACGTTGTAAGTTTAGGAAACGTCACCGTAAGATCTTTCACGGGTCTTAGTAGACACACCTCCCGAACAGTGTTAAAATTTCCGACGAACTTTATGTAACCTAACCGAATAGACGTTCGTGTCTCCCTGATCTGGGGTCAAATCTGACGTCAACCATTCTTTCATCGTCAGTGGGTGTAACCGGTCCTACCCCCTTACGAACCAGTAAAGACATTGACCTGTTTCAAGTACAAAACAGACACAAGTCTGTACCAATCCCTCGTCAGAACAAAACAGAACTAGGTAGGACCAGTACCTTACCGGAACAGACTACGACTATAAGACACTTTAATAGACACAAGTAGCCCTCTTGTGGTTCCGGGTGACCACTCATAGTCCACACAGACCTACAATCCCCGAAACAAGAGTCTAGTAACACCGTCCGTCCTGGGTGGCCAAGTGCAGAACAACGTCGGGTAAGCCACCCCTTCCTCCACTTACGGTCCCTGACAAAGTATGAAGGTGAGAAAGACGAAAAAATCACTTTCACTTCAGTGAGTCAGCTCACGCTGAGACGCTGGGGTACCTGACTTCGGGTGGTTCGAGGAGGCAGGTACCCTAAGAGGTCCGTTCTTATGACCTCACCCAACGGTAAAGGAAGAGGTCCCCTAAAAGGGCTGGGTCCCTAGTTTGGGTCCAGAGGGTGTAACGTCCGTCTGCGAAATTGGAGACTCGGTGGTCCCTACGTATCTCGTTTATCTTAGTAAGGAGTAGAAAGTTCACATATGCAGGAGTCAAGTTCACTCTCGGTCTTTAATTGAATTTAGGGACTCAGAATTGAGATTTGAGAGACCTCTCTCTTGTGGGAAGTGGACAAATGTAAAAATTTTGTAAATAAGTAAGTAATAGGTAAGAATCAACACCGTACGTCCGAAGAGACATCAAAACCGGACGTCGTGTACCCTTGAATCAAGGGGCTGGCCCTTAACTTAGGTACAGGGGACGTAACCTTCGACCTAAGAATTAGTGACTTGGTGACCCCTTCAAGGTCAAGTGGACAAAAATCTACTCTACCAACGAGGAAAGATTATTGAAAACAGATCTTCCCTTCCTTACACGTTCTCTTTACAACAACGTGTCCGGGTGAGACACTTCCTGTCAGGAATTTCTTCCTTCGGTGCACGACCCGTAACGGATCATGACCCTGTTAACTGGAAGTTGTTATGCCATCTTATTGTTTTTTCGATCACGGAACGTACCGAAATCACGAAATGTCTTCGTTTCGTAAAGGTAGTAGTAAAAATTGGGAAACTTGGTAGAACACTTTACCCATAATAAATAAGCTGAATTTTCCCTCCTTCGACTTCGAAACGTCTTAAATCTCTAAAAGGATTCGGATATGTCGGACAATTATATCTTGGGTCTGAAATACTAAAAATCCTGTCGAGAGGGAGGTAATACTCTCACTTTGGCAATCGGATCTGGGACTTTCGTGTGAGTCCTCCCTAGTCGTCCTTAAACGAGTTCCATTCTGTCGTACATATTCCATCTCGGTCCAAAATTGGAGACGACAGACTAAGACTCGGGTCCCAGTCTCATCACGTTATAATCGTCTGACTCTCCGAACCCCTTCAGTACATCCTTACCTCAATAAAAACAGAGGTCTTCCCCTCTCTCTACCATCTTTTCCTTTCCTCTGTTCTGAAATGTGTCGAAAGGACAATACACCTCCCAAAACTATTACGTGTCCTTGACAGTTCCTCCTGTCTCTTTGAGTGATCCTTTAGACCCCTGGACTCCTATCCTTACCACTCCTTCTCCCCTGTCCCACCGAAACAGTGCACCTGCCACGTTGGAGAAGAGGATGATGAACAGAAAATGTGTCTCTAATTCCACTGTTAGAATTAATCCCCCAATCTCTCTTATGACTGTCCTACTAACTCTCAGAGAGGTCGGGAGGTCGAGATACTAGATACCAAAATTATTCGAGGCGTTACAGTCCTCTGGGATACTTTAACAGGGACCTCGTCGTCAGAGAGGTCAAGAGTCACCACCGTCGTTAAAACATAACTCGATAAAACGTAAAATATCTAAAACAAGAAGAATGAATTAATCCGATAAGAACCCCTTTTGTGGGATTATTGAGTCGTACAGGACGTCTCGGACCGTGACGTCGGTACCCGTATACCTACGGTCATACTGAGTGGTACAGTAACTGTTCGGGGATTGGTCTTCACCCGAAACTGAACCCGTACACCTCCTATAAATTTGGGAGATCCAGTAGAGAGTCGTCCACAGTCTCACCACTGTTCAGTCAGTCCGCTGGGAATCCAAATCTCGTCCACCCTAAGTTTTCCTATATTTCGTAAACTCCTGTGACTATAATCTTACATTCCCGGGGGTCATTCTACGTCCTGTGTCTCACACGAGTCCCTTAAATAACAAAAGAGAAACATGAAGGTGACTTTAAAAATTTTTTCTTCGTTAGACAATAAAAAACCAAAGAGTGAGACTCTCGACCTCGACTAAAATTTCCTAATCATCTAATTAGCCAAGTCAAGACCGGAAACAACGTCCCGTGTCTACAAGGGAGGTACGACCTCTCTCGGAGACCGAGTCACCCACCCTCACAGGAGTCTGTTTCGGGGTGTCGGGGGAGACAACAACCTTTCACAACTCCCTCCCAATGACTGGCGCCCCATAAAGTCCCGCGTCCCTGACAGGTGCTTCCCTATCGAGGTGGTTTACTGGGGGAAGGGCGGGTACCACAAGAGGACGTTTTCGACTCCTTCGGTGTCCACAAGACACTTCGGACAGAGATCACGGGGCGGTAGTGGAGTCGTAGACGCCCACCGGGTCGTCGGTGACACGTTTAGGGGGTTCGGGTCGGGAGGGACGAGTGCAGGTGTCGGCCCGTGACAACGGGGCGGGTGCCTAAGGAGGGTCAAGGTCCGTAAGAAATCACTCGGTGAGTTTGTGCCTTCGCCCGAATCCTTCCACCCTTCCCCTCAGGACAGAACCGACGAGTCGAAGTAAAGGTAGAACGAGGAGACTGGACCACAGGCTGGGGACTCACGAAGTAGGTAGTTCCGGGCGTGACAGAAGGGAAAGGACGACAGTGGGGTACCGAACGTCCGGTAAGTCAACAAGGAGAAAGGATAGTGTTTAGGGACCCGAATCAGGGATACGGTCTCCAGTTTCCGGTGCAAAGGTACCACACTCCGGTGGCAGTATAATGACACATTTGAAGACTGAGGGTCCGAGATCAAGTGACGGTAGGGTCCGTTGCTCTCCTTGAACTTAGGATGGTTCTAGGGTAGACCTGTAGTCAGGTTGAAGAATGGGACATAGGTTCTATTGTTTGTTGAAACGACGTCCAGAAGACTAGACAGGGAGAGGGACCAAGGAACACGGACTAGACCTTGAATCCCTCTGCGGGACCCCTCCCCGACCTGGAGTCCACTCGTGGAAGTACGTGTAGGAAAGTGGCGCTCCAGCAGCAATAAGGACCTTAGGAAAGGGTGTCGGGAGTCTTCTCGACGAAGGATTTATCTTGACGTTAAAAGGAGAGTTTCCTTAAATTTTAATCTACAGAAACAAGAGGGTAGAGTAAAGAACGGAGTACTAACGTCACTATATCCCCCTCGAACAGTGAAAGAGGTAGGGTTCCACCGATATCTTTGTTATAAACGGAGTAATTAAAAAGAAAATCATGTACCTTATTTTGTATAGACAAAGGTAGTTGTAAAGTCCAAACCCCAAAGATGTCTAAATGTCACTCGTCTACACGACGTCGGATACTTTTCTTATCCGAATCCCTGTCATACGTATATATATATATATATAATACATATATATATATGTGTGTGTGTGTTTACACACACACACAGGATAAGAGGACTGTGACGGTACTTTGAATAGGACTTTCGTACTTTTTCTTTCTGATCCCAAAAGTCTCTTGTCTTTTTACTGGAACAGACCAGGACAGACCACCGGGACTTCCATTTAGTCCGACCCGCATAGATCACCATGACTGACTTCCTCCACTTCCCGTTTCTGACATCACACCTCTGAGAAGACTTTAATAGTTTCCTCTTACGAGTCACAGCTCCGAGACTAGTGACGGTGACGGAGGTAGTACCCGTTCCAAAAATCTGTACTTAAAATCCTAGTGTAGGACCACAGGGAAAGGTATGGGAGTTAAGAAGTTTCTACCAGTCCATACGTTGTATGGTCGACTTACGGTTTAAATATTCACTCATCGTCCGTCCTTAATAAAATTAACAGTCCGATTCCTTTAAACTTCCACGTTAAACGAGAGTCCAATCAAAACCCCCACTGAGAGGGAGTGAAGTGAGTAGAACAACCATAAGTACGAAAAGATTAAATTTAGATGGATTACTAAGAAATTTAAACGGTGGACTCTAATTTGGAAAAAACCACTTATAGGAGAGAAAAAAATATAAGATCCATTGATGTGGGAAGAGAAAACGATCTCAAGTGGTTATAACTCGTGAACAAACTTTCCTACTTTTGGAGTTTTATATTTCGGACCTCAGATACACCGGTTTCTACCGAGTATCCGTCAGAACCGTTTCTTTCTCACTCGGACTTAGAGTGTGTAAAGTATCCAAGGCACCGGGACCCCGACTTGAGTCTCGTGAACATGGAACTTTTTGGGTGACATTTATAAGTCACTCGACTTTTACCTCCTTCCCGACTGCCTCTTGGCTTCGTCATTTAAGATGAGATTCCGTGTCCTCTTTATAAAAAGAACCAACTTTCTTAAATACTCATGACTCCCCCACCTCGTTACATCCTCATCTCCCCTACTTCTCACTTCCTAACTCGAGTATTAAACAAGACTAAGAATAAAAGTCCTGAACTTAACTGAGGTTTCATAAAAGACGGGTGTGGTCGTAAATTTATATATATATATGTGTATTATTTTAGTAGTCGGGACGAGAGAATAATACTTTTGTTTTGTGTCGGAGTGTTTGAGGAGTCGGGACCAATATAAAGTTCCAAACTAATTAAAAACTAAAAAGGAACAAGAGATAGACTTATTAGTGACGTTCCTAATAAGTGAAGTTGTAAAAGGAAGACTCCCGTTCTACGTTAAAACGTTTTTTTAGACCCTTCCACTCAGCCATCTGTTTCCCTTCCGACTCGTGACTGGTGTGGGTCATCTACCGACTCAGGGAACACGATTCCCGTTTGACGATTTGGGGCAGGACGGATGTCTGCGACTGAACTCCAAATTAAATCAAATTGTGTCACACTAAGTTATCAATCGGATCTTTGATCCGTTACAGTCCCGATGGGTAGGAAATCCTAAGGGACTTTTTGTAGAAATCCTACAGACCATTTGTAGCTGTACCAGTCTTGGACAGACTCATCGGGTTGTGAAGGGTTCACACGAGTTCTCTGAGGTACAGGGTATCCACGGAACTTTGTTTCCCGAAGACAATGGTACTCCCACTCTTACGACATGGACTATCGGGAGGACCCTCTACAGGGGACACCCTCCTGTTTGGTTTTTGAAACTCTACGGGACGACGTTTTTTCACCCAGGGTAAAATAAATTTGGGTTTAAAAGGTTTCGTTAAACCGATGACTGAGAATGATTGGTAACGGACATCAAGACGTCGTTCGGTTGGACAAGGTCGGAGGGGACTGAGACCTGTCAGAGTACTTCTTTAAGGGCGGAGAGTTTGAAACACGGTAACGAATACCCCGAAGGGACGACCCCGTCCTGTGGGGGGAGGGAGAGTGAGGGGAACGATTGAGGGTGACGAAGGCATCCTAAGTCACACTCCTAACGGGAGAGACCCTTCAGAAGGACAGGGACTAGACTGTCTTTAGGAGAGAGACCCCCGAGGGTCCCGTATAGGACATAAAGAGAGGGTCCGGTACTCTGTGAGATAATATTAATATACGGACATTGATATACGGAAGGTGACTTCAAAGAACTCCCGTCCCCTGTATAGAATAAGGAGAACGAGGAGTCTCAGATCGTATCGTAACCCCACTTTCATGTGTCAGTACCTCACGTATGTACTCTTAATCACTCTATTGTACACACTTCGATACCCCGTCTTGAAAGGTCCCGGAGAGGGGAGACCTTTCCGTCCCGAACGTGGTGAGTGGACCCCAGGTGGTGGAAAGGAGTACCGTGGGATTATCAAGAAGGGACGGACCGACGCCCTCGTAAATACGAATCGGACACACTCTCTGAGTACAGTGGAGAACAGTTGATTTCGAGGACCGTAGTCTTTGAGAGAATAAGTTGGTGTAGTCTTGAGTATAAAAATTTACTCTAAGATTCCACTAAACGAACATTAATTTCTGACTATTTATGTCGAGAGTCCGTCTAGTTCCGACCGACCGACAGTAATACTCTATCCCGGGTGGATGTTTGTGAAGTTTTCTTCCTGGTACGCCCAACAATTTAGATGTAGAGTCTTTCATCCAATTCACTTAACGTTCCATCATTTTTAGTAAACGTACGGAGCAAGAACAAGAGAGTCCGTAAAAAATCCACGAGAATATACATAGTTGATTCAATTAAGAGGACAGTGGATGAGTTTATAGTTGTTACCTTGTACATCCCTTTATTGATGTAAGACTCGGACTGGGTAAAAAATTACGAAAAGTAAACTTTATTAATATCTAAGTGTTTTTCAACGTTTTGATCATGCCTCTCCAGGGTACATACGAGGTCGGCCGAAGAGGGTCGCCATCGTAAAATGTACTGAAACCACGTAATAGTTTTGGTTCTTTAACTATAACCATGTTAGATATCTACAATAAGCCTATAGTGGTCAAAAATGTACACACCCAATCGGGATACGTTCAAAAGTGTACATTTCAAAGGTCATTGGTGGTGTGTGTGTGTCTTGACAAGTGGTCGTGTTTCTTTGAGGGACACTCTAACAGGGCAAAACCCTTCCCGCCGCCCGTCGACGTCGTCTCGGAGTACAGTCGATGACTATGAGTGACACAACAGACTTGTACTGGACGCCACGACTCGTCGGTAGTCGACCGAGGTCCTATGTCGATCACGGTTTTCACTCACGATGGAGGGTTTCACACAGATGGTTCGTAGTATCACACTTGTCTTCCCTGTTTATAGTTTTTCCCATCGTGAAGAAAGAAAAGAAAACTGTCCGACTACCTTGAATTATATCGACAACAAATGAGTGACTCAGTACGGACTGAGAAACTCTGAGTACTTGGGCGGTCCAAGGAGACAGACACCCTAAGAGGTCCGTTCTTATGACCTCACCTAACGGTAAAGGAAGAGGTCCGTCGTGAAGACTACCACGACGTTCATCGGTCTGAAGGGGAGAGACTGGGAAAATGGACCCATGGGAGTATGAAGACTATCGTAAACTAAGGTTCTTTTTGTAGGGTAGAACTAGTTATCAAAAAAAAAAAAATTACACTTACTATACACTCTTCTTAGGTAACATATGTCTTCATTAGGTTGGGACCTAAGTTTCCTCAGGACAAAGGAGGTTAACAACGAGTCTATTGACTGTAGGAGTGAACAAGTCTAGTGGTTACTTCTTACTTCTACTGCCCGGTCAAGTCATGAGGGACTTGCGAACTGCCTCCACACGGACCGTGTGCCATTAGTACGACTATCGAAACCGATTAACGACGGAAAGACATACACTCACAACACGGTTCGTAGAGTAAATAATAGGGTAAACTAGGAGTCTGGGTCCGACAGAGTCAGATTCACAGGAAAGGTGAGAGAAGAGAGGATGGTGTGTTCGGTGGGTGACTAACTCTTACGAACGAGTAGTGTTGGTAACTCATATAACACAGACTTTAGGATTCTGAGTAGAACTAGAAGGGGAAAGTTCGAATGGAAGACCCGTGTAGGATAGTAAGAGGTGTTAGTAATAGTAAAGACTTGGAACCTCGTAAACAGGTTCCTTGAAAACAGTACGCCCCGACACGTCAGGGAATATGAACGAGTGGAAGAAGACAAATGTCTCGTAAAGGTGTATCCAGGGACCTAGGAATGTTTTCGGGTCGCTCCATACTCACTGTTCTCAGAAGGGTAAGGTCCTTCAAACCACAGTCAGTCTTGCATAAGACCAAGGTTTAGAGTACAAGAAAAATGGGGTAGCACGACTGTTCACTGGTTGACGGTCTGATAGAAATTTCTCCTACTCCTTATTAGTATCATGACGATGAATTATTAGACTCTATATCTGAGATGTCGGAACTTGAACTTTTAGTAATAAAAATCAATACACTTGGTGTTTAAAACAGATGACAAGTGTAATCGATCAATGTTAAAGAGTATGAACAGTATATTTGACAGAATTCTATCGTAATCTTATAGAGTGGATGGATCTTTGGAATCCTCTCCTTTCGGTTACTCATCTCTCCAACATATTTATTAAATAGTAGATCTGACTCTATAAAAACTTCTATTTACCTCCGGGACAACTACTAGTGGAGTCCCGTCTCCGTGTTGAGACCCGAGAACGAGTCGTTGACCCTGTGCACTTGTGGACGGGTACACCTTTAATTCTGAGTCTCCCAAATCTATTGCACAGGATTCAGTGTGTCGACGGATTACCACCACCCACCTAAATCTGAGGTCTCGTTCTTGAACCGGTAGATACACCCGAAATACCGGAGAGACAATATGAAGTCTATACCTTTAGAGGTTGAAGAATCGACGATCGATAGTTGTCTAAACGTCCGGAAAGTACTTTCTCCCGTCTAAAGTACCTTCTACTCGGGGTCAGGCGACCAAAACCTCTGTGACTTCAGTCTCGTCGGGGACCGAGTGTGTGAGAGGAGTTGAGAGGTAGATGTGTAGTGAAGATGAATCCTTCAACAAGGACTAACTTACTTCAACCCAAGGTACCCACTATGATACACATTTCTAAAAAAATTTTGAGGAAAAGATTTGAAGTTATTAAAGGGAGTACAAATTCACTTTGTTAGATATGTCCTCGTGAAACACTTATCAGTTTATAGTACGTCTAGTAGGTAAGTAAGTGACAAGTAAGTAAGTAGGAAGTATCGGTAGCCAAGGGAACTGTCACATCTCTTAGACAAAGAACCTTTTGTGGATGTAAAAGACGGGTAAAGTTATAGTAAGGAGATGGACAGGCCTTGAGGTCCGAATGACCGTAACGATGTCTGACATAAGACGACTCTCGTAGAGGAAAGATATCGTAAGGTGAAACGGACCTTTTGACAATTATAAATAGAAGACGGAGTTTACAGTACAGGAGGGTTTTCGGAAGGGACTGGAGAGTTCTGTCTTAATTCGTGCGGAAAAAGAGACACACAGGTGTCACAGAGTGAATGCGAAGATTATCTCGGGATTGATTCAACACTAGTAATTAAGAATTCACACGAAATAGGTGATCTGGTACTCTGAACCTTCCACCCCTGACTCGAGGTTGGTGGAACCGTAGACGTGTCAAGTCAAGTCAAGTCAAGTCAGTGAGTCAGCACAGACTGAGAAACGCTGGGGTACTTAGCGTCGTGCGGTCCGAAGGGACAGGTAGTGGTTGAGGGTCTCAAGTGAGTCTGAGTGCAGGTAGCTCAGTCACTACGGTAGGTCGGTAGAGTAGGAGACAGTAGGGGAAGAGGAGGACGGGGGTTAGGGAGGGTCGTAGTCTCAGAAAAGGTTACTCAGTTGAGAAGTGTACTCCACCGGTTTCATGACCTCAAAGTCGAAATCGTAGTAAGGAAGGTTTCTTGTGGTTCCCGACTAGAAATCTTACCTGACCAACCTAGAGGAACGTCAGGTTCCCTGAGAGTTCTCAGAAGAGGTTGTGGTGTCAAGTTTCGTAGTTAAGAAGTCACGAGTCGGAAGAAGTGTCAGGTTGAGAGTATAGGTATGTACTGGCGTCCTCTTTGGTATCGGAACTGATCAGTCTGGAATCAGCCGTTTCATTACAGAGACGAAAACTTATACGATAGATCCAACCAGTATTGAAAAGAAGGTTTCTCATTCACAGAAAATTAAAGTACCGACGTTAGTGGTAGACGTCACTAAAACCTCGGGGGTCTTTATTTCAGACTGTGACACAGGTGACAAAGGGGTAGATAAAAGGTACTTCACTACCCTGCTCTACGGTACTAGGAGTAAAAGACTTACAACTCGAAATTCGGTTGAAAAAGTGAGAGGAGAAAGTGAAAGTAGTTCTCCGAAAAATCAAGGAGAAGTGAAAGACGGTATTCCCACCACAGTAGACGTATAGACTCCAATAACTATAAAGAGGGCTGTTAGAACTAAGGTTGAACACGAAGAAGGTCGGGTCACAAAGAGTACTACATGAGACGTATATTCAATTTATTCAATTTATAAACATTATAACAGTTTATATGTCGGAACTACGTGAGGAAAAGGATAAACCTTCTCGTGTTCACCGACGTTGCAGGTCACGTGAGTCGCGTCGACCCCTCTCGATGGGGTGCAGGCTCCAGTCCCCGTCGCCGGTTCTCACGGTCGGACGTTGCCGTGTCCTTGACGACTCTCCTCGGTGGGGTGCAGACTCCAGTCCCCGTTGCCAGACCTCCTCGGTGGGGCGTATGTTTCGGTCCCCGCCGTCGGCCCTTCTAGTTGGGTGCAGGTTCCTCGTAACCGACGAGACCACGTCCTCCCGGATCTCCTCGATAGGGAACAACTTCCAGTCCTTCCCACGACCACTCCTCGATGGGAAGCAGGTTCCATTCCTCGTCACCTACACGAAACGACCTCGTCGGTACTTCTCTATGGGGTGCGGGTTCCATTCTCTCTTTGGGTTCATTCTACCATCGACAACGTTCTCCCGTAGTCTCCCGTCTGTGTGACTTTGGTATTAGTGCCTTTAGATCAGTTAGATTAGTGTGATCCTGGTGTCGGAACAGATTGAGTTACTTTGGTTCGGTACGGGCACCCCGTTGGGTTCTGTCCGCCCAGTACCACCTCTCCAGACTGTCTTACACCAGGTGACCTCTTCCCTTACCGTTTGGAAGTCATAAGAACGGAACTCTTGGGGTACTTGTCATACTTTTCCGTAGACGTGTCCATCGTGTGTTTCCTACAAACTTCTCATACTCAACTTACTTATTGTAGTACGGGTCACCGTAATGGACCTGAACAGTAGTATGAGAAATTTAACGAGTATAGTCATCCATGGTGTCGGTATATACTTGAGTACGTACGTACGAAACAGGGAGTTAACACAGGTTGAGAAACACTGGGGTACCTGACATCGGACGGTCCCAGGAGACAGGTACCCTAAGAGGTCCGTTATTATGACCTCGTCTAACAGTAAAGGAAAAGGTCCCCTAGAAGGGTTGGGTCCCTAGCTTGGACTCAGAGGACGTAACGTCCTTCTAAGAAATGACAGACTCGGTGACCCTTTCGGTAAGACTTGAGTACCCTCTGTTTTAATAAATTTGGACCGAAAGTATAGATTTCCCTCCTTCTTTGAAAAAAAAAAGACTCACGACTTACACGTGTAGGGACTACTCTTACTCAAAACCGAGTAGAGTACTTACTTATTAGACGTGTGGTCAAAACCCTCCATCTCCCAGTATTATGGTAAATATCTACCGTCTCCAAGTCTTTTCAAATCATTGGAGAATGTCCGTTTTACCATCATTCAACACTCGATCTAAACTTGAGTCTAGACAGACCAGGGTTTTGGACGCACGAAAAAGATTCGGACTTCTTTTTCTTCCGTCTCTGACACTGTCGGAAGTTCCGACTCCACCTTCCGAGGCCGGTGGGGACAGTCGTCGGAGAGTGATGTCGAAAAAAGACGTCTTCGGAGAGTCGCCGAGACCCCGGAGGACTCCTGTCCACCTCAAAGGACCACCTTCGAGAGCAGAGAAAGGGGACGTGGGAACCCGGTCCGACTGAACGAAGAAGAGACGGACGAGAGACCCAGGAGGAGATTCGGTAGGATAGAGACCGGATCAAGAAGTTTGAGGGCTAAGACTCTTCATTAGACACCTCGATTGTCCGGTTGTCCGACCGGAGACAACTGACTTATTGTCCACAGGGACGAAAAGAGTTCTCCTTTGTGAATGTAAATTATTCTGAAAGAAGGGACCTCTGATCCTTAAGTACGCCTTATCTGTATTGTCACCCTTAAAGTCCGGGACGCTATCCAACACTACCTCCTTCTGTTCTATCTCAGATCCTGTCCCTTCAAATTTTTGAGTGCGTCGACTCAGGGATAGCGTTGTCCCTGAGGAGTGGGGAAACAGAGAGGAGAGAGGGAGAGTCAGTAGGACCTCGGTCGTTGTGAAAAGTTCCGGGAACAAGACAGTGACCGTTGGGTCCCTGGTTCCTGTGTCCCCCTATTCTTTACTCCTATTTAAATGTTTTTATCCTCTGTCGAGACCCTTGTGGGTTTGGAGGTGTCTTTATTGAACCTTTACTTACTCTATTATACATTAGTCCCTGTTCACACAAACTTCCTTTCCCCTCTAGATACTTACCATTGGAATATTATCTATACTAGGTCGTGAATCGTTCATGGATGACACGCGACCCTTGAAGTGGTGAGTGAATTATGAGTGTCACTGGGGTTCTACCCATGAAAAGTACATGCGTACAAGCTTCTCTTGTGACTCCGGGTCTCTTCAATTCATCTAAAAGGGTTGTTTATTCACCAAACGCTGGATCCTATGTGACGGTAGATTTTAACAGGGACCGGTGAGCGGTGGGAGGGTTAGTGTTGTGTAGCAAAAATAAATATTAACGAAATAAATTTTACTATCCCAAATAGTAAACGAAATAGTAACGAAGGAACGGGAAGGTATCACCCTTGAGGGATCTAGTTACGATCCGTGTGTCAGTCGGGAGTCCTTTCTAAAGTTACTTTTTTTACCACCGTGACTCTAAACTCTCATTCAGACCAAACGAAATTCTAGGTAGAGGTGACAAACGATGAGACGTTCTAACTCTTTTATTGGGGGTGGAAAGGACCGACACTACCACAGACATTTACGGGATTACGGAGCGAACGGACCGGGTAACAGTAATAGGTGATTCACAACCAGTACCAATAGCAGGGGAACACAAACCTGTAATACAAGGTCGACTGTTACGTCGGAATACATCTCGTTCTGACCGTTACTGACACAAACAGAATTTATCTAGTAAAATTTTCCTTAAAAGTAATTCTTACTTTTACACCCTAAAGACAGTTCGAGACCCTTATGGGTCTTCAGATGTTTGAGTAATCTCAAGTCCGGTTCACACCCCATACCAGGACCCGAAACCTTAATCCCTGGACGGACAAGAGTCGTGTGGTACACTTTCACCTCGGGACCCTATCGACGTCGGTCCTCCGGAGAGAGTCATGGGAGGTCGGGTCGAGCAGGTACTAGTCTACCTCACCGAAATGGACCTCGGGGGTGGGGTGGGGTGGGGTCAGACGAGGAGGAGTCGGGTGTCTGTGTGAACAGGGGTCATCAGTCTGAGACATACGGTCTGAGGTTGCAATAGTCCTAATTCTTAGGTTAAACATAGGGATTCAGTAGGTGAGTTGGGTAAAAAATATTTTCGTAAGACAAACGGTTGTAAGAAACGTGACGTGAGTAGACTTAAATTGTCTTAAAAGACTAAATCACCACTTAATAGAAACGACTGAAACCGAAACCTTCTCGATCGAGAGACTTTAACCTGCGGGGGTTCTCCACAAAATTGAGAAACTCCGGTGCTCTTAGAAGTTCACGAGTCCTCGAGATAACGAGTAGGTCTGTTACGGTCTGGTGGGTACACCATCAGTCTCGAGATGAAGGTCCGGTCGGGTCTCAGAGATCTTTCCGTCTCCCCTTCTTCGAGAGTGCCGTTCCCTCTACTCTCACACGTGTATGACAGATGAATACTCAAATCCCTGAATTCTACACTTTGTGACAGACTCCTATATCGAAGATCGGAGTTTCGTGTGGTCAGATCGACCACCCAGTAAAACTCTTGTAGGTTTGGTTGTTTGTTCTGTTTCAGTCACACCCTGGGTCTTTAGGTATCTACACTCCCTCTCTACAGTCTCAAGTCTCCTTACTACGTCTTTCCGGAGCACCTCCGCCACCAAGAATCTTCTTAGTGACCTCCAACTTGTCTATTTATTTCTCACTTCTGTTAATTGTCCTTCCAACCGCGTTCGTTTCTGAGATTCTAACTTTCCATCTTTACATATTAACCCCTTCCGTCCCTCTGAACCGGTTTGTGTTTCAAAGAACACCTTATCACCACTCGTTATCCCGACTTCTTCCTATGTCGACAAACCGTATACTGAGTTATTGTAAATGAATCGGATCAAAAAACGACGAACTTCCACTCTCCCTTACAAGAAGAAGGACTTTAGAATAAGTCCATTGTTCTCTCCCTAAAACTTTGATATGAATCAAAGTTCTTCCTTCTTGCAAGAGGAAACGACCCGAAAGAATTTATGACCGAAGGGGGTTCTCAGTTAGGAAGGAACAGAAACAGAGAGAGACTTGTAGAGTCTCGTTAACGTTTATATGAAAATACGGAAGTAAGTGGCAGGTATACGCTGTGGCAGACTTAGATGTAGAAAAAGGAACCAGAAAGAGAACTCGAGGTCTGACATTTGGGTACAGACGCTTCGTCGAGTTATAGAGAATTTAACTTGTAGTAGAAGGACGCTTGTGGAGGAAAAGAAAACGTAAGGGATAGAGAGAATTTCCAAGAAGGGAGGAAGGAAGGGAAGACGGAAGAAAAGAAAGAAGGAAACAAGTAAGGAAGGATTTTGTAATTGACTTACGAACACCCCGTGATCCATGGTACGCTTTACAAGAAAACGGAAACTCCTGGAGTATCATATCACCTTCTCCATCTATTTCGGTTATTAAGTAAAAGTAAATAATTTTTTGATATGTGACCCGTTTTATCCCATCTGTTTGTCAAGAATTCCTTGGGTATTTTGAAATTGGGTCCTACGATCCGGGTTCTTTCTACAAGAATTACTACTTTAAACTCGATTTAGAATTTAGAACTTCTTAATGGATCTGTTTCTTCCCTTATGTCCTCTTTGTGATACTACCCTGTGTTTCCTCTCTGTCACCCGTTCTTTACAACTTGTTTTTTTCCTCCAAAGGTATTATTCTTTTAAATAAATCGAGAGTGACGATATCAATGGGACGATTCACAGATTGTACAAACAGATTAACGAACAAAAACTAGGAGTATTATTAGAGTCTTCATCCAGTAGTGTCAAATGGGTAAAACTTCGACTACTTTAACTCGAGATCTACTTGTTTTCAATGGGAACGTGAAAACACTTGTTTGTCAACTCGACCCTTGGATTCAAAGAGACTGAGACCTCGGACCTTTTACATCTCCAAGTCCTTCCTACCAATTGTCTTTGTCTAGGAATTTTCCTGTAAAGTACGGAATCTTTTACCAAATCCAAAATAGAGTTTTCTTTACTTTTAGGTAAGGTCCGAAGATTCGGTTTTTCAATGGGCTCCATCTCGAGGCAAACCGTTCCAGTAAAAACCTCTTCTAAACTCCCACTTAAGGTCTCATCTCCGTTCTGACACTCTCCCAATTTCGAATCCGTCCGTCAGGTCCCGGAAAATTCCTCCTCCACTGAAAGAGGGAGTACGAAAGGAATTCGGAACACGCTGTTACATAGAACGGACTCTTGACCGGAAAGAAATCCAGACCTTGATTGGTAGTGAATCATGTTACAGAATGAGTACCTTTATGAAAAGAATCTGACATACAATTATTAATATTAACAATTGTTTAGAACGGACCCTTGGACAAGGAGTTCCGAACATGAGGACTAATGTGTCGTTGTCATATAGAGTGGGTCTCAGTAACGGACCTTGGAGAAGAGGGACCGATTAGAACACGGTTTCAATAGAGTCCTTTATACTGAACCCTCGCCCAGACCATTTTGAAAATGTCGGAACTTCACAAGAAAAGTAGAAAAAAAATCGTCGGTCAACTCTTCATGTACTCCGGACGATTACTTCATCCGTGAGAGGATGGGGGAACACTACATATACAGTCTTCGAAAAAGACAGTGAATGTGAAATTTATTTTTATATGTGTTTCGAGACTCACTGGCTCTGATACAGAAACAAGGGTCTCAATTTAGAAGAGGAAGTCTCTGGTACTTATGGTCGTGGCAAGTAACATTCGATAGTTGACCTTTGTCGACCCAAACAGTCCCCAACCACAGTGGTAGCTCTACTCGAAATACTGTAGGACCTCTTTTTTCGTCTTAACTGTCTGGAACTTTGTTGCACCCCACAACCCCCTCTCACACCCACTTCTTGTCACGAGTCCCAAACTCCTTATTAAATGAAAATGTTATTATTGATAAGTAAACTACTAGATGAGTTGGTTATAACTCATAGACGGAACAGGGTACCTGGTAAGGTCCAGGACCCCTGTTTTGACAATCCGTTCAATGTCGGAGACCGGAGTTCCAAGGATATGAGATTTCTACCTCTATGTCTTTTGTTAGTGTCCATTAGTGACACTCTCCACACGTGTCCGTAAAGTGGGACTCGAACCCCTTCCACTCGGTGTCCACTCGAAGAGTCTCCTCCTCTACGGGACCACAAGAAGAACTAGACATCTGAGGAGAAACGTCGATAGTTGATCAGTGGATACGCCCGACAGGAGACTTGCAAAGATTGGGTGAGACAGGTTTTAATTTCACCTTAAGTACGAGAGTGGAGGGTGTATGTAAGAAGAAGACACATGGTGCAAAGTACAGGACTTGTCGGATAAGTGAGTCATTTATGTAAGAAACTCATGGGTATTTCATGGTCCGTCACATACCCCGTATTTCAAATCCCTTAAGGGTCTTATTCAAAAAAAATTTAAAAGAAAATAATAAATAAATAAATAAATTAAAAATAAAAAATGAAATAAAATGAAATGTTATGACATACCCAAAACGGTATGTAACTGTACTTAGGCGGTGCCCACATGTACTCAAGGGTTAGGACTTTGGGGAGGGTGGAGGGTGGGGTATAGTAGAGAGACCTAGTAGGGGCACGTGGTCGGGGTTCGTAGGACATCTTTTTCAATTATAAAGTGAAACCAAATTTACTCTTTGTCTCCGGTACCCGTATACTTACTACACAAGTCTTTGTTGTCATGTTCTGAATCAGGTCCCTGTCATTCTCGTGGTCGAGAAAAGAAAGAAAGAAAGAAAAAAAAAAAAAAAAAACGTAGACACTTTTGACAGTAGAAGGACCCCTGGTTTACCTACTTGTCCTGAGACCCCGTCCATAAACGATCACCTCTTCGTCTTTATGGTACGGGGACGACGGTACCGTTTCCGGAGACTCTCCTGTCTCGCTGTAACGAGTGACGGGAGACTCAGATTATGTTTACCCGTCCCCCACAGTCTGTTCGGGGACCACCGCCGGTGGTAAGGGAGACCAACCTTCCGTGGACACCTCTTGTCGAACCTTACAAGAGAACTATTTCCGACTTTCTAAATTACCTTCCTCAAGTGACTCGTGTCGGACCTTGTAAAGTGTGTCAGGGCGATAGGAGACCCCACGAGTCAGAAACACCTTTCCGATATAAGGGTCTCTTCAAAACTCTAATTGGCTTCTCCTCTTTTACGTCACCATTTCGTCCAAGATCCCCACTATCTCTCGGGGACTCTCTCCATAGAGGGTGTCTTGGTTGGTGACTCGGAACACAGTTTGTACGAGAGGTAGTTTCTTACTTACTCACTCACTGATCCACCCTCGACGTCGAGGGTAGTCGAAAATTATTTCACCAAAGTTACTGTGTGGAGAAATAGACCGAGGACCCACAAAAGTTCGGACTTCTAGAATCCCTTACTTTTTCTTGTTTCCGACTGTTTAGTCATAACCGAGGTTATCTAAGACTCAAATTGTAAAGCCCCCTGAAGACGGTTTAGACGTGAGGTACACCGTGGTTCACTCCCGACTCATCGACGTCTAAAGGTGTCTCTTAAGAGTAGCACCGAGATTTGAAGTCTCGGTCACGACACCCAGCTCCTTTCTCCACTGTCTGTCCGGTAAAGGTTTGTCTTCTAGGGTATGTCTACAAAGGTCTGTCGAGGGGTGTTTGGGGTTGGGTCGACGGGTGTTACATATTAGTCGGGACTTTTCCGTCCTGATCACGAGACTTTCGAGTCCGGGTCAATTTTTTTTTTTTTTTTTTTTTTTCGTCGTCGTGTAAAGATATAGATGACTCAATACACTAGAACTAGTCTGAGTAGATTGGTAACTTACTTCGGGTTGACCTTTACGAATGACTCGAAGGTTGGAACTTTGTAAAATTAACAAAAAGAAACAAGGGACCAGTTCAAACATCGGTTTTCAGTCTCGTGTTCGAACGGGAACCTTTCACTTGGGAACTAAGACTTCGAGTAAGACTTTCTCTTTCTTCAAAAGAGAGGACTCGCCAGAACAAGAGTGTTCAATCTATTAAATCTATATAGAGACCCTGAACCTTTTCAAACCTCTTGTGACACGGCAGGTTCCGGTATTGTTTGACTTGACGAATTGGAACAGTTCAAACGTGTCAAGAGTGGTGTTCGGGTCAACCTTTCACCCTCAAATTAAACGTCTACTTTTCCAAGGGTCAGTACCACCCGGGTCTCGGATCGGTCTAAACAACCCCCTAAACCGTCACCCCACCCCCACTCTTCCCCGAGTCTCACTTGTCCGGGTCATCTGTAAAGTCAACCCTTCTAGACTCACGACTGTCCTTCCAGTGGTACTTTCCAGTGCTGTGTTTGTCTGTCCTCCCTTGCAGTTGTGGATTTAGAGTGCTTGTACAGACTCGGGTGGTCAGTAAAGTGACGAAGGCCCCCGGGACACAGAACCCTTCCAGAGTCATCCCACAGACCAACCTTACCCCGTCGGACACACCACCAACCCTATATCCTCTCTCGGTCGGCAAAGGAGAACCGGGGGGAGTGACCTGGAGACGACCTGGTTACGGTAGAAAGAGGTTCTCCGAAAAAACGGGTACGACAGGTCGTTCGTCACGACCCGTCTCCCGCTCTTTCGGGTCGGTAGGGGACCAAACCGACCCGGAGTCCTTCCTAGGTCCGAGTGTGTGTCCAAGTTGACTCGTCCTGGAAAAGGAGAAACACAGAGAACTATTCTCTAACACCAAGAAGAGAGAATTTGACCTAACGATAATGAGTTAAAAATGATGTAAATGAGAATAATTTCAAACTATCCTGAAAAGTAAGGATTCTATCACAAAAATTTATGTCTTATATAAGTAGTATATGAGAATTCCGACAACTACATTAAGAATACTTATATAATAAAGGTGAAGTAATTTGAGTTGTCTTAATCTATGATAGTCATAACATAAAACTAACTTTTTCTCCAGGTGACAATGAATTTGGGAGTAATTTCAAACTGGTGTACTCTGAAGATTTTGTCTCTTCTGATAAGGGTATACAATACTCAACAATAATCTTTAGACAGGTTCATTACATTATAAATGAAGTTATTTTAAACTAACCCAAAATTTTGTTGTGTGTCTGAGTCAGGATTTGTCGTTATTGTCATAAGGTTCGATTTGAGTAGTTTTAAAACAAAGTCCCCTCACTGTAAAATATTGGTAAACAAAAACAAAGTATTAGAGGAAAATAGTAAACAATAAAACAAATCCTGTAAGAAATAGTAAATTTACAAAGATTTAAAATACACCAATTCATCTTTAAAAGGGAAATACTTTTTTTTTTTTAACAATCAAAAGTAAGTCACAAAGATCACTAAACTTAGGACCCAAAACCCTCCTACGTTTCACGTTGTAAAATGGTCTTTATCGAACGATAAACTAAAAAATTTAAACTTGTAAATTATCAAATAATAATAATAATAATAATAATAATACCCAAGGACGAATTAATAATAGAGTCACTCGTAAATAAACGTAACATTCGAAAAGTAAATACTTAACACCTTATGTACAGAGTACAAGTCCGTCTCCATTTTTAAACCTTTTAGTCCGTAAAATATTACTTAAAGAAAAAAACGGGTAAATTATCTATAAATAATTTAACGGAAGATGAACCGGACTATACCCACAACTCCCAGAACGTTACTCCCTCTTTCCAATGACGAGAGGTAGTACCCTAGATCCGACACCCCTTGTAGGTCTACCAGACGATTCGGGGAGTGGGTGAGGTAGATTAAATTAGGATTACAGTCGGGAAATTCGACTAAGTATACCTCAAACATTTATTCAAGATTTTTAGGTCACACCAGAAACTTCCACCAGACGTACGAACTGAGTAGATAATAATTTACTTTTTAATTTAGATGTCTTTATGAATCTCCTTCGTCTACTCTTCCGATTGCCTCTCCTGTCTCGTTCCGTCAGTACTTTCGCACTTATCGGTTCGTGTCCACCACTGCTGTCTCGGGACCGGCGACAATCTCGCACTTCACACTCCTCGTCCCTTTCACTCGTGGCGTGCGGAGTAACACCCAGTACGACTAACTTAAACCCAGAGACCCACTGACCCAGATAAAGTCCCCGACTTCTTCTACATACAAAGTCCTTCTCGTAAGACAGACTTCCTCCCTCTGATTGACCTTCCCCCTTCCGGACCTCCTTTCCCCTACATAATCCTCTACCCTTGGGTCTACTCTGGGTCTACTCTCTTTTGACAGGACTTGATCCTGCGTTCGGGACTCCAGTCACATCCCCCTCCCAACCTTAGGTCTTCGTAAAGTGTCCAATCCTCTTTCCCGTCTTTGTAAATTATCTATTTTAGTTACCTAAATCGTGTCTCAGTTTATAAGGGACCGAAGAGGACGGTCATTAACCTCCGGACTCCAGTGTCTTTCCCTCGAGGACTCACACTTACTCGTCTTCAAAACTCTCCTCCTACCTACCCAATACAAAACTCGTACAAACTCTATTGTATTGAAACCTATGAAAAGCAAATGGAAAGTCTGGAACTTCCTGCCTGATACCGAGGACGACACTGAACCCGGACCGGAGAGTTGAGACTTGTCACAAAATAATGTCCCTTAAGTAACCACCGACGTCAGAGACCCATACAGAACGGACCTAACCGTTAACCACCGTTTCTACGGTAGGAAAGAAACATCAAGAGAAACCCGGGGTCACCTTTAGGGTGGACGTCTCTGACCCACTTGATGACAGTTCCCCCAACGGGTCCATCAAGACTCATCAATGGGTCGTGAAAACTATCCTGTATGAACAGAAACTCTTCTTAAACTCTCTCTTCTCTTACAAAGAGGGACCAACAAGGACCCCTTTGGTACGTAACAGAAAAGTTATTTGCACCTGACTCACGGGTGAGTTGTGATCCTTTACCCCTAGGTCAGGGACGAAAGGGCACCAGAGTGTTCAAACACTCTTATCTTTGTTTGTTCAAATGTATTTTCTTATTTGGAAGGAGGGGAAAGGGACGAGGAAACCCTAAACGGGTCTATTCCGTCTATTTAGGACATAGTCTTCGGAAGGAACGCATACCCTAGTCACTCTCAAGTCAAGTCAAGTCCACGAGTCAGTACAGACTGAGAAACGTTGGGGTGCTTAGTGTCGTACAGTCCGGAGGGACAGGTAGTGGTTGAGGACCTCAAGTGAGTCTGAGTGAAGGTAGCTCTGTCACTACGGTAGGTCGGTAGAGTAGGAGACAGTAGGGGAAGAGGAGAACGGGGGTTAGGGAGGGTCGTAGTTTCAAAAAAGGTTTCTCAGTTGAGAAGCGTACTCCACCGGTTTCATGACCTCAAAGTCGAAGTTATAGTAAGGAAGGTTTCTTTAGGGTTCCGACTAAAGGAAGTCTTCCCTGACCAACCTAGAGAAACGTCAGGTTCCCTGAGAGTTCTCAGAAGAGGTTGCGGTGTCAAGTTTTCGTAGTTAAGAAGTCGTGAGTCGGAAGAAGTGTCAGGTTGAGAGTGTAGGTATGTACTGGTGTCCTTTTTGGTATCGGAACTGATCCACCTGGAATCAGCCGTTTCATTACAGAGATGAAAACTTATACGACAGATACAACCAGTATTGAAAAGAAGGCTCCTCATTCGCAGAAAATTAAAGTACCGACGTTAGTGGTAGACGTCACTAAAACCTCCGGGGGTTTTATTTCAGACTGTGACAAAGGTGACAAAGGGGTAGATAAAAGGTACTTCACTACCCTGGTCTACGGTACTAGAAGTAAAAGACTTACAACTCGAAATTCGGTTGAAAAAGTGAGAAGAGAAAGTGAAAGTAGTTCTCCGAAAAGTCAAGGAGAAGTGAAAGACGGTATTCCCACCACAGTAGACGTATAGACTCCAATAACTATAAAGAGGACCGTTAGAACTAGGGTCGAACACAAAGAAGGTCAGGTCGCAAAGAGTACTACAAGAGACGTATATTCAATTTATTCGTCCCACTGTTATATGTCGGAACTGCATGAGGAAAAGGATAAACCTTAATCAGACAACAAGGTACAGGTCAAGATTAACAACGGAGGACTGGACGTATGTCCAAAGAGTTCTCCGTCCAGTCCACCAGACCATAAGGGTAGAGAAAGTCTTAAAAGGTGTCAAATAACTAGGTGTGTCAGTTTCCGAAACCGTATCAGTTATTTCGTCTTTATTTACAAAAAGACCTTGAGAGAACGAAAAAGGTACTAGGTCGTCTACAACCGTCAAATAAGAGACCAAGGAGACGGAAAAGATTTTGGTCGAACTTGTAGTCCTTCAAGTGCCAAGTGTATAACGACTTCGGACCGAACCTCTTAACACTCGTAATGAAATGATCACACACTCTACTCACGTTAATACACCATCACACTTGTAAAAACCGTAACGGAAAGAAATCCTAACCTTACTTTTGACTGGAAAAGGTCGGGACACCGGTGACGACTCAAAAGGTTTAAACGACCGTATAACTCACATCGTGAAAGTGTCGTAGTAGAAAATCCTAAACTTTATCGAGTTGACCTTAAGGTAGTAGAGGTGATCGAAACAAGTATCACTACGAAAGATTCCGGGTGAACTGAAGTGTAAGGTCCTACAGACCGAGATTTACTCACTAGTGTGGTAGTACTAATAGACCCAGCACTTCCAGAAAAGACATGTCAAGAAGACACATAAGAACGGTGGAGAAGAATTATAGAAGACGAAGACAATCCAGGTATGGTAAAGACAGGAAATAGCTCGGGTAGAAACGTACTTTACAAGGGAACCATAGAGATTAAAAGAACTTCTCTAGAGATAAGAAAGGGTAAGTCAACAAAAGGAGATAAAGAAACGTAACTAGCGACTTCTTCCGAAAGAATAGAGAAGAACGATAAGAAACCTTGAGACGTAAGTCTACGAATATAGAAAGGAAAAGAGGACACGAAAAGAGGAGAGAAGAAAAGTGTCGATAAACATTCCGGAGGGGTCTGTCGGTAAAACGAAAAAACGTAAAGAAAAGGTACTCCTACAAGAACTAAGGACAGAGGACATGTCACAGTACTTGGAGTAAGGTATCAAGTAGTCCGTGAGATAGATAACCTAGATCCGGTAATTTAGATAAAGAGTGAAGGTGACATATTAGTATTCCCTAAACTAAATCTAGTATGAAAGAAGTTAAACTCAGACTTAAACCATTATTCCTCAAGTACTAGACTCGGTGTCAGTCAAGGACCAGAACGAAAACAACTGACATATCTCGAAGAGATAGAAACCGACGTTTCTTATATTAGTTAGACTAAAACCACAACTGGTAAACCACTACAGGTACACATCTCAGAAGAGAACACAACAACCTTCTCCCACAAACGATACTGGTCACGTAAAAGAACCGTTTGGAGATAATCAGAAACGGGACGAAGTAAGGTGTAAGGTTCCGGTTTAAACGGAAAATGAGGCCCACAAAGAACTGAAGGATGAAAACGTAAGGTCAGGAGATATTACTTTTCCTGTAAAAAAAAAAACTCACAATCAAGATTTTCCGGAACATCCAGAAGTATCTTGGCAAGTTGAAGTCGAAGAAGTCGCAATGACCAACCCTGTATCTGAATCTAATGGTACTATAACTTTCCAAACGGAACCTCTACTTGTCTCTAGTAAGACAACAAAAACTCTAACGTAGGTTCATGACGTAAAGTCTGAGAAAACAACTGGTACTACCGATGGGGTAAAGAAGACTCCCTAAGGACGGACGTCATCATCTATATTACCAGTAGACTCAATTTAAGTGGGTGAGGTCAGGTAAAATCAAGAGACTAAGGATCTTACAGCTTTAAGTGAGAACAGTAGAGAACAGGTGAAGGTTAAACGGAACTAAGTACCTGGACTGTAAGGTCCAAGGATACGTTATAACGAGAAATGTCGTAGCCTGGAACGAAGATAGTGGTCAGTGTAGGTGTCGACCCACAACAAAAACCAAACCGAGGTAGGGAAGTAAGAAAGATCTTAATAAAGAGGTGACTAGAGGTCATCGTATAACCCGTGGATGACTGGACCCCTCAAGGAGAGAGTCATAGGATAGTAAAACGGAAAAGTATGACAGGTACCTCAAGAGTTCTGTTCTTATGACTTCACCAAACGGTAAGGGAAGAGGTCCCCTGGTGTAAGACAGTCTGGAGAGGTGGTACTGGACGGGCAAAACCCAACGGGACACCCGTACCGAATCAAAGTAACTCAATCTGTTCGGACACCAGGATCACACTAATCTGACTGATCAAAAGACACTCATACCAAAGTCACACATACGGGAGACTACGGGAGAACGTTGTGGATGTTAGAATGAACCCAAAGAGAATGGAACCCGTACCCCATATAGAAGTGTCGATGAGGTCGTTTCGTGTCGGTGACGAGGAATGGAACCTACTACCCATAGAGGAGTGACGACGGGAAGGACTGGAAGTCACACCCAACCGAGGAGATCCGGGGGGACACGGGTACGTCGGTAACGAGGAACTTGCACCCCAACGAGGAGACCCGGCGGCGGGGACCGTAGCCCGTGTGTCACCGAGGAGACCCGGCGACGGGACTGGAGCCTGAGTCCCATCAAGGAGAACCCGTGGCAGAGACCGGAGCCTGCGTCCCATCGAGGAGAGTCTTCAGTGGGGACTGGAGTCTTCGCCCCATCGTGGAGAGTCGGTCCGGTAAGGACACGGCAGTGTCGGACCGTGAGAGCAGAAGACGGAGACTGGAACCGGCGTGAGTCGCGTCGACGGACGTGAGTCACGCGACCAGCGTCGGCGGACACGAGTCACTTGACACGACGTTGAATCTTAAACTAGACTGAGTTCAATTTGTGTTGTTTCGTTTTGAAGTCAAAATTTTAAAGACAAAGAATAGACACAAAGTTCCCGTTTTCTACCAACCGACCCCACCCCTGAGTAACGATCCACCTGAAACTTTCCCGACCCTCCGGAAGACCCACCTACCAAATACTTTTGCTCGTCTCGGGACTACGACGAGGAGTTCGACGAGAGAGGTCCCCTTGACCCTACTCCATCCACATAGAAGGGTCCCTACAGTACAAAGAGGAAGGATCTATAATCATCCAGACTGAAGGGACCACCGAGTCTATCATTTCTTAGACGGACGTTACGTCCTCTGGACCCAAACCTTGGGTCCTTCTAGGGGACCTCTTCCCTACCGATGGGTGAGGTCATAAGAACGGACCTCTTAGGGTACCTGTCTCCTCGGACCACCTAATGTTAGGTATCCCAGTGTTTCTTGACCAATCATATGAGTCATGTGAGTCTAATCTCATACAGTCACACTCACATACACTGAGAACAGTTGGACATGTGTAAGAGAGACTTCTATGGGTTCTTTGGGTCTTATGACGTCCTTCTCACCCGCTCTCAGACAAGGGAAACTCCCGCTCTGGAGGTTCTCCAGAGATGACTCCTGAAAGGAGAACCTCGTGCGTAAGGGGTTAAGGTGTGAGGAGTGGAGTCAAGGTGTCCAAAATAGTCTGCTTGTTGGGTCTGACATTCCGTGTGTAACGAGTACTAATACAATAAGACACCTACCGGGGCCCACGTTTCCTAACTTTCTAAGAGGAAACGTTCGACTCGACTTGTGAAAGTTCCTTTTCGTCGTCACAGTATCGTTCGAATAAGGCGAGTAGACCGTCATAGGGGACTCTCGTTCTCTATTTTACAATAGTTTCTGTTTTACCTCGGTGACAGGAAGGCGAACCTTGTGTCCCGTTCGGCGAACGACGAGGACCCTTTCAGAGGAAACACTGTTATAAGACGACGTTTCTTAGGAGATTCGGGTCCTTGTCAGTGGTTGTTTTTAAGTAAAAATCCCCTACATTCCCTCCTCATTACTTCCCCTTTAACCAGTATTGGTTTCTTCCTCTACCCTCCTCTGTTAGGTACGTCCTCCTGCACCTGAGCCCTCTGTCACGACTGGATTGTCTCTAAGGACCACCCTTTGTGACTACACCTTTAGACGACGGAGGGAACGTTCCGACCTATCCCGTCACGACTCAAGTACCTGGTGGTCGTAGAGACTCTGTGTCGTGAGTAACATCTTCCATCGTCCGATCGACTGACTAGAACCCGTTCGATAAATTGGAGTGACAAGGAGTTAAAGAGTAACCATTTTACCCTCATTATTTTAATGGATGGAGCATCTCATGAATTTATCTGTCTACGTTACTCGATTCCAAGAATTCACGAATTCTGTCGTGGGTTTCAGACTTTCTCACAAGTGAATTTTCTCTCATCTATCAGCGAGGGTTCTTTTCGGTGAATGATGTCATCTCTTATCGATTCAACCTACGAACTTTGGGGGTCTGGACTGGTTCCGGTCCTGATAGAGTACGTTACTCAGTAGTTTGTCATACATTACTACTCCTTCACTCACAGTCTACTTTATAAACACACGAGAACGATGTCTCACACCCGAAGGGTCCACCTCCGAATTCTCTATGTCCAAGTTAGGGACCTAACTCTTCTACGGGACCTTATTTCGTACTGTTGGGTGAGGTCATAAGAAAGGACCTCTTAGGGCTCCTGTCTCCTCGGACCCCCGATATCAGGTACCCAGGGTATCTCAACCTGTGTTGATTTCGGTACTTTAATTTTCTGCGAATGAGGAACCTTCTTTTCAATACTGGTTGGATCTGTCGTATAAGTTTTCGTCTCTGTAATGAAACGGTTGTTTCCAGACAGATCAGTTCCGATACCAAAAAGGACACCAGTACATACCTACACTCTCAACCTGACACTTCTTTCGACTCGTGACTTCTTAACTACGAAAACTTGACACCACAACCTCTTCTGAGAACTCTCGGGGAACCTGACGTTCCTCTAGGTTGGTCAGGTAAGACTTCCTCTAGTCGGGACCCTAAAGAAACCTTCCTTATTACGATTTCGACTTTGAGGTTGATGAAACCGGTGGAGTGAACTTCTCAACTGAGTAACCTTTTCTGAGACTACGACCCTCCCTAACCCCCGTCCTCCTATTCCCCTGTTGTCTCCTACTCTACCGACCTACCGTAGTGACTGAGCTACCTGCACTCAGACTCACTTGAGACCCTCAACCACTACCTGTCCCTCCGGACCGCACGACGCTAAGTACCCCAGTGTCTCAGCCTGTACTGGCTCGCTGACTCGACTTGACTTTCACTGAATCGTGAGTTCGTACGTACCTATATCTCACACTACACCCACTTCCGAATCTTCAGATGGGTGGAATAATGAGTTAAACATCCCGACCTCTTGACTTCTGTACTTTCCGGGTCGGTCTATATCGGCCAAATGAAGGACCAGGAGAACCTCGTTCATGGAGGAGAACCTCCGTGAGAATCTCGTTCAAACTCGGTGTTAAAAAAGGGAGGTTTCCTCTCTTCAAGATAAGACAAAGTCAAGGTATTTGTAAGGAGACCAAGACGTCGGTGAAAGAAACGGTTGGTCTACCCACGGTTAGTCATAAACGGTTTATCGGTCAAGGACGATCTTCTTAGGACCAACAAACGATAGACAATATAGAGAAACTATATCTTCGACAACAAGTCCCCTTTATTAAAACTCTTGGTAGAATCAAGGGGAAAGGTGGATAAGACGTCTCTAGGAGTAGAGGAGAGACGTTGAAAGAGGGTCAAAGATAAGACGATTGTCCCTGCCGGTTGGGTTCCGTAAGAAACCGTCGACGGAGGGTGACAACGAGGACGCACTAGAGTCTCAATGACGACGCAAAGAAATGACCCGAGTACTTCATCGAAGTAATTAAAATAAGTCGTATCGGTTAATATACGGACTACCAAAAAAGGAACTTATAAAAAACGTAGGAAGAAGTCGCAGTGTAGGACACACACACACACACGAGTCAGTGAGTTAGCACAGGTTGCGAAACTCTGGAATACCCGACATCGGGCGATCCGAGGAGACAGGTACCCTAAGAGGTCCGTTCTTATGACCTCACCCATCGGTAAGGAAATAGATCCCTTAGAAGTACTGAGTCTCTAGTTTGGACTCGGAACACGGACGACGTGACCGTTCACCTAAGAAGTGACGACTTGGTGTCCCTTTCGGTTAGTATGCGATATAAACATGGATGAATATTAAACGGACAAATGTTAAATCGTCACTTGTAGTGACTATAGGTGACTTTAGAACTTTAAGATCAGAGTGTCGTTAACGTAAAATTGTTTTAATTGAAAGTAAGGGCCCGACCCGTACACCTTTTCTCAACCGGTTTACTGACTACCCTAGTATTGGTGAGTAAAAGTTTGTGAATAACTTCTCACCCTAATAAAACCATGGGTCTGAGGTAGACAAGGTCTTCAATTTTTATTTTACTCTTAAGTTAATTTTAATACGTGGGTTCGGTGGGTCTCAACACGGTCTAGAATGCTATTATGGGATGTAAGGTCGGATAGTCTATAACTTCGTACACATACGGTTATTTCTTTTGTGGAATCTTACAGTTTAACGAAATTGTTAAACACTGTCTATGTAGTCACAGATACTTTTTATCGTTTCTAAAAATTTTACTCGCATAGAACGGAAAGTCGAAGGACCGGAATTAAAAAGACGTCTCTTCTCGATGTCACCTATGTTCCTTGAATTAGTGACTTATAGAAGACGAGACTAAAAGAGGAAACTCCTACCAGTTCCAGTCACTCACCCCTGAGTCGTCAGGACAACGAAAGATAGACATCATGTGTGGGGTCTCAAGTCATTTGGTTCCGGGTAATGTCTCGACTAAGTGACTAAATAAAAACAGGACACATACAATTTCGAGCTACAAGGGAAAGATTGGGGTTAAAATGACTTCTAAGTCTCCCTTTGAAAAGTAACGAATCTTAATTTTATTTATTTAAATACAAAATTTTTTATTCATTTTTTATTTTCTTCCACATTGTAATCTTTTGTTTAATTTCTCCAAGTTCTTTCGGACTCCTCTAAATAATAGATTCGACACTACAATGGGAAATTACAAAGAAGTAATTTAACATTTTATTTATATCAATTTAACAGTTTCCTTTTTTTTCTTTCTAAAATATATTGAGGAGATTTACTAAAAATTGTTTATAAATCAAAACAAGTTTTGGACACTGATTTCTTCGGGTAGTTTAATCGACTAAGTAATTAGGACTATGACACGGTGAAGATTAAAACCTCTGGGTCTACGATTCTTTACTACTATAATAGTTCTCCTACTATCGAAGGTTACCATCCCTGGTAGAGAAAAATCAATTGTACGGAGTCTGTCTCCTTAACTTTTGTTCGGGTAGGAACGTTCACCGGATTCTCAATCCATTGGGTGACTCTTACGACCCCTTGTACCCACTCCCTGTTATAACCTTTTCTTAAGGTTTAAAGAGGTCTCTTTAATAGTCTACTGGAGACTTAACGAGGGTTAGGGTTCCAAGATTCACTAAGAGATACGATAAGAAAGTTTATGATTTGTGTAGGTTACTGACTCGGTCTCTCGTTCGATCCACGAAAACCATGACTCATCTGGTACTGTGTTAAGATGAGGATATGATTACCTTCTTAGTATACACGTTATTGTAACAAGTTTCCACTTAAGTGGTAGACAGGGAGGTTTTGAAAGACGGCGGTATCACAGAAAGAGTTAATAGTATGAGTTAACGGGTAGTTTTTTATACCTTTCGTCATCACTACGAAAAAGAAGTAGGAGGTATCCACTGCCTGGGGATTCAGGATGGTAAAAAAAGAATAATTACAGGGAGGAAGAAAGAAGAAGTGGGGGTGACGGTAGTGACACCAAATGCGGAAACAATAAAGGACGGAGTTAAACACGCTAACCAGATAAACGAAGATGTGGGAGACGATTCTTGTGAAGGACATATGTCTTCACTAAAGGTCGTAAGTCTAACCAAGGTAGAGACGAATTTTAGGAAGTCACTGAAAAGAATCAGAAGTCGTATTCCGGTTTGTGGAATCGAACCGTGTCCAGATAAACGAAGATGTGGGAGACGATTCTTGTGAAGGACATATGTCCTCACTAAAGGTTGTAAGTCTAACCAAGGTAGAGACGAATTTTAGGAAGTCACTCAAAAGAATCAGAAGTCGTATTCCGGTTTGTGAAATCCCCCCGTGTCCCCAGGAAACCTTAGGTCGGTGATTCCTGAAGAGTAAAGTAAGGAGAGGTGCTGACGAAGTGTGGGAACATAGGATCGGTGTACCTGAAAAGACGTCTCCAACTCCTGTACTCAAGACGACGTTGGGTGAGGTCATAAGAACGGACCTCTTAAGTACCTGTCTTTTCCGACTATCCATGTCAAGTATCCCAGCGTGTCTCAGCCTGTACTGACTTCCAAACTCGTACGTACGTATTGCAAAGTGGAGTTCGTAATGGAGACGACCTTCCAAAAGTGACTTAAGTAGGGAGAGGTCTGATCTGACTGAAACGAGAAAGAAATATGGGATAGGAGACGTACCGAGGGGATCCCGTGAATTCCTGAAACTTTAATAAGACCTCAAAAATGGAACTTTTAAACGTTCGCATGTCTTTTTAACTTTCCTCATACTCCTCGTGGTGGATCTAAATTACTCACCAATTGTAAAACTGTTAAACGAGAGAGATGTGTGTATGTGAATAAATGAATGTAGAAAATTAACTTGGTGAACTACCGTTCAACGTCTGTAGTTCTATAGAGTGGAGTAGAGATATTTTTCTTATTTCTGAGGAGTTTGTACTTCCAAAAAACAACAAAGGAAAAAAAACATCATCATTCAAATTAATATGAATAAGTATCAGTTTTTACTTTATTAGTTCTTGTATAAAGTATGATTGGAGAGTCATTCTTGTTCACACGTCGTTGAAAAGTTTATGTTTCTCCAAAAAGAGTCCAAGTTAGTACTGTTGTGTCGGGAGTAAGAAGAAACAAATTTGTCCGTGAGTGTTTCTATTTAAGTTTTACTTAATTTCTGAACTTATTTTATGGACTTTGGTATTTTAAGGTTTTTTTTTTTATATCCCCGTTCGAGGAACTTTAGTCAGAACCTTTACTAAAAAATCTAAACTGTCGTTTTCGTGTTCTGTTAGTTCCGTTTTTATTCGTTTACCCTGACGTAGTTCGATTTTTCGACAGAGTGTTGTTTCTTTTAGTAGATGTTTCACTTTTTCGTTGGATATTTCACCCCATTTATAAACGTTTAGTATATAGACTATTCCCCAACTATAGATTTTATATCTTTGAGTATTTAGAGTTACCGTTTTGGTTGGGATAATTTTTACCCGTCCCTTTTACTTACCTGTAAAAAAGGTTTCTTATACTTGTTTACCAGTTGTCAATGTACTTTTCTACGAGTCGTAGTGATCAGTAGTCCGTTTACGTTAAGTTTTGGTGTTACACTATAGTGTGTATGGACAGTCTTACTAATAGTATCTTTTTTTTTCTTTATTGTACAACTCCTATACCTCTTTTCCCTTAGGATCACGTGACAACTATACTTACATTTAATCATGTCGGTAGTACTTTTTACTGAGACTCAAAGGAAGTTTTGAATTTTATCTTGATGATGAATATACTAAGTCGTTGAGGGGAAAGTCCATAGACAAGTTTCCTTTTTATGGTGACTAAACTTCTTTGTGGATGTTAAGGGACAACTAACGTCGTCATAAATGTTATTAGTCCTACACCTTGGTTGGATGTACAGGTAGATACCTTCTTACCTATTTTTACTACAAAATGTGAGTCTCTGTGTGCCCACACGTGTGTGTGTGTCACTTTAATACGTCTGGATTTCTTACTTCCTTTAGAAGGGTAGACACTTTTTGCCTACCTGGAACTGTCGTAAGACGACTTATTTTATTTTGTGAAGTCAAGTCAAGTCAAGTGAGCGAGTCAACACATGCTGAGAAGCACTGGGGTACCTGACGTCGTGTGGTCCGAAGGGACAGGCAATGGTTGAGGGTCTCGAACGAGTTTAAGTACAGGTAACTCAACCACTACGGTAAGTTACTCGAGTAGGAGGTTGCAGCGGAAGAGGAAGACGGAAGTCAGAAAGGGTCGTAGTCCCAGAAAAGGTCACTCAGTCAAGAAATGTACTCCACCGGTTTACTAACCTCAAAGTCAAAGTCGTAGTCAGGAAGGTTACTTATAAGTCCTGACTACAGGAAATTCTAACTGACCGAACTAGAGGGACGACAGGTTCCCTGAGAGTTCCCAGAAGAGGTCGTAGTGTCGAGTTTTCGTAGTTAAGAAACCACGAGTCCAAAGATTTATCAGGTTGAGAGTGTAGGTATGTACTGATGACCTTTCTGGTATCGAAACTGATCTACCTGGAAACAGTCGTTATAGAGACGAAAAATTATACGACAGATCCAACCAGTATCGAAATGAAGGTTCCTCGTTCGCAGAAAATTAAAGTACCGACGTCAGTGGTAGACGTCACTAAAACCTCGGGTCTTTTTATTTCGGGCAATGACGAAAGTAAAAAACGGGTAGATAAACGGTACCTCAATATCCTGGTCTACGGTACTAGAATCAATAAACTTACAACTCAAAATTCCGTTGAAAAAGTGAGAGGAGAAAATGAAAGTAATTCTCCGAGAAATCAAGAAGAAGTGAAAGACGGTATTACCACCACAGTAGACGCATAGACTCCAATAACTACAAAGAGGACCGTTAGAACTAAGGTCAAACACGAAGTAGGTCGGACCGTAAAGAGCACTACATGAGAAGTATATTCAATTTATTCGTCCCACCGTTATATTTCGGAACTGTAAGAGGAAAAGGATAAACCTTGGTCAGACAACAAGGTACAGGTCAAGATTGACAACGAAGGACTGGACGGATGTCTAAAGAGTCCTCCGTCCAGTCCACCAGACCATAAGGGTAGAGAAATTCTTAAAAGGTGTCAAACAACAATAGGTGTGTCAGTTACCGAAACCGTATCAGTTATTTCGTTTCATCTACAAAAAGACCTTGAGAGAACGAAAAAACCACTAGGTTGTCTACAACCGTCAAACTAGAGACCAAGGAGACGGAAAAGATTTAGGTCGACCTTGTAGACCTTCAAGTACCAAGTTCATGACATATTCGGACCGAACCTCTTAAAACTCGTAGTGAAACGATCGTACACTCTACTCACGTTAACACACCATCAAATTCGTAAGAAACCGTAACGGAAAGAAACCCTAACCTTACTTTTGACTGGAAAAGGTCAGGACACCGGTGACGACTCAAAAGGTTTAACGACCGCATAACTCACGTCGTGAAATTGTCGTAGTAGAAAATCCAACACCCCACTTATTTTACCCATTTCAAACAGTTTTCCATCTTTGAAGGTTAAAATTCTATTTATTCATGACCCCTAATATCATACCACTGATATGATATGTTATGATATAACATATAAACAATCGTCTCATCTAGAATAGTCTTCTTTCAAGAATAGTGTACTTTTTTATCATTGACACATTACTCTTCCTTTACACAATAAAATGCCATATATGGTTTGTATGGTAAATAACAACTTATTGTTTAGGAATATAACATGAGGAACTTGATAACACAGACACCTACGATTCGATTCAGGATAGGTTGAGAAACGCTGTGATACCTTACATCAAGTGGTCCTAGGAGACAGGTGCCTTAAGAGGTTTGTTCTTATGACCTCAAGGGTACACGAGGAGGTCCCCTAGAAGGACTGGGTCCCTAGTTTGGGCACAGAGAATACAGAGGACGTAACCATCTGTCCAAGAAATGGTGATCATGGTGGGCCGTTCGGGTCTGATTATGGACGATATATAGTCAATGTAGAGTTCCCTTGAACCTCTTTTTTACTGTCCACGTCTCCGTTGATTGACAAGAGGTTATAAGTAAGAGGGAAACGAGGAGAATCATTATATTTACAGTCATAAAATTCCCCAGTTACCGATGAATAGATATCTGATATAAAGGGTCGGGGGAAACATCACTCCTCACTACAGTCTCATTCAAGTTAGTTACCCAACACTTTCTTTCGGTAAGACGTTAAAGACCCAACACGGGAATTTATCTTCGAAGATCAATCGATACTATCCATAACAATAGAGATGAAGACCGTGACACTTCTTTTTGACAATCGAGAGGGACTGGGGGTTCACCTCACGTACAAACGTATCATAGTATAGTGAATAAAGTGAGACAAGATTCTTGGAAGGAACAGAAGGTCCGAGTGACACCTCGAGTGACTCAAGAAGTAGTATAGACGGAAGGGTCTTGACCATCGTGAGGAACAAGGACGGTGTAATCTCCGAAGGGTATTTACAACGATTCATTTACTTCCTTCACTCCTTATGGGACATGATGTAATCCAAAGAATGCAGTCAATCCCACTTGAAAGTTCTACAACGTTTTCAATGTCTTCCGTAGAGTAAACAAAGACAATCATTGAATTTTACACTCACGGACGATTCAGTGAAGTCAGTACAGGTTGAGAAACGTTGGGATACCTGACATCTGGCGGTCTGAGGAGACAGATTTCCTAAGAGGTCCGTTCTTATGATCTCACCCAACGATACGAGAGGAGGTCCCGTAGAAGGGCTGGGTCCCTAGCTTGGACGCAGAGAGTGCAGAGGACGTAAACGTCCACCCACGTGCTGACTCGCTGAAGTGAAAGTACGTAACCTCTTCCTGTACCGTTGGGTGAGGTCACAAGAACGGACCTCTTAGGGTCCCTACCCCCTCGGACCACCCGACGGCAGACACTCCAGTGTGTCTCAGCCTGTACTGACTTTGCTGAATCGTCGTCGTCGTCGTCGTCGTCGTCGTCGAAATGGTGATCTTGATGGACCCTTCGGGTCGTTGAATTTTATAAACTATCATTAACCAACATAAAGTTATGAATGCGGGAGGAGAGTAGGGTGGATGGGATGTTTGGAACTCTTACGTAGATATGGAAGTCCAAAGGTAATAGGTGTTTCACAAGTTTGTAGATCGGTTGTTACTGGTTAAGACAAAGACAATGTATGTAAAATCACTCAATGATGTAATAAACCGGTTACAATTTACAGTCAAAGACTCTTAAACCATAAAAGATCCGATAAGTCTAAATTTTTCTCCGACTAGTTTATACAGGGAAGTTCATTTCAACCAACCGAACACTGACCTCCTCCTTGGAGTGGAACACCTTAACAGTACTGCGATTTCATTGTTAAAACTCCCTTTTTTTTTTTTTTTTGGGTGTTATCGAGACGCCATTTTCAAGTGAACCGACGATACTTCCGTTTTCTCTAAAGAACGGAGAGCAGAGAAAAAGGAAGGTTAACCATATAATAAAAGACTTTTTTTCTTGGGACATAGAAGGTTCACCTCATGTAGACGACGATATTTTACCCGACGTTGTAGACTCCATTTAATTCACTGACCGTAGGTAGAAAGTGTGGAATTATTCTTTGTCTGTTTAAGTCAAGTTCAGACTCGCTTTTTGTCTCAAAGATGAGAGAAAATAAGGTATTGTGCCTCCACACGTAAGAAATCTTTATCTTGAAAATTAGTTAGGAGTGTATCTACGTGTAACATACGACTGTCGACAATCCATTGAACTTTACATCTGTACTTCGACCGGTAGATAAGTAGTTTTTCGTTTAATCTGGTGAGTTGTCAGTCGTGTCTTAGAAGTTCTATCCTCCATTTAGACAGACTCAGTTACTTATCATAAGACCTTCTCGTTAATAAAATCCTGACATTCCTTGGTAACATTGACAGATACCCCTGTTTCGTCGTATTTTTCTAGTGTCTGGGTGTTGGTCTCTTCTCACAGTCCTGAACTTTCTTGTGTACGAAGACTCGGGTTCAGCGAGTATGATGGCTACGAGGAGTCGTCTAAGACCACTGTTCAGGAACTTGGGTCATCGTAGTCTTTATTATTATTATTCGGGTGATTTACGGAGTCCTTTACCTTTGACAGGACGTTCAGTCAGTAGACTGATCAAAGTAAATGCCTATGGAATGGGTCCCTCCTCGCTCACGTCGGTAGACCTCCTTGTGTGCAAAGCGTAAATGATCCTTACTCATCACGCCCGGTTGATCTCCCCAGACAAGTCCAGTCAATCCCAAGGAAACGAAAAATTATCTTACGGTATTTAAGACCTACAAACATACACTCACTTTGTGTGTCACAGAGCACTTTAAAATGAAAGTGTTACTTAAGTTTATCGATCCCTTTTTCATCAGTATACCTAACTTTCGACGGTCTTCTCTACCACTTAACTCACATCCGACTACGAAGGGTCCTAGACTGACAGTTCCATGTGTGCTTCCCCCTCCTCCGTCGCGCCAGGTCTCGACGCACACCCTGAGGTGTGACCCTCCGCTGCACCTGACCGGGTCCCCGTCTCCTCCTCCACGTAGAGTCCTGTCTATCGATATGGACTTCCGCAATCTTTGTCGTAATTTTTTTTTTTTATCAAATGAATATTTATGACTTTCTTCCTAAATTATTACGATTATAATTGATACTTTTCACAATCAGCGAGTCGACACAGACTGAGCAACCCTGTGGTACCTGACATCGGGTGGTCCGAGGAGACAGGTACTCTAAAGGGTCCGTTCTTATGACCTCACCCAACGATAAGGGCAGAGGTCCTTTAGAAGGACTTTATCTCTAACTTGGACCCAGAGGACGTAACGTCCGTCTAAGAAATAGTAGACTCGGTGGTCCCTGACATTCATTGTGGAAATTACGTCTCATACCTACGGATGGGTAGAGACATATTGACTAAGGATACGAGAAGAGAGTCGGAGAGAACCGAGGTCGGTTGAAAGAAAATTAAGAAACGGGTACGGGACTGACACCCGTAATCAGGTCCAAGGAAGGAGACGTCCCCTACACCATAGGGTAGAGGGAGGGGAAAGTGGACTGTTGACGAATACGGAGTCCGGAGTCTCCTTTGTTGGCAAAGAAGAACCTTTGTAAGGGACTAAGGGACTCTCATTAATACTAGGGGGACAAAATACAAGAGTACCGTTGAATGTCACAAAACACAAAAAAAAAAGTTTATTGTTAAACCATTATTAAAATTTTTAATAACCTCCTATTAACGAACTCACAGAGTCAAGGTTCCGTTCTGAACGGACATCGAGTCTACCATTTCTTAGAAGGACGTTACGTCCTCTAGGTCCAAGTCAGGGACCCAACCCTTCTAGGGACCTCTTCCCTTGTCGTTGGGTGAGGTCATAAGAACGGACCTCTTAGGATACCTGTCTCCTGGGACCGTCCGATGTCCGACACCCCAGTGTTTCTCAGTCTGTGTTGATTTTAATGATGATGAGTCAAGTTTCTCCGGTCCCTGACATAGACAGAGTCGAGGGTCGTGTCACGGACCGTGTTTCAATGAGTCATTTATGAACGACTGGGTTAATGATAATATAGTTTGTTTTATTATAGACTTACCATAAACGATCACTCATTTATACAAGTGGAGTATCCCTTTACCCCATTATAGATCATCGAGGTACTTCAATGGTCTTTAATGTATGTAACTTAGGAGTAAATAGAGTCCTATTCAGTGTCGTGATCTTCACATTCAGAGGACTAGTAGAATAACATGAGAACAAATATATTTTAATAAAAATAAAATATATACTAGTAAGAACGGGAGAAAAGTGGGGAGTTTTGAAAAAAGTACGGTCTTAAAAATTGTTTAACCATCTTTCGTCGATTAATCATGAGACGAAGGAGACAAACAAGTAAGTAATTATGTGACCAAATAAGTAACTAAGTATCCAAGACAGTACTCCGTACACCTTCCAGAGACAGAAACGATGGGAAAGTCAAGTCAAGTCAACGAGTCAGCACGGGCTGAGAAACGTTGGGGTATTTGGTGTCGTGCGGTCCAGAGGGACAGGGAGTGGTTGAGGACCTCAGGTGGGTTTGGGTACAGGTAACACAGTCACTACGGTAGGTTGGTAGAGTAGGAGATAGTAGGGGAAGAGGTGGACGGGAGTTAGAAAGAGTCGTAGTCCCAGAAAAAGTTATTCAGTCGAGAGGTGTACTCCACCGGTTTCATAACCTCAAAGTCGAAGTTGTAGTCAGGGAGGTTACTTGTGGGTCCTGACTAGAGGAAATCCTACCTAACCAACCTAGAGGAACGTCAGGTTCCCTAAGAGTTCTCAGAAGAGGTTGTGGTGTGAAGTTTTCGTAGTCAAGAAGTCGTGAGTCGAGAGAAATATCAGGTTGAGAGTGTAGGTATGTACTGGTGACCTTTTTGGTATCGAAATTGATCTGCCTGGAAACAACCGTTTCATTACAGAGACGAAAAATTATACAATAGATCCAACCAGCATTGAAAGGAAGGTTCCTCTTTCGTAGAAAATTAAAGTACCAACGTTAGTGGTAGGTGTCACTAAAACCTCGGGTCTTTTTATTTCAGTCGGTGACAAAGGTGACAAAGGGGTAGATAAACGGTACTTCACTACCCTGACCTATGGTACTAGAATCAAAAGACTTACAACTCGAAATTTGGTTGAAAAAGTGAGAGGAGAAAGTGAAAGTAGTTCTCCGAAAAATCGGAGTCATTTTTTCTGTTACCTTCGTAAGGTTTGTACTCCGTCTGATATCTTCGTTTCTTAGACGTTATCGGTGTTAGAAATATTAGTTGAACAACTGATATTCAGACTACCGAACCTATCGTGATCTGAAACATAGGAGATTTGAATATGATATACTGGGTAAGGTTCGGACTAGAGTTCGGTTCTGACGATTGACACCCCGGACAGGTGAACCTTCCCGAAACTGGGTCCGGTGTCTCCCTTAACACAGGAGACTACAGGACGTCGTTAGGGTGTCGATTCGACTCCGTGAAAGGTTTCTACCCTAGTGGTATTGAAATCTCTTATTTTCTTACTTTTATATATACTTATATTTTGATTACTTCGTTTGTTTGATTAGTAATAACAGAATTTCTTTCTCCCTAAAAAAACACACACGTATAGGGACGAAATATTTCATATTAATTGTACTAATGTGAAAAGAACTGAAAAAAAATTAATCCCTTTTTACTTTTCTGGGGTGTCTTCGGGGTATAAATTACGGAACAGGTCAAGACTCGAGAAGTCATAAACGGTTATACATGGCTCACCGGTTCTACCCTCTCACTCCACGGATATTCTTATCCACCAAGGGTTCTCTTTACGGGTGTCTGAAGTGTATCGTTTACTGTAGACGGTAAACCACCTGTAAGAAAGTAGTCTGTCCTAATCATCTACTCACGTTATAGGTAATACAATAATAATTATCAGTTTGTACCTCACACAAAAGGTCGGTTCGTTTTAAAAGAAGACCCCTATAAATAAGAGCGGAGATTTTAAGGGTCCACCGAGTCTACCATTTCTTAGACGGATGTCACGTCTAAGGACCCATCCCCTCTAGGGGACGTCTTCCTAAGAACGGACCTCTTAAGGTACTTACCTCCTCGGACCACCCGGTTCAGGAACCTCAGTGTTTCTCGGTCTGTACTGACTCGTTGATTGTGATTGATTTTAGATCTAAGGAAACCGATTATGTGTCAAAGAGTTCTTCTATAAAGAGAGAGGGTCGAGGGTATCTGGTATCGACGTATTCCTACCCTCCTAATCAGTCATAATTGAATTAGACGTCACAACCGAAATCAGTGAAGATACAAAGATGGTTAAGCACATCTATTCGCAGAGGGACGAATACACGTGAGGTAGACAACTATTTCCACCTGGTACAGACTACAGATTCCTACCGAACCTTTGAAACACCTCAAAATGGAAATATACTCTAATAGTGAATCGGGTATAACAATTTAGAGTGTTCCCAATCACCCACTCCATCCCCTTTTAGTCCGTTCCCCTTCCGACTTCTCTCCCCGAAAACTTCGAAAGACTCGTTCAATTACCAGTGGAAATCACATACTCCTCTGGTGAAGAATCAACTTGTCTTAGGTATGGGGAGGTGAAAGTTTGACTCTCGAGACACCCCGAGTGTGACACCTCGAAATGAGGACACAGGTCACATTACACGAAATACTTGAAAAACAGAAGTCCGACGAGATTTTCTTACGGTTTACTTAGTGAGAAACCGTACCTGAAAATTAGAAAGAATACAAAGTACGAAAATCTTTTTGTTTTATTTCGTTCGGCGACCGTATACGTACAGAAAATTGTCACTTGACTTTACAGTGAAGACGTAATTAGGTCTTCGTTAAAGAATAATGGATCCTTTAACTGATTTACCGTGGTTTCGGTAGTTACAGTAATTATATCGATCTTCTTATTCAAGGATTGAGGAACACTTTCACTCTTTCACTTTCACAGTCAGTGAGTCAGCACAAGCTGAGAAACTCTGGGGTACCTGATCACGGGTGGTCCGAGGAGACAGGTACCTTAAAAGGTCCGTTGTTATGACCTCACCTATCGGCAAGGGAAGAGGTTCCCTAGAAAGGGATGGTTTCTAGTTTGGGTCCAGAGGACGTAACGTTCGTCTAAGAAATGGTAGACTCGGTGGTTCCTTCGATCCGTGAATCAATTCGAATACACCTCTTCCTTATGTTCACTCTCCCAAAGGTGTCAAACCCACGAGACTATCTGGGTGACGTAGGTCTTCAGACAAGAGACACAGACATAGAGATAAAGACGTACGTTTATCCGAGTAGTCATGGTAAAAAAGATCTAATGTATCTATACACAATAATATGTTATAAACAATAAGAGAAAGACTGAATGAAGTGAGACATATTGTCCGAGATCCAAATAGGTGGAGTGATCTTGACTGAGTTTAAATAAAGAGAAATACCACTCATTATAAGATAACAAATGCACATGGTGTTGAAGAAATAGGTAAGTAACCAGTTACCTGTAGATAATTATCAAACGGAGGTACGGGATCGATAACATTTATCACGATGTTACTTGTAACCCCATGTACACAAAAAAAGTTGATACCAAAGGAGTCCCATATACGGGCCAACACCCTAAAGACCCAGTATGTCATCAAAGTAAGAATTAAAGAATTTCTTTAGAGACATGATAAGAGGTATCACCAACATAGTCAAATGTAAGGGTGGTTGACACGTTCTCCCAAGAAAAGAAGTGTAGGAGAGGTCGTGAAAAACGGACATCTAAAAAATTTACTACCGGTAAACCTGACCACACTCCACGAACATTGTTGGATCGTCCCACCCTACCCCACGTCCCACATTCCCTCCAAGTTCTTCCTCCCCTGTATACATATGAATACCGACTAAGTACAACAACACACCGTCTTTGGTTGGGTTATAACATTTCGTTAATAGGAGGTTAATTTTTAAATTTTTTGTTACCTTCTTGTAAGTTTACACATGTTTGAACCTGTTATGTAATTACTAGTGGACTCCTACCAAAGACTTCCGCTCGTCGTGTGGAATAGACTACCAGGACGACGACGACGACGACGACGATTCAACGAAGTCAGCACCGGCTGAGACACGCTGGGGTATTTGTCGTCGGGTAGTCCGAGGGGGTAGGGACCCTAAGAGGTCCGTTCTTGTGACCTCACCTAACGGTAAAGGAAGAGGTTACTTGCTTTCACTTTTCACTTTCACTTCAGCGAGTCAGCACAGTCTGAGCACCGCTGGGTTGCCTAAAGTCGGGTGGTCCGAGGAGGTAGGTACCCTAAAAGGTCCGTTCTTATGACCTCATCCCACGGTAACCGAAGAGGCAAACTACCAGGATCAATGTGGGACTTCCACCTTTCCTCCTCTTCTTACTACCGAGCTACCTTCAGAAGGGGTATAATCTTTGGGTAGCGAAAGTGTGTGTAAGACCTTTCTCCGAATCTATGTCTTCTGTACACAAGACTGAGATCGGAACAGAAAATACTTCAATCACTTAGACACGTATAGGGACTTTAAGAGATTCGGAGAAAGGAGTACAAATCAAACCAAATCACAAGCAACGAGTCAACACAGGTTGAGAAACGTTGGAGTACCTGACTGACATCGGGCGGTCCGAGGAGACAGGAACCCTAAAAGGTCCGTTCTTATAACCTCACTCATCGGTATGGGAAGAGATCCCCTAGAAGGGTTGGGTTCTTAGTTTGGGTACAGAGGGCTTAACGTCTGTCTAAGAAATGGTAGACTAGATGGTCCTTCAGGGGATAAAGGAGTATCGTCCTATTATCATGGAGGAGGGGTCACAAACACATTCCTGATTTATTTTGTCGACACACTTTAGTTGATTTTGACGGACCGTGGTCCTGACACCCTTACTTACGTCCAATATGTAGAATGTATAGACTCCTAATCTCTCAACCGGACCTGTATTTCTCTACGAAAATGACTTACCTAAAACTCCCCTGTCCCTTCGATAATGGAAATGTTCTCCTCTAAAAAATTATATTGTATTAGTTTAATTAGATAAAAAACTTCCAATTGTTAAGAGTATTTACTTGGTTGTTTTAAACCGAAAGAGGTTATGCTTTCTTTACAGTTTTGGGTAACCTACGATTACCTGAAGTCTATAGTGACTGAGTACCTGAAAAGATTACTCTTATGGAGAAGACTCTCTTCAAAGGATTTACATACTCAATGTTCGGGTCAAACTTTCTGACTACCTACAATACCGGGATAGACATTTTTTGTTTATATATATATGTATATACATTTTATATATACATCTTGTGTACATATATTCTGTATACATCTTAGATATTGTGTATACATCTTGTGTGTATACGTGTTGACATGTATGTTAAAGTACTCCAAATAATTTTTGAGATATTTCAAATATAGTATCCAAAAACTAATTCTTAAGGATTTGAACTCGTTACTGAACGAAAGACGACTGGAGTATTGTGTACATAATAATATCTATAATTTGTTGATTTTACTGATAAATTACTTCATTATGAATCAGAACAATGTGACAACACACGACTATGAAAGATGAGACAAGGTGTGGTCACACAAGGTAAAGTAAGGTAAGATAGGATATGACGTGACAACTTTTTCTATTTCAACCAAATCAGGCGACTTTGTTATCATGTATAGTATCTGAATAGGTTATACGGTTCTTCCTTTAAATTTCGGTTTTCATTATGATCCCACTATATTAGTTATTTAGTATTGGTCCTGTACCAACAAATCAGGGAAGGAGGGTATTTTTTTATTATCTTAGACAATATGAAGTGATGGGAAACACACACTAAATGAAAACCGGCCACCCTGTAATTGTTAACATTGTAAACACGAGTACGTGACCCTGAAATACCTAATAACGAGAATCTTAGGAAACTGATAGAAAGTTTATTCAGATCAAACCCTCTGATACATGTTCTCCGAGGTCAGTAGGATCGACAGGGTCCCTTTCGATAGTATATGGTCGGTCGGAGCCGACTGGGTACCGATCGGGTACTCACAAAGCGGTTTTCAAAATTGAAAGTAAATTCCAAATTTATTAAATAATTGGTTTCTTTGGTGAACAATATGGTTTTTTTTAGGTTATAAGTTATCTCTTAATAGTTGTATGTTAATAATTTTCCTTTCTCTATATCGTGTCATTTCCTCTCATTTTTGTGTATTTAGTGGTTTAACCCAAAACTGACTGTAGGTCTGAGTGTGTCGTGGTACATTGTCGTTAACTTCAGGGTCCACTCTCCCCAGGGACCGTCATGGTGACGAGGTACCCACTCTAAAGTTTTAACGTGCAACCCCGAAGTGTAAATATTATGGTCCGGTGTTTGACTATAAGAGTAGGTAAACGTTTTTCGTTTACCGTGGAGAAACAATTAGAAAAAAACATCACGAGAAACAAACCAGAACATTTGGAACCTTACAACAATTCGGGGTCCATACCAACCGGTCTGGGGAAGGTGTCCAAGTTGTTAAGGTTCTAGACGGGGGACAGAATAGAGACCACGGTCCGTCGAACGTAAGTGTCGTCCGTGTGTCAGTCCCGTCACCGGTCCGTCCAGTCTTCGTTCTAGTCTCCAGAAGAGGTGAACGAAACAGAGACTTCGGACTGGTTCTGTCATTACGTTCAGATACGGGGGTGGTCATTGCGACTTCTTGGATTTCAATTTGTCAAGATACTTCTACGTGTTCTGGAAGATCTTGATAGTGGGTTTTCTCTATAAGAAAAGTAATATCCCCTGACCTTACGTTTTTATCCTTCAGTTCTTTATGGAGCTCATTGTCTATTTAAACCGGAACCTCATGTCTTATTCTGTCCCGCTTCCGGTTGACTCAAAACGGTTCTCTTGCGTGACCAGTATCGTTTGTGGGAGAAGGTTTTGTGTTCTCCTCTGAGGTGTGTACTTGTAGTGGTCTACCAGTTATGAATTTAGTCTAACTAATATAAGAAACGTCGGTTTCTACCTCTTCGAGATATGTCAGTCGTTTTTGTTCTGACCCTCGACTGACCGAGTCTAGTACTTGAAGATTAACGGTTTAAGTCTGTATTTAACTTCGTTCCTCCCTTTTGGTGATCTGGTAAGTCTATACTGGATTTAGTTTAGGTAATACTAATATGTCACCTTCACTGTTTATCTAAGTTCCCTAATCTAGACTATCTGTCTCACGGACTTCTTGATACCTACCTCCAAGTACTGTAACATGTCCTCCGTTACTAGTTCTGGTAGGGGTTCTTTTTCTTTGCGTTTTTCCATTTAACCAAGAGACTCCTCCGGAATGTCTATCGACACTTCTCTTCTCTTCACTTTCCGTTTCCTCTTTTCCTTTCTATATAGGTAAACTTACGTCTCAAGATTTCTTATCGTTCCTCTCTATTCTTTCGGAAGGAGTCACTAGTTACGTTTCTTTGTCTCCTTTTGTTATGTTACCCTTTCTGATCTCTAGAGAAGTTCTTTCAATCTCTATGGTTCCTTTACAAAGTACGTTTTACCCGTGTTATGTCCTGTCTTTACCATACCTGGATTGTCTTCGTCTTCTATAATTCTTCTCCACCGTTCTTATGTGTCTTCTTGATATGTTTTTTCTAGAAGTACTGGGTCTATTAATGTTACCACACTTGTGAGTGGATCTCGGTCTGTAAGACTTTACTCTTCAGTTCACCCGGAATCCTTTGTAGTGATGTTTGTTTCGATCACTTCCACTACCCTAAGGTCAACTCAATAAAGTTTAGGATTTTCTACTACGACAATTCCACGACGTGAGTTATACGGTCGTTTAAACCTTTTGAGTCGTCACCGGTGTCCTGACCTTTTCCAGTCAAAAGTAAGGTTAGGGTTTCTTTCCGTTACGGTTTTTTACAAGTTTGATGACGTGTTAACGTGAGTAGAGTGTGTGATCGTTTCATTACGAGTTTTAAGAAGTTCGGTCCGAAGTTGTCATGTACTTGATACTTGAAGGTCTACGAGTTCACTTAAATCTTTTCCGGTTCCTTGGTCTCTCGTTTAACGGTTGTAGGTGACCTAGTACCTTTTCCGTTCTCTCAAGGTCTTTTCGTAGATGCAGACGAAATAGTTGATACGGTTTCGGTAACACACCTTTCCTCATGCAGTTCCGTCATATAACAGTGGGACGAATAAATTGAATATACGTCTCTTGTAGTACTCCTTTCGACCCGAACTACTTCGTATTCGACCTTAGTTCTAACGGTCCTCTTTATGGTTATTGGAGTCTATACACCTACTGTGATGGGAATACCGTCTTTCGTTTCTTTTTGATTTCTCGAAGAACTACTTTCACTTTCTCTCACTTTTTCGACCGAAATTTGAGTTGTACGTCTTTTGATTCTAGCACAGTAGACCAGGGTAGTGAAGTACCGTTTATCTACCCTTTTGTTATCTTTGTCACTGTTTGAAATAAAACCTCCCGAGGTGTTAGTGACGTCTACCACTGATGTCGGTACTTTAATTTTCTGTGAACGAGAAACCTTTCTTTCAATACTGGTTGGATCTGTCGTATAATTTTTCGTTTCTGTAATGGAACGGTTGTTTCCAGGTAGATCAGTTTCGAAACCAAAAAGGTCATCAGTACATACCTACACTCTCAACCTGATATTTCTCTCGATTCGTGGTTTTTAACTACGAAAACATGACACTACAACCTCTTCTGAGAACTCTCAGGGAATCTGTCGTTCCTCTAGGTTGGTCATGTAGGATTTCCTTTAGTTAGGAAATATAAAGTAACCTTCCTGACTACGACTTCGACTTCGAGGTTATGAAACCGGTGGACTACCCTTTTCGACTAAGTAAACTTTTCTGGGACTAAGACCCTTTCTGACTTCCGTACTCCTCTTCCCCTGTTGTTTCCTACTCTACCAACCTATCGTAGCGACTGAGTTACCTGTACTCAAATTCATTTACAACCCTCAACCACTACCTGTCCCTACGGACTACACGACGGTAGGTACCCCAGTGTTTCTCAGTCTGTGCTGACTCACTGACTTAACTTGACTTGACTCGTTACTCGTGTGGGTGAAGGATGACAGGTTCACTCATGTTAGACGTATAGTCACTCGATTTATTTATTTACAACACAGTTCTGTCACTTAAAGTCCTACCAAACAAGGGTTGTTTTCGATTGGTTATGTCTCCCGTATCGACGTCGTAATAGTCGGGACAGTCCCGTCTACGAAATTCTAGGTCTCTTCTCTTCTTGAAGTCGTCGTGTCAAGAGTACATCATGAAAGCCGTCTACTGTGAGCTCCGGCGACGTACTCCGACGACAAGAGGATCGAAAAGTTGTCATCCTAAACAACATGACGATACAAAAAGTGTCAACCTATTTGGGTCGATACTTATAAATTACGAGACTGACTTAAAGGGAGGACACATGAGACTAGTTCAGTGTTACGACCGACTAGTAAAGGATGGGGGACGACCGGGGACCCTTGGTAAACACCAATTTACCTATTACTGAAGTAGTGGAGACACACCCAGACATCTTATGATACGTGTACACTTTTAGAAGCATCTGGTGTAAAGTCTATTAAAAAGGTCTTTGACAAGTAAGACGTATTATCGATAGTTACGAGGACTATCCTATAGCATTATATGTCTTCAGATAGACAGGGTTAGTTGTCATTTAAGAAGTTTCAGTCTCTAATATGAAATGCATAGAAACTTTGAAGGTAGGAATCACTCTCGGTTTCTGTGTTCTTCAAGAAAGAATCAGACGAGATACTTACTTACCGAGTACCTTGGTATACGAAACCTGTCCGGATCCCAGTATGACTAAGTAACTACTCTGGTGTACAGTATCACAACGGAAGAAAAGTCTTGTCGTCTAAAGACGTAAAACTCCCGGAAACTCACGGTTTCCCCCAAAGGAAACCGAATCCACTAAAACGGAAGACCAAGTGAAACCTAACGTCTTAGAATTAAATGGACAGACCTCTTCCTTTACCGTTGAGTGAGGTTATAAGAACGGACCCTTTAGGGTACTTGTCTCCTCGGACCGCCCGATGTCAGATACTTCGACGGTTCTCAACCAGTACCAATTCGCTGACTTGTTATTGTTGTTTAAATGGAGATTATAATTATTTTAGGTTACATCTTGAAATAAGTCACGAAGGGGTCACCGAGTCGCCATTTCTTAGACGGACGTTACTTCCTCGGGGTCCTATATGTCCAACTAGGGAACCAGTCATTCTAGGGGACCTCCTCTCGTACCGTTAGGTGACATCATAAGAACGGACCTCTTAGGGTACCTGTTTCCTTGGAGCACCGAGGTATCCCATGTTTCTCAACTTATACTGACTTGACTGAATCGTCGTTGTCTTGAAATAAGTGATAAAGATGTTTTTATTTCTAATTTTTCTTTCACTTATTAAACTCTCTTAGTAGCCATCTAAAGATCCGTCTCTATTTCTTTCCTTTTCGACACCAATAATGTTCCTCAGAAACAACTCTACAATGGAAGAGGTACTGCGGTTATGAGTCGGTTGAGTGAATTTTGTCGTCGACAGGTACGGTCGACAGGTACGGTTGAGGTTCGTCAGGTTCAGACCGTATAAGACGAAATGAAGAATTTTCGTAAATAACGGAAATTTATATGTATTATTACGAATCGGTCTTCATCCTCGAGTCTTTTATGAACGAGTTATTTATTTATATAGGTGTCGATAACACCGTCTCTCTTAAGATTCTACTTGAGGTTCTAAGAGTGAAAGGTTAATGAGAGGTAAACTCACACCCGTCCTGGACACTGATCCTACCATGTAGTAAGGGTTGAGAGTCCCAATCCAATACGATAGACCGTTTCCACTTTCTTAAAATGTCTGTTGACACACAGACACACATACACGATTTAACGAAATCAACACAGGTTGAGAAACTGTGAGATACCTGACATTGGGTGGTCCGAGGAAACAGGTACCCTAAGAGGTCCGTTCTTATTGACCTCACCCAACGGTATGGGAGGAGGTCCCCTAGAAAGGTTAGGTCCCTAGTTTGGAAGTCGAGGACGTGACGTCCGCCTAAGAAATTGGTGACTGGGTGGCCCTTTTCGGTACTAATTCCGGGGATTTTATTAGTTTTCTCTAATAACAGCCATCCGGACTGGATTAGTCCTTGACCTAAGACCAGATGGATCACTCGAGTCTTCTATTTTACCGTCGGAGTCGACTGTGGAACATTCTGGGACTCATCTTCCGGGTCAATTTAACACGGGTCTAAGATTCGGTTTCTTTGACATTCTACTATTCTACAACTCGACAATTTGATCACTACTAAAAAATATGGTGTTATCTTTATGAGTAAGTCGAAACTTAAGTGGACTACAACTTTTCTGTCATTCCTCCTTCGTTCTTTGAGTACCCTGAAAAGAGGGACCATCCTTTGAAAGTGAACCGGAGACTATGGAGGAGGTCGTCGGAGTGCAAAGGACCCGGGAGACATTGTTACTAGAGGTGAGGGAGAGTCATTGGAAGAATCTATGGTCATATCAGAAGGAGATTTTTAAAATTAAAGATATCGAGTCTACTGTCCAAAAAGGACGGAAGTCTTTACATATACTCAAACCACCCTTAAGGTTATAGGGAAGTACTGACTTAGAAGGAGGGAGGCGTACCAGGGACTCTTAAAGATGGAATAAAGTAGAGTCAAGGGAGTCAGAGAAAGGACGTAATGAATGTTATTGACAAACATTGGGACTGATTTTTAATTCTAGGGACACCTTGAAAAGTCTCTGAGACTCTGTACAAATAGAGGTCTCTAAGTCTGAAGTAACGAGATACTATCCTAGGTACGCATTCGTAAAAGAATTTTCGAGAGACCTTATAGGATTTCACGTGGGTTCATCTCGTAGATACTAAATTCCGTAAATCGAAACCGAGTAGGAAACCAGAAATGTTCTTTAGTTGGGACGACCAGCACGAAATAACTACTATCTAAATGACGTTTCAAACGTCTCCAGTGTTCCTCCATTAATACAACCCTGTACACACCGACAAGTGACAGAGTAGAGAAGAAACGGAAAGTTCCGATGGGACAGGGTGAGTCGACGAAGGGGTTTCGAGTACGAGGGGAACCTTGGGAGGTACATTCCAGTTCAATAGATTTTTCATAATGGGTCGTTCGATCGGGTTGGGATAGAGGTCTAGGGACACATTACCTCTCGTCAGTGTAGTCCGAAAGACTCCAAAGAACCCGTATAGACACAGAACCATGTAGACCGGTAGTAAGAGAGGTAGACGTCAGTGACTCGGAAGATGGAGAGAGGAAATGATGGAGGTGAATTAGTTACAAAATAGGGGTGATTCTAGGGAGGGATCAAAGGGTTAGGTAGACGAGGGTGTTCATTAACGGTGAGAGGAGTCTCACTAATTGAAGTTGTTATAGGATTGACTCTGGAAGTTAAGGAAGTAGGGGGACAGAAGAATACTACGACGGGTTGTTCGATGGTTAAATCACAAAGACCACTTTAAGTTTGTCTTACTTGACCACCTTACGGTTTCCAGACCAACGACTGTAGATGATCTGTAAATGATTGTAACAGAATAATTATCAATTATAACTTGTGTGGTATATAGTTCTTGAAACGTAACGCCATAAATTGTAAGGTGTTGACGTATACTATGTATAATAGTAACCGGGGTAAAACACTTACAGTTTTTACTCTGGACGTTTTTCAACGGATCGACAAACATTCACAACTAGGACCCAGACAGACTGAGACGTCAGGGTTGAGACTCCAAGATATCAAAAGAACGGAGTGTCTCCCATTCGAGAACCAAAATGACTTAGATAAAAGTCCGAATGATCACTATCGTGTCATGAAAGGGTAGAAGAAGACAGAGTTTCTTATCCAGAGAGGGGTGGTTGGGGGTCAATTAACGAGGAAATTACCTGATAAAGAATTAAAAGGGGAGGATCCCAGTAAAGTCAAGTCGTTAAGGGAAAGAAACCCCAAAATTAGACGAGGAGTGATTATAAATTTCCAGAATATGTATCTGGGGTTTGAGTTCTTGAGTCGACCTATGATCTGTGTCTAGGAGGACTTACGGAAAATCCGTTGGGTTTACATTGGACAGGTTTTATCTGTCCAAATAAGTAGTCTAAAACAAAGAGTTGGGTGTAGATGGAGGATGTTTAGATAAGACAACCACACGTAAGTAGGTGATTGTATACACACACGTACGAGTCAGTGAATCAACACAGGCTAAGAAACACTGGGGTACCTGACGTCGGGTGGTCCGAGGAGACAGGTACCCTAAAGAGTCCGTTCTTATAACCGATCCAAGTTTTGTCTGGGTCCGAGTTTTGAATAGTTCTCGATACGTTAGAAAACGTTACCCAACGATAAAAGAAGAGGTCCTCTAGAAGGGTTGGGTTCCTAGTTTGGACGTAGAGAACGTAAAGGACTTAACGTCCTCCTAAGAAAGGGTGATCACGGTAGACTCTTCGGGGATGATTGTATATCTGTACGTTTACCTTTGGGTGAGGTCATGAGAACGGACGTCTTAGGGTACCTACCTCCTCGGACCATCCAATGTCAGGTACCCCAACGTTTCTCAGCCTGTGCTGACTCGCTGAAGTGAAAGTGAAAGTTAAATTCTTGAAGAGTATTCGTCTTCGAATATTGTTACTTGAATTAAAATATAATTGAATTACAATTGAATCTTGTAGAGTTAAAAGTGATAATAGTTATAGTTTTATTAAGAAAAAGTAATTACCTTATCATTCAAGATCGTAATTTGGTCACTATAATTATTTATAACATAATACATCTATTCATATTTGAGACGTTAATGTGATTATTTATATTTTAAAGACTCCACTGATCTTTGAACCTTTCTCAAGTCCGTAATCGGTAGATGTGGGACGACAACAACAAGTCAACGAGCCAGTACAAGCTGAGAAACACTGGTGGGACCTGACGTCGTGCGGTCCGAAGGGACCGGAAGTGGTAGAGGGCCTCGAACGAGTTTGAGTACAGGTAACTTAACGACTACGGTAGGTTGGTAGTGTAGGAGACAGTAGGGAAAGAAGAGGACGGAAATCGGAAAGGGTCTTAGTCTCAGAAAAGATTACTCAGTCGAGAAACGTAGTCCACCGGTTTCATAACGTTGAAGTCAAAGTTGTTGTCAGGAAAGTTACTTACAAGTTCTAACTCAGGTGAAAACCAATAATACTTTCAATAGAGTTTGACCATCATTGTGAATATTACAAAAATTTTCAGTTGTACCATACTTACCTCTAACAATTTTTACTTTTACATGACACTACCTTATTTTATCATATAGTTCCGTGTGACTTATGTTCGTATATTTTAAGTAGGTATCCGAAACACTTTCGTTCTACCAATATATAAGACGAGACATGATACAGGAATCGTGGATTATATTACTTTTTCCGAATTAATTATAAGTTATGTATGAATAACTTAATTATTTAGTTACCCTTTTGACACATTATAAATCCTACCATTGTTTATCTGAGGTTGACTACGCACAAAAAATAAGTATATTTTTATGGCTCGTCAGTTTGTCGGAGGAGACGTATCAGTGAGTCCCCGGGTCTGATTACGTCCGAGACAGTGGAAGTAGAACATCGATACTAATTATCGAAACTAATTAAGGAACCTCCAACAGAGGTAAGGTTGGTCGGTCTCCTCCTTTGGAGTACTTCCGAACGAAGTACTTCTTCACGGAGTACTTCAAATGTCCATTTAGAACTTTAGTCACGTACAGTGCAGATGAGTGTAAGGTCACTGATCTTGAGTTGGGGTCCCAGTGTTGGATGTATTTCCTTTGGTCCTGTACATCAGGTCGACACACGGGTCTTTCTTCTCCACTAGTACTTAAAACCTTTATCAGAGGTAACGCACACTGTAGGATATGGAAACTCCTCCGACCTTGGTCTGGGGTAGAACGGAAGAAGTTCGTTTTATAGTGCCGGATGTAAATTTTGATCTATAAATAAATGGGAAGACGATATATTCGTTTTTATCCATTTCTTTTGAGTACGTTATTTAAGTATACTTTTCCGTTTTTTTTTTTTTTTTCCTAACTCCGATAATAGGAATAGTTAAGGCCCACGAAGGTAAATGAGAGGAAAGTTTTGATTCCGGAACCACCGAAGTGGTTATGAAGGGAGAGAGAGTAAGGTTGTAAGATTGTATACTGGACAGTGGGTTACATAGAATAAGCTGGATTCGTTATTTTGAATTTAAGTTGAAGAAGACAGATTGAGATAACAAATAAGGAAGAACGTCCTTGTTTAGTAATTCTCTACGTTACCAAACACTTTACCAGAAGAACGGTGATCACTGAGAAAACACGTTAACTAATTTGTAGAAGGCAGGTAATTTAAATATAATGACTTTCGTTTTAGTGGTCCAGGGTAGGGTTCAATTATTTCTTTTTATTTGTTTTGTTCAAGATAGTACCCCCGGATGACTATCAAAGTTTTCTTATTTTTAAGTTTTACTCTATTAACAGGTCCATTTCGAAGGAGAACCCCCATATTCTGATATAGTTTTAAGTCTCGTTCTTATACCTGAAGAAAGGATCTTGGACTTACGTAGACAGACGAACACTAAGAGTTCTTTAATAGTAGTGATAGTAGTAGTAGTAGGTCAGTCAAAATTGGATGGGAGGGGGTGTATATAGGGTCATAAGAGAGACAAATGAAACAGAGTCCTTAAGTCGGTGGTCTGTTGGGTTAAAATGTTCTAATAGAATAAAGAGTTCAAGTGACTCACAAGGTTTTGAAGGACGACCTCGACATGAACGAAGTAGAAACCCGGAAAATCGAGTAAATCAGTGATGAATTTTGGTGTTTACTCAGAACGACTCTAAAGAGATTCGGTCTGTTCCAGTTCTACGGTGTCTCGAGTTCTTATTACAACGACGGAGTATCACCATACACAGGAACCACTCGTTATTATTAAGATTTACGACTATAAGTCGAGACTGAGTTTCTGTTCCCGAGACTAGGACCCTATCCTCACTCACTCTGTGCCCCCGAATAAAAAGTAATTGTAAGAGATGAGAAATATGTAGACGACTCAACAAGTAACACACAAGTATGATAGACTTACAGAGTGAAGACGAAAATGAAGGGTGAACTAAGGAAATAGGGAAGGGTCGGGTACTCCGGTAACCTTAAAGACTTTGGGTTCTGAGAGAATCAGATATTTAATATTAAAATTTTGAAAAATCACTTTGTGTCTACTAAAAGAAATTCCTTCAAGGAAACCCCCACAATTTGGTGGAATTCAAAATGAAGGAAAGACATGTACCACTTTAGTTATACGTAACTAACAAATGTGTAACACAAAAATTTGAATAGTAGAAATTGTAGTTATGACATTGAATAAAAATGTTTACTCCTTTGATTTCGATCTTTCAGAGTAAGAATTCCGGTGTGTCGATTCACTATTCATTTGTTTACTCATACCTTAGGTTTGGGTCAAGATATCTTGATTTTCGGAACTTTTTTATTTATTCAGTTTCGGAACCGTAAGAACGACCTCTACCACTCCTCTTTTCACTTGGAAGGGTGTGACAACATCTTTACATTTAACCGCACCAGTGATACCTCTTGTTATAGCCATAAGGAATTTTTTAATTTTTATCTCGATGGTATACTAGGTCTTTAGGGTGAGGACATATATATAGACTTTTTCTGTTTTTTATTAAACTTTTCTATATACGTGGGTTTACAAGTATCGTCGTAAAAAAAGATGTTTTCGGTTCTGTACCTTTGTTGACTTTACGGGTAGTTGTCCACTAACCATATTCTTGTACACCATATATCTCTCTCACCTTATATTGAGTGTGTATTTTTTACTTTATAACAGTAAACGTCGTTACCTGTATCTCTTATAATGTGATTCACTTCAGTCTGTGTCTTTCTGTTTAGAATATACCCAATGAATACACACCTTAGACCTTTTACCATTTTTAACTCTGATATATATTTTACCTTTGTGTGAGTGTCTGTATCTTTCACTCGAATACCAATGGTTTCCCCTTTACCTCCCACCCTTCCCTATTTAATCCTCTTACTCTAATTGTCTATGTTTGATGATATGTATTTTATCTATTTGTTGTTCCTAAATGACATATTAAGTTTCTAATGACTTAGTAAACGACATGTGGACTTTACTTGTTATAACATTTAATTTATATAAAGTTAAAAAAAAATTTCTTTTCGTTTTTGTCAAGGTTCTCTCTTCAAATATCGTCATATTAGAATAGAATCCTTTGTTCTTTTTCGAGTTTGTTAATTGATTGAAATCTGGATTTCGTCGATCTCTTTCTTCTTAAAAAATTTTAGGTACCATTTTCCTTTCTTTAGTATTTCTAGTCTCGTCTTTATTCGTCTCTATTCTTTTGTTATCGTTTCTAGTCATTGTGAATTTCGACTAATAAACTCTTTTGTGTCTTAACTATTTAGATCGGGAAGATCTTTTTTTTCCATTTCCTGAGTTTAGTTATGTTAATCTTTACTTTTTCCTCAATGTTGTCCTGTATTGTCTCTATGTTTCCTAGTACTTTCTGATGATGTCCATTGATATACGGTTATTTTACCTGTTGGATCTTCTTTACCTGTGTAACAATCTTTCCGTGTTGGAAGGTTCTGACTTGGTACTTCTTTATCTTTTATACTTGTCTACTCAATATTCATTATTTTAACGTTGACACTAAACTTTTTAAGGTTGTTTGTTTTCAGGTTCCGGTCTACCGAAGTGTTCTATTAATATAGTCTGTAAATCTCTTGTCAATTGTGGATAGAAAGACTTTGAGAAGGTTTTTAAACGTCACCTTACTGGTGAGGATTGAAGTAAGATGTTGCGGCGGTAGTGGGACTATGGTTCTGGTCTGTTTCTATAGCGTTTTTTCTTTTGATTGTTCAGATAAAACGACTACCTATTTCTACTTTTATAGAAGTTGTTTTGTGATCGTCTGACTTGGGTTGTTATGTAATTTTGCTAGTATACGGTACTAGTTCATCCTAAATATGGTCACTATGTTCCGAAAATGTTATAGGTGTTTAGTTAGTCACACTATGTGGTGTAGTTATTTGACTTCTTATTTTTGGTATACTAGTAAAGTTATCTACGTATTTTTCGAAAACTGTTTTAAATTGTGGGTAAATGCTAAAATTTTTTGGAGAGGTGTTTCACCCGTATCTCCCTTGAATGGAGTTATATTATTTCTTGTGTATGTTGTTTTGGTGTCGTTTGTAATAAGAGTTACCACTTCTCGACTTTCGTAAAGGAGATTCTAATCTGTTCTGTCCTTACAGACGAGAGTGGTGATGATAAGTTGTATCAAACTCTTATTTTTCATTTCTCTTTTCTTTGGTTTAACTTTTTCTTATTCATTTTGACAGTGACAAACTTCTACTGTACTACGATAATTATATGTATTTTTTAGAATTTATACGATGGTCTTTTGATAATTATGATCTCAAGGAGTTACTTAAACCATTCAAACGTCATATGTTTTAATTATGTGTCTTTATAGAACTTAAGGATGTGTGATTGTTGTTTTCTAGTCTTTCTCTTTGATTCCTTTGTTAGGGTAAATAGTAGTGTGGTTTTTTATGGATCCTTATTCGGATGAGTTCCTCTGTTTTTTTTGTACATGAGTCTTGTGATATTCTATGACTACTTTCTTTGGTTTCTACTACATTTGTCTACCTCTCTATGTGATACAAGGACCTAACCTTCTAAGTTATAACAGTTTTGCTGACATGATGGGTTACGTTATGTGTCTAAGTTACGTTAGGGACAGTTCAATGGTTACCGTCGAAAAGTATTTTAATCTTGTTTTTTAAAATGTTAAACATACCGTTGTGTTTTCTGATGTCTATCGGGTTCGTTAAGACTCTTTCTATTTACCTCGAATCCTTACTCCGAGGGACTGAAGTCTGATATGATGTTTCGATATAAGGAGTTTTTTAATACTATAACCGTGTCTTTGTTTTTATATGTAGTCACCTTGTCCCATCTTTCGAATCTCTATTTAGGTACGTAGATATCAATGGATTAGATACTGACTTACGTTCTCAACCTGACATTTCTTTCGACTTGTGACTTCTTAGCTACGAAAACTTAACACCACAACCTCTTCTGAGAACTCTCGGGAAACCTGTCGTTCCTCTAGTTTGGTCAGTAAGGATTTCCTTTAGTTAGGACTTATAAATAATCTTCCTGACTACGGCTTTGATTTCGAGGTTATCAAACCGGTGGACTATACTTCTCCACTGAGTAATCTTTTCTGGGACTACGACTCTTTCTAACTCCCGTCCTCCTCTTACCCTACTTCTCCTACTCTACCAACCTACCGTAGTGGTTGAGGTACCTGTACTCAAACTCGTTCAAGGCCCTCTACCACTTCCTGTCCCTTCGGGTCGTAGGACGTCAGGTACCCCAACGTTTCTCAGTCTGTGATGACTCTCTGACTTGTCGTTGTATAGATACCGACTCCTCCGTTCTTATGTGTTATCTCTTTTCTAGCAGAGAAGTTATTCACGACGACCCTCTCGAACTGTCGATGTACATTTTCTTACTTTAGTCTTGTAAGAAATTGTGGTATATGTTATTTTTCGAGTTTTACCTAAGTTCTGGATTTAAGTTCTGGTGTCTGATATTTCGAGAATCTCCTTTTACATGCGTCGTGTGAAAGACTGTATTTAGTGTCGTTTTAGAAAAAACTCGACGGAGAATCTCATTACTTTTATTTTACGTTTTTATTTGTGTATTCTGGTTTAATTTGAATTTTAGTAACGAGTCGTCTCCTTTGGAATGGTTTTGTTTTTCTGTTGGGAGTCTTACCCTCTTTTATAAACGTTTATTTCGTCGGTTGTTCCCTAATTGGGAGTTTTATATGTTTGTACAGTATGTCAAGTTATAAATTTTTTACTTGTTGGGTTAGTTTTTTACCTATCTTCTAGACTTATCTGTAAAGATGTCACTTCTGTGTCTAGTGATTTTTCGTGTACTTTTTTTAGGAGTTGTAGTGATTAATAATCTCTCTACGTTTAGTTTTGATGTTTCTTCATAGTGGAGTGTCACCAGTTTTACAGGTAAGTAATTTTTAGATGTTTGTTATTTAAGACCTATCCCACACCTCTTTTCCCTAGGAAAAACCACCTCTTTGGAACATCTAACAACCACCTTTACATTTAACCACGTCGATGGTACCTCCTATCACATCTCCAAGGAGTTTTTTGATTTTTCTCTCGATGGTATGTTGGATCGTTAGGGTAAGAACTGAATATAGGTCTCTTTTAGTAGTATACTTTTCTACATACGTAGAGTCACAAGTGACATCGTGACAGATGTTATCGGTTCCGTATCTTCGTTGGATTCACGGGTAGTTGTCTACCTGTTCCTTCTATGTCATGTATATATGTTATCTTAAAACACACGTACACACGATTCAACGAAGTCAACACAGAGTGGGACAGAGTGGGTACCTGCCATCCGGTGATCCAAGGAGACAGGTACCCTACGAGGTCCGTTCTTATCACCTTACACAACGGTACAGGAAAAGGTTGTTACCTGATAATGAGTAGATATTTTTTCCTGTGTTATTAACGTCGTTGTACCTGTTCGGATCCATAACAGTATAAATATGAATCACTTCATTCAGTATGTCTCTTTCTATCTGTAGTATGGTTAATATACACTTTAGATATTCCTTCCCACGTCTACTGGAATGGATGTTTTATCCTTCTCTCAAAGTCTACGTCTTTTGTTTGTACTAATGGTTCCCATTGAACAACAAATCAGCGATTCAGTACGGGAAGAGAAACACTGGTTCACTTGACATTGGGTGGTCCGAGGGGACAGGTACCCTAAAGGGTCCTTTCTTATTACCTCACCCAACAGTAAAGGAAGAGGTTCTCCATTGAACCTCTCCCTATTTAACCCTCTAACTCTAACTATTCGTGTGTGATAATGTACATTTAATCTACTGGTTGTTCCTGGTTGACATATCACGTACCTTGAGATGAGTTACGAGACATTACCGGATGTACCCTTTTCTTGGATTATTTTCTCGTCCATATATATATATATACGTATTGACTAGTGAAAAGACATATGGATTTTGGTCGTGTTTTAACATTTAGTTGACATGAGGTTGTTTTTTCATAAATTCTTAATTTTTTTATAAATTTTGAAACGTAAAAGTTTCCCGAATATGATAAAAGTCGATTCAAATCAAGTAAACGAGTTAGCACAGGTTGAGAAACACTAGGGTACTTAGCGTCGTGTGGTCCGGAAGGACAGGTAGTGGTTGAGGGTCTCAGGTGGGTTTGGGTACACGTAGCTCAGCCACTACAGTAGGTCGGTAGAGTAGGAGCCAGTAGGGGAAGAGGAGGACGGGAGTTAGGGAGGGTCGTAGTCCCAGAAAAGGTTACTCAGTTGAGTAGCGTCCTCCACCTCAAAGTCGAAGTCGTAGTCAGGAAGGTCACTTGTGGGTCCCGACTATAGGAAGTCTTACCTGACCAACCTAGAGGAACGTCAGGTTCCCTGAGAGTTCTCAGAAGAGGTTGTGGTGTCAAGTTTTCGTAGTTAAGAAGTGACGAGTCGAAAGAAGTGTCAGGTTGAGAGTGTAGGTATGTACTGGTGACCTTTTTGGTATCGGAACTGATCTGTCTGGAAACAACCGTTTCATTACAGAGACGAAAACTTATACGATAGATCCAACCAGTATTGAAAGGAAGGTTCCTCATTCACAGAAAATTAAAGTACCGACATTAGTGGTAGACGTCACTAAAACCTCGGGGTTTTTTATTTCAGATTGTGACGGTAAAACTACGGTCCCTGTAAACCTATCTCGAGTATCCGACTCCTTGTCGTGAAGTGAATCCGTATCCCATCTCTCATGTAACTCCTAAAGAAAACTCTTGTACTGATTCGTTATTTTTCGTCATAAAACTATTAAACTATACGGTAAAATTATACCGGGGTAGTTTTACAAGACGTAATAAGACGATTAGGTCATGGTAGGTTTAGTTTCCCGTGTGTGTTATGATCTCGATGTTCCTGGGTAAACCTTTACTAAATGCAGTCGGAGAAGGACGATGACGACTCTTCTCATCCTTTCCCCAACCGGTTTCCAGCGATCACGTCAACCATTTTCTCGTCCCGTTCTCGACCGAGGGACTGTACGCGGTAGATTGTAGAGTGTGTGTTTCGAACGGGTCGAACCGAGTATGACTGGAGACGGAAGACTTAACCCAATGGTAGTGAGCTTCGTGTAAGATCCCGAGTACAAGGTGTTCCGGGAAAAGGAACAAATACATTCGCAACTATAAATGTCAGAATGTTACCGTATTTTAAATCGGTGTGAATTAATGGAAATAATAGTTTATTTACTTTTTAATTCAACCCCTGTACCAACTTTTCTCACTTTTATTTCGTTTGTTTTTCACCTCTTCACCCTTCATTTTTATAGAAATTTTCAAGTCAATTTTTATCATTTAAATTTACTTATCATTTACTTTTCATAACTCCCATTACTGAAATTTTGAAACTTTTTGTGATTCTTCCGACCCACAAATCAGTGAGCCAGTACAGGTTGAGACGTAGGGGTACCTAACACCAGGAGGTCCGAGGAGAGAGGTCACTTAAAAGGTCCGTTCTTATGATCTCGTCCAACGGTAAAGGAGGAGGTCCCCTAGTAAGGTTGGGTCCCTAGGTTTGGTGCAGAGGACGTAATACAATGGTCCCTTCGGGCTCTTCTAATTTCTTACACTTTAATAAAAACACTGCCCCTTTTTGCTTATCGTTTATGTTATTCTTCAATTTCCTTAAAAATTTTATATCTTTTGTCTATTAAGGACTCGACTTTTAGGACCTGATGTTTGTTTGAACCGGGTGTACGAAATCCGTATTTCGACTTCCCTTGTCTTTTCTTAGGAGAACAAAGATATGTGGTCCTTAAGACCTTCGAAGTCTTTTAGGTCACGATTAGGACCGGTGTGGACTGAGACCTTCAGTCAAGATACGTCGATTTATGGGTCACTAGGGAGTCCAAGTATGACAAGGGGTTAGTCAAGTCCTCCCGAAGGGTTTACCACGATTACTATTTTTTGGACGGACGGTTACGTACTCTGCATTCTCTACTCCCAAGTCACGGTCCTTCTAGGGGACCTCCTCCCGTACCGTTGGGTGAGGTCATAAGAACGGACCTCTTAGGGTACCTGTCTTACCTGTCTTTTCGGACTACCCCGATGTCAGGTACCCCAGTGTTTCTCAACCCACGTTGACTTTTAGGCAAATCCTTAGAAACCAGACAAGATTGTGTACTGACAATAGTATCTAAACTTAATTCCTTCATGAGACCTCAGACAGATCCAAGATTAATGAATACGGAATTGGAACAGGACAGGACTAACAAACGACTTATTCTACCAGTATTATCTTCACGGAACGAGTAACTCCACCCACTAACACTTGTGGTCTACTCTAGTGAAGTCGTTTACGAATCATGTCATGGACAATGTATCTATTAGGGACCACTAGATCGACAAATCTAACTTACTTACTCTGTCTGTTAAGGGATATCTGTACCTGGAATACAAAACAAGTGACTAATGTCAAAATCCACGTAACCCCCTCAAGTATATAAATGAATTATTTAATTACGTGACTAGAAAAGTAATAAAGAGTAAAGGAAAATGAAGAAACAGAGTAATTCTTTTATTCCTGAACAAGTCGTTAGTGATATCCTCACTTTTGATTTATTATATTGGTTTCTAAAATTCGTCCTCACACTGAACCAGTACACACAGAATCCAGTAAGACTACCGTTGTACCTCTCATCCATTCTTCCGTCTTTTGAACCCGAACACACTCATTTATTGTTTCTACTAGAACTGGTTTTCTTACTAGTACCTGACTTTCTCTCTTCTTTCTTTGTTTGATACTCGAATACTCCAAAGGTGACCCTAGAATCACTACCTAATTTATACCCCTTACTCTCTCATCCTGAAAGCAAGAGCTAATGGGATGTTGAGAGAACGATATACTAACTGTATAAAACATTTTGACGGAGGTCATAATGAATCAAAAACGAAAATGGAGTTTTAGGATAACTATATAAGAAGGAACCGTAGTCGAAATATGAAGTAAAAAATCGTCCATTAATTAACAAAATAATTTAATTTACCTCATCTTACCATTCGATTGGTCGAGATATACGTGTTTCCGAAAAACAAAACACTAAAATTTTCCACTGATCGTAGATGAGAGAGTTTTTGTTATCTTTTTCTTTCTTCCTTTCTGTCTTGTCTTCCTTCTTATCGTTTTCCTTCTCTTAATTGAAATGGGAGATTTTACCCGAAATGAGGTATTCGACGACCTCTGTACAGATAAAGGGAAATTCTTCTTCGGTCAACCTAATTTTTTGGTTTATATATAAACTGACAACATACACAATAAATCGTTAATGTTAGTCAATTGTTTTTCTTATAAACGTTTATCTCTTTCAATTCCATTTGAGAGGGAGAGTCGGTATTACTTTTTTCATTTATATGTATTTTTTACCTTTCACATAATTCTAACATATTTTAACAAACTTAAAATTTGAAGAGAAATGAATTTATTAATTGCAAGACGACTGGAACTCGTGAACGACTTTTAAACGGGGTTTATAATGGACAAATAAGTACGTGTAAAACATATTACTTCAACGAAGTATAATTCATCAAAGTTCCGATGTAAGTTGTATGACCCTGACACAAGAAGGTGACACGACGAAGATAAAAAGGTTTCAACCCTCGCAGTTACTTCTCCAACACACACTACATCTTTCTTTCTAGATGTAAGGTGAATTTCCACATATTTAGACATAGAGTATGATTTAAGAACTTTGTACAAGTATTTGTCAGAGAGTTTAGACTTATCAGTTAAGTTTTGGAAAAAACTTCAACTCTTAATGTTTGTTATAAAATTAACTGAAAATATCAGTTGTAATTGAACTTAAAGTAAAGTCACATTCTGTAACATATAACTAAAAATTTTAGGAATAAAACTTAACATCATTTTATCACTTGTACCCCTAGTTTAAGTCATGGACATTTAGGTAACATTATTTCCGTTTCTCTACAATAGAAGATATGCGACTGTCGTTCATTGTGAAACTATTTAATACTTTTTGTTCCCGTCTGTAAAAGTAAGTTTGTTTTTTTATCTCAAACAGTGACTCTCTCTAAAGTGATCTCCTTGAGGATTTTACACTTCTTCTTTAAAGTTGGTCTTTTGTTTTCACTTTATGACCCTTCTTATAATTCGTCATCTTAGTCAATTGTGTATTTTTACAGATCTCTCTATGACTGACATATTTTAGTATTTATACTGTCATGGATTAAACCACCATACTTTTATTATTCTGTCTCCTCTCAATGACCCTAATATTAAAAATTAAAGAAACATAAAAAGACCGTCCTTCCATTTCTTACAATCAATTCCCATTAAAAATTCCTTTATGTTACATATTTAAGTTTTAGATATCTTCTTTTTTTAATTAATTTTTTTCGAGTAGTTAGGTTTACTTTAATCTTCACTCATTTTTATATGTTTCGGCCTAATCTATATTCGTTTTTATTGTACTTTCTCCACTTAAATATATAGAACCATTAGTGTCAGTTACATTTACTTTATTTAGAAACAACTCTTTCGTTTCTTACGACTAAACCTTAATTTTTTAGTCGATGTAATACAATTATTTTTTGTACAAATTTTATAGTCCTGTGTCCAACTTTCGTGTTTTCTCACTCAATGTGGTTCCTCATTTTCCTTCTTGGACTGATAGTCAAGTCAAGTCAAGTCAACTCAGCGAGTCAGCACAGACTGAGAAACGCTGGGGTACTTAGTGTCGTACGGTCCGGAGGGACAGGCAACGGTTGAGGACCTCAAGTGGGTTTGAGTACACGTAGTTCAACCACTACGGTAGGTCGGTAGAGTAGGAGACAGGAGGGGAAGAGGTGGAAGGGGATTAGGGAGGGTCGTAGTCACAGAAAAGGTTACTCAGTTGAGAAGCGTACTCCACCGGTTTCAAAACCTCAAACTCGAAGTCGTAGTCAGGAAGGTTACTTGTGAGTCTTGACCAGAGGAAATCCTACCTGACCAACCTAGAGGAACGTCAGACTCCCTGAGTGTTCTCGGAAGAGATCGTGGTGTCAAGTTTTCGTAATTAATAAGCCACGAGTCGATACAACAATTTATACTGGTGACCTTTTTAGTATCGGAACTGATCTACCTGGAAACAACCGTTTCATTATAGAGACGAAAACTTATATGATAGATCCAACCAGTATTGAAAGGAAGGTTCCTCATTCGCAGAAAATTAAAGTACCGACGTTAGTGGTAGACGTCACTAAAACCTCGGGTGTTTTTATTTCAGACTGTGACAAAGGTGACAAAGGGGTAGATAAAGGGTACTTCACTACCCTGGTCTACGATACTAGAATCTAAAGACTTACAACTCGAAATTCGGTTGAAAAAGTGAGAGGAGAAATAATCGAAGTCTTTTTTTATCTAAGATTTCCCTTTTATTAATGTTCTCTACTTCTTTTCAATACTGGATTACTGTTCATCTTGTCAAACGATCCTTCTGTGTCATTAATATCTGTATATTTGTATAAATTGCTGTATCGGAGTTTTACACATGTTTTTTGCATCCAATACTTCAAACTAACGGATCTTATACTTAACTACGTATATACAGTAAATGTACCCGGAATAGTTAGAAAAAAAAGAGTAGTCTTTGAAAATAAAGTTATCGTCAGCCATAATTCAGTTATTGTAGGACTGATTTGTCTAGAATTTATATCTTATTCAAGTTTTTAATAAGTGTATAGTTAATTTCGTTAGTCGGAGTTCGTCGTTCTGTTCTTGATGTTGTTTCGTCGAGAGTAACTGTGTCGGAACAAGGGTCGAAGACAGAGGACTGAAAGAACGGGTGTCTACTCTGAGGACGTCTAAATCGGGGTAGGGTGAAAAGTCTAGTTAAGTCTGAAGTCCGTCTTTAACCATTTAGAGAGACCGACTGGTCTTGGATAATAGAGTCGTAACAATAAGAACGATCATCGTTTAAACCGAAAAGATAAGGAGAAATTGAGTTGGAGAATGGAAAGAAAATGGTCGGAACGAGGATTCCGAAATTATAACCAGACACCTAGTGTGAATGTGATAGTTGACGACTCGTTAGGGATTGGAGACAGCACGTACGAGGTGGATGGTCCACTCCATGATATTAATGAAGTCGAAATGGTGACGGACTAGTTAGTGACTTGTCAATGTTAGTGTAGGGAATCCTTTTACGAAAAACCCTGTCTGACTCGAGAGAGAGAACCGTGACGTCAACCCAGTCTAAGGGATCGGAGACGGGACAAGGATACCTACTCACAGAGGACAATCCACAGAGGGCCCATGGACTCACATGGACGACTAAGGACCCGACGATCGACGTTCTGATTAGGAAATAGGGTCAAAGGTCTAGTGTGACTACGACACTGAATATTCAAACGGAGGGAATATAGATAATGGATAGACGGTAACCACCTTTCAGTAAATACAGCGAAATTAAGGATTACGAATCTCTTACAAATGGGGTGCGATTGTAACTGGAACTACGGTGACCTTTATTGTTCTACTTGTTTTAAAGAGGAAACGGTTTTGAGATCTTATCCTCCCTGTATTCAGATCCTGTGTCTTTTCTTATCTCACTGGTATTTAAATCTGTGTACGATATTATTTTCTTAAAAACTGTGAATTTCTCGTTATTACACAATTACTCTGGTGAAGTCAACGTTCGTATTAGCGACCGTGGATATAAGTCCAGAAACTAGTTTTTCCTGAAAGTACTGAGTCAGTGTGTAGATGAGGTGTATCTCGGGGATAGTCAAGTCAAGTCAAATCAAGTCAAGTCAGTGAATCAGCACAGGCTGAGAAGCACGGGTGTACCTGACGTCGTACGCTCCGAAGGGACAGGTAGTGGTCGAGGGTCTCGGACGAGTTTGAGATCTCGACCGAAGACGGGACAATCCGGATATCTTGGGGATACGACGGTGTTACAAAAACTAGGTATAAATCTAGTAAAACATAACAAAAATGAGAATCAATATACAACGAATAAAACATTCCTTAAGACGATAACTTTATTCCGTTCAACTTCCTTTTGTAATTTTACTATTATTAAGACGTTTAAACGGAGTTCTGTAGGTGTGATCTTGGTGTCTTTCACAAGTTTCAAGAGTAAAGTGTGTAGTCCTACAAAAGACGTCAAAATGTTACACATTTTACATCGTACTAGTGTATGTCGAACTGAAAAGAGATACCTCTTATTTCAGATAGACCCCGATGTCACGTGAAAAGTACCTAGTCACGAACGTTTAGTTCTGGTATTTCGAAGAAAGAATATATATATATATATATATATATATATATATATATATATTTTACAAAGAGTTTGAATACTCCCAGACTGAGGTTGCGGGTACTCTATAAACAGACATAGTCACACGACAACGACGACGACGACGATTCAGTGAAGTCAGTACAGGCTGAGACACGCTGGGGTACCTGCCTTCGGGTGGTCTAAGGGGGCAGGGACCCTAAGAGGTCCGTTCTTGTGACCTCACCCAACGGTAAAAGGAAGAGGTTACGTACTTTCATTTTTCACTTTCCCTTCAGCGAGTCAGCACAGGCTGAGAAGCGCTGGGGTACCTGACGTCGGGTGGTCACACGATCCTTTGGAGTTCAAAGTCTTGTTTATCGTCGTATACTAATTTGTAGTGTTTACTCTTGTGGGATACAGGTGGAGTAATACTATTGACTTCAGGTAGAAAAGATGGGAAGACCCCGGATCAGTCTGAGTTCGTCCTCGAGGACCTTACAAGTTTCCAGAGGACAGAACAAGAAAGAGATCATTTAGATTCGTGTTACCCGTAACTACAGGAGGTAAGGACCTTTGTCTTCCCTTCTGAGTGGACGGTTCCGTTGAACACCTGATCCTTTGTACATAACTCTTGTATGGTCCAGGATTAACGACCCAAAGGTCCGGGGACACAATTGACTACTGGTTTAGGGACACGCAAAGACTTCGTTAAAAGGGTGAACCAGTAAAGGTGACACTCAACACCATATGAAGTAGACGTAAGAGTCGGAACGGAGGGAGTACGAAAGGGACACTTTGAGGAGATGAGAGTGAGTTGTAATTGAGTTTGTTTACGTTTTAAGTGTCATATGTCGAAACGGTGAAAGCCTTCTCTTTACCTTCCTCCTCCTTCTTTCTTCTCTTCTTCTTCTTTTTCCTCGCCTTCCTTCCTTCCTTCGTTTTCTTCCTCCGTGTGTTGGAGAAACTCGAAGTAAAACGACTAGACAATGTACTCCCATACCTCGTTTCAGTTAAGGAAAAAAAGACTTACGATTTTAAATACTTCTTTTGATACCTAGGAATAAAAAAAAAAAAACTCCCCGTACATGTGTGTGTCATATGATACGGTGGTGAGACTCCTCAAGTACCTAAAATCCGATCTAGAGATACTAAGGAAGATTGAGATGCCCTCGTTAAGACGGCATTTGACTTCAGTTCGGAGAAAATAACGATAGTTTAGGACCAAGTTCAAGTTCTCCCACTACCTTTTTATTACTACAACTATTGACAAACGGATCTTTGCACGTCCACTCTTAGATTTACAGTTTACCATGATTCTTATAGTACCAATAAGGTTCATAAAAAAAATTAAAATAAATAAATTAATCACCTTTTAACGAAATGTTAAAACACAACCAAAGACGACATGTTGTTGCACTTAGTCAGTATTAATATATATATGACGTCCATTTAGAATTGAGGAGTTTGCGGTTGTGACGTCACATCTTCAGACCGTTGTACAATTCGATGACGTCGTCACAAACCGGGTTCTAGGAAGAAAGGGTAGGGTGGGGGGTGAGGGGTTGGGATGTGGTTTGAGAGTTTCTTTGACGACCCTCCAAGAAACAAGATTTATTTTTCAGATTTACCACTCTACTTTACCCGTTACTTTAAAAAGGCCCAGAAAAAGGATAAGATAAAAGATAAGATAAGAAAATATCAGACTTACTATTAGTGTCTCCTTCAAGGGAACCGTCACGACACAAAGGTACCACTATCCTCTCCAGTCCTAATTGTTTGGGCCCACGACCCTTGGAAGCCGATGTCCCACCTATACTCCCTTCCCGACCGTCAGTCTCACAGTGGTCCCCTGGGTAAAAGTGCCGGAGGAGGAAACTTACAGGTGTCTCGGACTGAACACGGAAAGACTTACCTGTTTGGTCCCTACAGAACTTTTATTATTATCGAGGTAGTGAAGGGGGATACGTCTTTACACGACACGGGAAGGAGAGTTTCCGGTCCTTGACTACGAAGAGTGATTGTTGTTAGGTGTCTAACAACCTTATACATACACGAGAAACATAACCGTTCTCGTCGAGTCTCTACGGTTCAAAATCTTAGGTTTACATGAAATCTTTTCGTTAAACTAGAAACCCTTGTTCTCTAAGATTTATTCAAAACTGGTACAGTCCCTTCCAATTTTCTACTTAAGTAATTTTCCTTTCATCTTTCGTATGTCAGATTTAATTTATAGTCTTCTGGGTTTATTAAGGGGAATCTTGTATTGAGGTAATCAAACGGACTTTGGTTTACTGAACTAAAATGAGAAAAACCCAAGGGGAGTTATAGGTTCGAAATTACAGTATTGTAAACATGTCGAAAAAAACATAGTCTTGATTTCTACTTACTACCTTAGTTCCACTCGATATTATTATAATTTCATTAGCGGAGTTTTGGACACTACACTCTCCTCTGTTTACTGCTTTCTACACTTGCAAGAATCTTGGGATCTATACCCCACCTTATGGGAAATCAAGTAATGTCCCAACACCATCTTTGTCAAGAAGGGCAAATTCATCATGATTTTCTGGAAACTTCAAGAAGATAGTCTTTCTGAATTCGTGAAGAATGAACGAAACAGAGGGTAGCGGTAGATTTACGATTCTTGAGAGTTTAACCTTAGTCTGAAGACCTAGGTATATAGGTCAATGGATGCTCTAGAAGACAAACTTACAGGTAGTCTGTGTGAATTGAGTTACCCTTGTCTCGACTTGAGAAACAGAAGTGGGAAAGTAGACGACGAGGAGAGACAGAGTCACACGAGAATTATTTATCGGGTCGATCTTTAGACCCTAAATGGGAACGGTGGAGAAAGAGGGAGTGGGACTTGTTAACGATAGAATAGATATAAGGAGAGTTTAGGTAAGGACAGAAAGACAGTGGTAGAGGTGAGAGGAATAAATCCGAGGTTGTAAAAAGGATTACTAATAGGGTAAAAGGACGTAACCCAAAAGACGGAGACTGAACGGGTATAGGTGGTTAGGTTAGAGGTGAGAGACCAGTCTCATTAGAAAGACTCGAAGTCTATACTAATACTAGTAAGTAGATGTATTTTCGACAGTTACCAGAAGATTACGGAAGTCCTATTTGGAGTATAAGACAAGATTCGGAATGTACTGAACCATCCTAGACCGGGGATGGATGAGAGGTCGAAGTAGACATCTATGTGGTGGGAGGGTGGACGAGGAATAGGGGTGGGTAGACAGACGTGTGTGGTACGTATATATTTAAGGTCGACTTATTAGATAGACCAAAGGACTTACGGTAATAAAGAAAACTGAGACCCAGAAACAAGTATGAGCGTTTTTAAAAGGGACGAGGGATCTGTGAACAAAAGGACCCGATCCAGGACGAATACTAAATCTACACTTGAATCAACATTAAAGAAGTTGTTACATATGAGAACGGGAGTTTTAAATGGGACATACCAGGGACGTGAAGGAGGAAGTTTCGTAAAATACGAGATTTATACAGTATAGTCTAATAATAATTATCTTAATGAATAGAAAACATAGAAATAAAATCTACATTCAAGGTACTACGGTTCCTGACACAGACAAAAGTGGTCATTTAGGTGTCATATGGTGTGTCATGATAAGTTTTTACAAACACATTAAAACGTTTCTTAGACGAATATCTATTTGTGGACTTCCTTATTGTTTCAGATTTATTATATTTTAGGTTTCATGTACACTAAAGAAAAAACTGATCGACACTTCAGACTCTATGAAGTATTATGTAAAAATCATAAATCGTACCAATTACAAGAAGAAAAGAATGTAAGATATTGATATTGAACGTAAGTGGATGGTGTCTAAGGGTAGTCTTAATATAACCTTCTTGTAAGACCATCATAGAGAAAAGATTCTTTTAAGGACACCTAATTTTAAACCGAGTGTATCCTTGATTCTTTAGTCAGGAAGGTTATTTTGCACCCACCTCATGTAAAAGGGTTTGTAAAAACTGTAAAAAAAAAGTTCTGTCCCTTATTGAACTTACCTCTCTTTTAATTTCTAATAGAGGAAACCTTTGTTGTATATATCTGTCTCCTCAAACGGTTAAAAGATTTATAAAAATGGTACTACAGAACCATTAGAGACATTAAAGATTGTTTACATTTTACAAAAGTACGTTAATTACAAATTCTCCTAGTATTCGTCAATAGACTAGGAAAGACAGTTAAGGTCGGTACTGTAGGTGGACTTAGGTCCGTGGAAAGATTTTGAGTCACAACTAGTATTGTGGAAAGGAACGTTTGTGGAAACGACCAATAAGGTTACTGATGTCTTTATTTCGAGTTGGAGTGATGTACTGAACGTTCTGGAAAGTAATATCTAGAATGGAGAAAAACTCTAAAATAATAAGGGTTCAGTCAGGTGCATAGAATGTAAAGTGAGTGTCACATGTTGTATGGTGAGAGGTTTGTGGAACGGGAAGATTCGAAGGTACAAAAACGGCGGAAGACGGAACGTGGACCTAAGGGAAGAAAGAATTGGTAGAACCGGAGCACGTCAAAATCAGTGGGAAGTAGACATTACGACCTGACCGATTCACCGTGAGCTGACACGTCCCGAGATTTAATGTCTGGTTGTGTCGACTTGTCATAGGGTTTCGGTACTCTGACACCCTAAGACTCACCTTCCTACCATGTGTGTTTCCACACCAATCCCTTGTTTAATTTTTAGGGTTCCCGGTCCTTTACAACTATCATTGTGTTTACATATAGGTCAATATTCCTTTTCAGTAATGAAGGTTCAAAGGATCTCTACCTAGGGTCTATAAGAACAATAAAAGAGAATCAGTTTATAAATGACGACAATCGCACCACAAGACGAACGGTGTGTAGACCGGTCGATATTTAAGATAACCTGTGTGGTTATATCTGTTTGTTAAAGTCGACGGGGAATATAGTAGTCTGAAGGAACTACCGAGTCTACCATTTCTTAGACGGACGTCACGTCCAAACTAGAGACCCAATCCTTCTAAGGGACCTCTTCCCTTACCAATGGGTGAGGTCTGAAGAACCGACCTCTTAGGGTTCTTGTCTCCTCGGACACCCAATATCAGGTGTCCCAGTGTTTCTCAACCTGTGCTAACTCGTTGACTGTGATGTGATGATGGGTGAGGTCATAAGAACGGACTTCTTAAGGTACCTGTCTCCTGGGACCACCTGATGTCTAGTACACCAGCTTTTCTCAGTCTGTACTGACTCACTGACTGTGAAAGTGAATGTAGTAGTCCGGGAAGAACACAGTCGAAACTAAAGAGTCCAACGATGTTAATCGTGTAGGTGGTTCTAAAGGGTAGTTTGTAGACGTTGGATGGAAGGACGAATTTTGTTTTTAGTCTCCCTACATCCAACTGAGTTACGGTACCGTTACAAATTTTTACTTCTTTAGAAAGATCAAACATATACAGTAGAACTGAATCTCAAAGATATTAACCGTTTTATCCTCTCAACTTTCAATTTTTATTTTAGTCGAATATGATTTACCTTCGGTCATTAAAGGTTGACTGTTGTATTAGTTTTTGACGAACGACTCTTCCTATACTTTACTGATGTGCATAAAATTTAATTTTGAAAAGTAAATTCTCTTCACGAAAGTTCTCTAAGTTCAACGAAATCTCAAGTTCATTTACAGAGGGTTTTATGTAGGATTTACCTTCATAAAACGAGTACGGTACACCAGACATTAATGAAGTCTTAAAGGGTAACGAGAAGGACCAAACAGAAGAGAAGAGTGTCTAGTCTCGTTAGACAGTAGTCTCCTTTCTACAAATAGAAGAGTGTGTTCACGGTTCTTGAAAGAAGAACAGTAAAACGAAGTTAATGGAGGTGGACCCCTGTTTTAATAAATGAAGAAAAAATCAAAGGACCCTGACAAGTTACGTTGAACATTTTTTTCAATTCTTTTTTTAATTTTGTTACAAATTTAAATCAGATTGTCCACATGTCAATAACCGAAGGGGACGGGTGGATTACGGGGTTTCTTACTCACGAAGGTAACTTAGATCAACCCTATAAATACTGGACCGAACACATATACACCTGGGACGTACTCTGAAAGATTCTGACACTAAAAATTCACCGAATGTCAAATTTGTCATGAAGTGGTAGTGAGGAGGGATCGGTGGGGTTTCTAATCGTCCATAAGGACATATGAATCACAAACTAAAAACTTCTTGGAGTAAATGTAAAACAAGAATTTACAACATTAAAGTACAATAAGACACTACCTTTCTGTGGGACTGCAAAAGTCATTCAGTGTACACTCGGACCCTTATCATTCATAGGGTACGTTATTGGAGGATCTTCTAAGGGTCACCTCTGGCACCTAGACGTCCCTCCACATCCACTGTCGGGTCACGTCTAGCTACGGTGTTCTGAAGGACGAAGACTGGGACTCTCCCAAACGAACTCTGAACGGGACCAATTTTTGGTTGAAGGACGTCTGTAAGGTTCCTCTAAAGTTACCCAATTGTAAGTGACAAACTTTCCTCGTCCGTTCTTTACTCCTCCAGTTTCGTCTTCCGTCCGAATAGAAACTCTTGTACCAAACTGTCAACCGTCCGTCGGAGGACGACGTCTCCCTCAATGTTAGGACAGAAACGAAACATACTCCCTCAGTCCCGGTTCCAAACAGTCTTGTTTCGATGTGTTATAGGATTACGGTTTACCCGTCTTAGAGACCGGATAACGTTTACTTTAGTAACCTTTAAGTAACCTCTTTCGTAACGTCGAGAACTCGAGAGACACCGATTCGGTCGCGTCTACAGACTAACGGTGAAATAGAGGCATTCTATACCGGTCCTCGGGCGACGACGTGAAAAGTTTTAGGAAAGTCTGACGGGAGTAACTTGTTTCAGATTTTAGAAGTTAAAGGAAAAAATTTGAAAGAAGTCAAAACAAGATCCATGAAAAGGCGAGAGTTCAGTGTTATAAGGTTTACACGGTCTGTGGGACCGTCGATTACCCGGAAAAAGTTCGTCGTTGGAGAAGGACCTTACGTGAAGGGAGGGACGTCTCTTGGAGGTCCCCTTCTCGATGTAGAGGAAGTTCCGGGACAAGTTACGGTCCAAAAGGAAAGAACATTAATCACAGAAGGAGAGGGAGACTTGAGACAAAGTCGTAAAGATTATAACAACTAAAGGTCCCTGTTAATTTAAAGTCTAAAATGTAATTTATTTGGACCCACTCGTTCTATGATTAGAAAGGGTTTGGAATTAAAAGTGGAAACTATTTACTCTTAATAAGATTTTATCTCAGTACTCCTAATTTAAACTTTTATAGTCCTTCTTTTAACAATCATGGACCGTGGTGCATGTTCGAACGATAGTATAAAACAAAGAGAGTTATTCCTGTATGCGATGAACTCCATTTAAGAGTTTTCATTACACTAAAGGTGGACCATCCACGATTTATCGAAAGATAACTTAATTGTGTAAATAACTCGTATAAGTATCATACTTCGGTCCTTTTAGTGTGGTTTGTTCCGTTTATACAATCCAGAGACACGTCTCAGGGGAGGATTTAAGCCAAACCAAGTTCCGGTGGTAACATCCGGAGGTCCGTCTCAAAGATTCACTCACTTAGTTGAGACGAAGAGGGGAACGGACCTTTCATCCGTTTGTGATAGAACGAAAGCGAGTGTTGGTTCTTTTTTACTCTAATTGTTTAGGGTTTATCCGGGGGATTTCTATTGATATGATAAAAGGGGTTTTAAATTATCCTTTTTTACCATTTCTCTACTAGATATCGTTACCAAGAGTTTGAAAACCGTAACCCTAAAGAAATGTATGAATTTTAATAACTATGAGGGGTTTCTTAAAACGAGTACATCAAATATACATTCATATAGAAAAAAATTCCATAAAATTACAAAATGAGGGAATTGTAAAAATATATTTAAATAAATAAAATTAACCTCCAATTAATGAAATGTTATAACATAACCAAAACGGTATGTAGTCGTACTTAGGCCGTGTCCATATGTGCACAAGGGGTAGGACTTGGGGGTATATAGAATAATATAATCTTTAATTTTGTCTTAAAATATAATAAAAAATTGTAATTTTTTTATTGTTGTACGATGCACAATTGTGTTTATTTTATATAATACTCTTATTGATGTAAAAGATTTTATCTGGTTGTTTAATCACCCTTTTCATTAAAAAAGAAAGTGAAAACGTTTAGAAAATTTACAGACCAAAGTATCTTTTCTTGACCTAAAGATATGGAGCAACACGTAAGTTAACCAATACTACAAAATTATACTTATTTTAACCGGAGTGTGTCTATATACCTCCCTTTTCCCTCCTGAAGTGTTTCCCGTTTAGAATGGTAGACATCACGCCTTACACTTAGAACAGTCACTTTGAGGGTATGGAACAATACGATTATAGGTGACCAGCCAGAACGTAAAATTCACCTGAAAATGGTGGGTACAAAAAAAAAATTGTAGTGTACAACTAGTAAGTGTTTTATAACGAAGTGACTCAATGTGTCTGGAGGGTTTGTATTCTGTCAAGTGTCATGTTATAAATAAATAACTATTTATATAAATAACTGTAGTATCCATTGGAGTAGTCTTTTCAGAAATTTATAACCCTTCTATAACTGGAACACCATTTACTTTAGTCGAAGATTCAAAACGAACTTCCAATTTTTAAAATAGTAACCATTACATACGGTAGGTAACAAAAGGAACTTTACTGTCTAAGTGAACCGAATAAAACTCTCTTATGAGTTCAAACTTATTACTATCAAACAGGTAGTCAGTAAGAAGATTCACCTTTACCATAAAGTACTTTTTCTCCGGTTAAAACGAGTGGTACGTTTTTTAATGTGTTCATGAAACAGAAGTTTATTAATTACATGAGACCACACGCAGTCTTAAGGAAGAGTAAAGTGTCGTTTTTCACAATCAGTGAGTCGGTACAGGACGAGAAACACTGGGCTTCCTGACATCGGACGGTCCGAGGAGGCAAGTACCTTAAGAGGTCCGTTCATATGACTTTACCCAACGGTAAGAGAAGAGGTCCCCTAGAAGGATAACGTCCCTAACTTGGACCCAGAGGATGTGACGTCCGTCTGAGAAATGGAAGACTCGATGGTCCCTTCGGGTAAAGTGTTGTGTCTTATTATTTTTTCTACTCATTAGTTCCCAATTTAATAAAAATAATTAAATAATTTTAATAAAATTCACTTAATAATAAAATATTTAGTGTTAAAATAAGATTTTATTAACCAACTAAATAATTACTATATAAACACCATCACCAAATCAGTAATTCAACACAGACCGATAACGTTGGAGTACCCGAGACCAGGTGGTCTAAGGATCTTATGATCTCGTCCATCGGTAAAGGAAAAGGTCCCTTAGAAGGACTGGGTCTCTACCTTGGGAATAGAGGACGTGACCGTCTACCTAAGAAATGGAGACTCGGTCGTTCCTTTACACGGTAGAGTATGAAAACAGGTTTAAACCAGTGAGACTTTCCGCGTTCTCGACTCTTAGTCTTACGTATGAAGTAGGACTTCGTTGTAGTAATTTTGAAAATCTATGTAAGGTCTTCAAACTCAGATAGTCGAGATTACGAGAAAAAGTTAGTTTTGTAGTTTTTGTTAATGTAATGTGACAAATCGAATGATTGAGTTACTTATTTTAGAGAAAAATGGAAGAATGATCAAACAATAAACGTTATGTATGAAATAGTTCTTTGTGACCCGAACAAACTCGGTCACTATTAGAACACTTTCACGACTCTTGTTGTTCTTTGGTTTGGGGCGAGAGACAAGTTTTTCCATTTCTGTGAGTCTTCCACCGAAAGGACCCGTTATAAAATTGGGAACTCTTGCCTGGTAGTCACGGAAACCCTGGGTCCAAGTATACTGAATCATGGAACCTCTTCATCCAACTCATTACGTCTTCCGTTGAACGAGGGTCATTCGATCCTAATTTATCTAAGGTTTAAGTATAAATGAACTTTGTAACCCTCCCTAGAACTTCTTTAGTATGTTCTACTTTAACACTTACTTACTTATTTATTTAAGTAGAACTGGGTGTAAAGTAGGACTTGTATGACTTAAATAGATAAGTTCTCTTCATATCCAGTAGTCTGGATTAGTAAAACAAAATTTAATTTTTCTCTAGATGACGACTGATTATCCTTCACCATGTCAAAGAAGATAAATACGTCCGGTGTATTATAAACGAGATAGAAAATCGGAACTCGTCGACCTTAGAGAGGAAATGTCACCTTCGTAGACTCTCAGTCCTTTGTACCCAAGAAAAGAACTGAAATTTGTAACAACCCACACTGGACCCCGTTCAACGAGACAAGAAATCTCACACTTTACTAGTGGTCTAAATAAATCGTTGGGATTAAGTGTCTATATCGAAATGTCAGAGTAACAGTACCTCAAATTTCTTAGTCTCATGTAGACTCATTTTATCTCGCAAAAATTCAGATTCATTTATTTTTACGGAACTTGTATAGGGCGAGTGAAGACTAAGGTTCCAGTTACACTTAAGAAACCTCTGGTCCAAGAGGACCTTCGAGATAGAGAATCCGAGAAACGGGTGAATGTATGATTACGACAGGGAGTGTAATGGTTGACTACCCCTAGAAACGAAATGTATGATGTATGTGTGTGTGTCCGTGTGTACGTGTGTTTGTGTATGTGTGTGCGTGTGGTGCGGATTGTAGGATAATATATAAACTCATGAATACTTTCAATCACTTCTATTTCTTTCACGGTCCCTATCTGTAATGTGTGTAAAACAACCAAGGAGAGAATTTCCCTGGAATCCAATAATAAGACCAGATAGAGCATAATCAACATATTAGAACCTGTTAAACGAAATAGAGAGACTCGGAACTGGAGAGTGAACTATCTTGACAACATTCTTATTTGTTCTATTACGTACACGTCAATTCAAAGACTTTCTGAAGATCGGAAGGTTTCAATGGGAGATTTTTATCCATACTTATTTTGTCTTATAACCCTGAAGGTGTAACCCTTATACCACAGTTAAATTATAAGGAGAGTCATTTATGTTGATATTTGGAACCTGTAATATTTTATTCGTATTATTCGGAGACTTCCCATTCTTCTTCTTCCAACTAGTGGATCTTTAGAACACTATACCTCCTTTTGTGTTACCACTCGAGGAATCCAAAATAAAACGGAGTAATACAAGGTCTTAACCTCAACGTCTTTGACCTTTTACCCTTTATCGTTATCTATTTCTGTTATTTGGAGTTGTTTTCGAACGAAGGACATGAGTTTCTTGGTCCTTTTCCTGTCGACTCAGAGAATGATCAGAATAATGTATCGTACCTTTACAGGTCCAAAATTAGTGAATGTGGTTCTTGTAGAGTATGATTACTCTTTTCTGTTATTTACAGTTACGACTCTAAGGTCTCTCAAGTCTAGATACACCTTTTCTCTAATTACGTGATAATATTTTTACTAAGATACTCATTAATACTTGTAACAACTTTTTTCACTCTTTTCATCCTTCGAAGTCGTTTGTTCAACTTTCAGAGTAGTTCCATTATTTTTATATTTCTATATTTATTCTTATTTTTATATTTCTTACCTTTATGTTATTGACACCATTTAACAACTCACCTAAGTAAGTTATAATCTTACCTCCTCTGTCTTTAGTCACTGGACCTTCTATCTTATCATTTTTAAAAGGTTAGTCTTGTCGTCTTTCTTTCATCTAACCTTTTTTCATTTGTCTCGAAATCCCTGAACACCCCGATATTGTTTTCTATCTTGTGACTTCGAGGACTTTCCCCACCTCTTTCCTCCATACCGACTCTTTTATGTGTTTCTTTATCACTGACTTTATAGGTGTTTAAACCGTTCTCTGTATTTACATGTTTGAGTTCTTCGACTCGTTTGGAGTTTATACTATTTGGAATTTTTTTTTTTTGGTTCTACGTATTAATTTGAAAGTTTTTAATTCTTTTTTTCCCCTTTTTCGTAAGTCTTTTTTTTTTTTTTTTATATGGCCTTTCTGTTAAACTTACGGTCACCTAAAAAGTAGTCTATGGTACCTCCGGTCTTCCTTCACTGTCTTATAAAAAAAGTTCGAGACTTATTCTTCAGATAGTTAAGTCTTACATCACAGGTGGTTTTTATAAGAAGTTCTTACTTCCCCTTTAGATCTATAAGAGTCTCCTTTCTTTAGTTTCTCTCGGAAAAGGGTCCTTTATATAGGATTTTATATATATAAACAGATATCCTTTAAGAGATTTATCTTTCCTTTGTTATTTTCTTTCTTGAGACCTTATGGTACTTCCTTTTTTTTTTGGTACCACTTTACTTTATATTCATTTGTGTTATCCGAAAGGGAGTGAAGAACCCAAAATATAATACAAATCACTACCTTTGTTTTTAACATTGTCATAGTCTACACCAATATTTACACTTTCTGTTAATATTCAATCTTTCCTATTTCACAGGAATTCTTTCCTTTTAAAGGACGAAATATAAGTTTTACCATTTTACTGTTGTGTCATATGAGAGTATTCGATACATATAATTACATTATTTACATCGGTGGAGATTTTTCCATATGTGTTTATATATTTATTTTATAATATATAAAATTTACTTTAATTATTGTTATAAGTTCTTTAGGTGTCCTTCCGTCTTTTTTCTTTTGTTAAAAATTTTCTATCTTGTATTTTGTATTTTATTGTTACCGTCTAAATTCGGGTTATATGACTATTAATGTAATTTACGTTTACCAGGTGGTTAGATGGTTCTTCCGTGTCGTTAGACTTTACGTACACGTGATCAGTTGTCTCGACACTTTATAAACTTGATTTTGACTATCTTGATCTTTTTAACTGTGTAGATACCAACATCAATTTTAAAAGTAGAGAGAAGGCAGTTTCTGACTATCTTGTTTACCCTACCTTTTAGGTTTTTCTATCTCTTCTTGAATTGTAGTAGTTAGTTATCTTAGATTAACTACTGTATTGGTCTTACGAGGTAGGTTGTTATCGTCTCGTTTAAAAAAAGTTCGAAAACTTTGGACGACATGTATTTGGTATAGGACTCCGTATTTCGTTTATAGTTTTTTATCTTCTCTTAATTTTAGTCTCATAAGAAAAAGGTTTTTCCTTGTTTGACCTTTGGTTATTATCTTTCCTGTGTTCTTTTATAGATTTGTAAACCTTTGATTTGTTGTGTAAAGATTTACTATGTATTTAGTTTTTCACAGTTCTCTTTATTTTATTTATTTTTAATTTAATATAACTTTAAACACCCTTTGTCTATTTAGATACGATTCCTCTTTTACATATCGTGATTTTTACGTATATTTCTCTTTTTCCGAGTTTAATTACTAAATTTGAGGGTAGGGTTCTTGGATCTTTCTTTTCTTCTCGTTTCATTTAAGTTACAAATATTTGTCTCCTTTATTATTTCTCGTCTTTAGTTACCTTAACTTTTGTCTTTGTCATTTCTTTTAGTCACTTTTTTTATCACGATCAGGAAACTTTCATAGTTAATTCAACTGTTTGTAAATCCTTCTGATAGTCTGTTTCTTACTTTCGTTTTTCATGTGTGTAATGACGATCATCCTTACTTCGTTTCTCATAGTGATGTCTGAGACATCAGAAGTTTCTCTATTATTTCCTTATAATACTTGTTGAAATGTGTGTATTTAAACTGTTGAATCCACTTTATCTGATTATGGAATTTTTCAGGTTTGATTGTAATAAGTGGGTTATACTTTGTCTAGTAAACTTATCGTAACAATGAGAATTCCTTTAGTTTTAATATTGAAATTTTACAAGTTCCTTCTTAATCGTAGTTAAATGTTTTAGAGATTGTCTTTTATCTTCTCTTTTGTAAAAGGTTATGTAAAATACTCTAATCGAAATAGGACGATGGTTTTGGTTCGTGTTCATCATACATATACTAGAAGTGACCACCCAGTCTACCCTTTCTTAGGAGAACGTTACGTCCTCTGCACCCAAGGTAGGACCCTAGTCCTTCTAGGGGACCTCCTCCTTTACCGTCGGGTGAGGTCATAAAAAAGGACCTCTTAAGGTACCTGTCTCCTCGGACCACCCGATATATCAGGTACCCCAGTGTTCCTCAGTCTGTACTGACTCTGTGATTGTGTGTGATGTGTCAGGGATTGTCTTTTATCTTCTCCGTTGTAAAAGGTTAAGTAATGTACTTTGGTCGGAATGCGATTATACTTTTGGTTTCGTATTTGTATCTATACTTTTCTTTTGATATCTGGATATATGGAGTCTTCGTATCTAATTTTATAGAAATTATTTTATAATCTTCATAAAATCGTTATAACTATTTTCTCTATTCCTATTGTCTTGTTCCTTTACTTTATTTTCCGTACATCAAGTCTTTATTTCTTCCGTTTATTTATTTTGACTGGGATAACGTTTACTGTACTAAAATATATACTTTTGGGGTTCCCAAGATGTTTTTGTTAGATCTTAGTTATTTTTTTTTTTTTTCAAGTCGTTTCAGTGTCTTTTTCCTACTTATATGTTTTTAGTTCCACTTCTTTTTTTGACCTCTTTTAGAAGTTCCAAATCCTGATTCGTTTCTAAATTGAATTTTAGTTTTCCTACTGGATATTTCTTTTTTAACTATTTGACTTTAAATAGTTTTAATTTTGAGTCACTTTCTTGGACAACTCTTCTATTTTCTGTTCGATCTTACTCTCTTTATCTTCTGAATTTAACTTCTTTCATCCTTTTTGGTGGTCGGGTAAGTCCATACTGGATTTAGTTGAGGGAATGCTAATATGTCGTCTTCACTGTTTATTTAAGTTCCCTGAACTAGACTATCTGTCCCACGGACTACTTGATACCTGTCTCCAAGCTCTGTAACATGTCCTCTGTTCCTAGTTCTGGTAGGGGTTCCCCCCCCCCCCCTTTATGCTTTTCCGTTTTACCAAGAGACTTCTCCGGAATGTTTATCGACACTTTTCTTCTCTTCGTTTTCCGTTTCCTCTTTTCCTTTCTGTTTGGGTAAACTTACGTCTTAAGGTTTCTTATCGTTCCTCTCTATTCTTCAGAAGGAGTCGCTGGTTACGTTTGTTTGTCTCCTTTTATCATGTTACCCTTTCTGATCTCTAGAGAAGTTCTTTTAATCTCTATGATTCCTTTGCAAAGTACGTTTTACCCGTGTTGTTTCCTGTCTTTACCATACCTGGATTGTCTTCGTCTTCTATAATTCTTCTCCACCGTTCTTATGTGTCTTGACGTGTTTTTTTCTAGAAATACTGGGTCTATTAGTGTTACCACACTAGTGAGTGGATCTCGGTCTGTAGTATCTTACACTCCAGTTCACCCGGAATCCTTCGTAGTGATACTTGTTTCGATCGTCTCACTACCTTAAGGTCAACTCGATAAAGTTTAGGACCTTCTACTACAACACTTTCACGACGTGAGTTATACTGTCGTTTAAACCTTTGGAATCGGTACCGGTGTCCTGACCTTTTCCAGTCAAAAGTAAGGTCAGGGTTTCTTTCCGTTACGGTTTCTTACGAGTTTGACGGCGTATTAACGTGAGTAGAGTGTACGATCATTTCATTACGAGTTTTAAGAGGTTCGGTCCGAAGTTGTCATACACTTGACACTTGAAGGTCTACAAGTTCGACCTAAATCTTTCCCGTCTCCTTGGTCTCTAGTTTAACGGTTGTAGGAAACCTAGTACCCTTTTTTGTTCTCTCAAGGTCTTTTCGTAGATGAAGACGAAATAGCTGATACGGTTTCGGAAACTGACACGCCTTTCCTCATGCAGTTCCGATATATAACCTTGGTACGAATAAATTGAATATACGTCTTTTGTAGAACTCTTTGAGACCCGTCCTTCTTCGTACTCGACCTTAGTTCTAACGGTCCTCTTTATGGTTATTGGAGTCTATACGTCTACTGTGATGGGAATGCCGTCTTTCAATTCTCCTTTACTTCTCAGAGAACTAATTTCACTTTCTCCTCTCACTTTCTGTCCGAACTTTGAGTTGTCAGTTTTTTGATTCTAGTGTCGTAAAGGTCGGGGTAGTGAAGTACCGTTTATCTACCCCTTTGTTACCTTTGTCACTCTCAAGAACCCGAGGGTTTAGTGGCGTCTACTACTGACGTCGGTACTTTAATTTTCTACGAACAAGGAACCTTCTTTTCGATACTGTTTGGATCTGTCATATCATTTTTCGTCTCTGTAATGAAACGGTTGTTTCCAGACAGATCAGTTTCGACACTAAAAAGGTTATCGGTACATACCTACACTCTCAACCTGATATTTCTTTCGACTTGCGACTTCTTAACTACGAAAACTTGACACCATAACCTCTTCTAAGAACTCTCAGGTAACCTGTCGTTCCTCTAGGTTGGTCAGGTAGGATTTCCTTTAGTCAGGACTTATATAAACCTTCCTGATTACGACTTCGACTTTGAGGTTATGAAACCGGTGGACTACGTTTCTTGACTGAGTAACCTTTTCTGGGACTACGACCCTTTTTAACTTCCGTCCTCCTCTTCCCCTGTTGTCTCCTACTCTACCAACCTACCTTAGTGACTGATTTACCTGAACACAAACTCGTTCGATGTCTTCAACCACTGCCTGCCCCTTCTGACCTCACGACGTCAGCTACCCCAACGTTTCTCATCCGGTACCGACTCACTGAATTGACTTGACTTGACTTGACTTACCGATTTTCTGTAAAGTGACATCTTATATATGTTTACTGTTTATTCGTGTACTTTTCTACAAGTTGTAACAATTGGTGACCTTTTTCCGGTTAATTTTAGTGTCACTTGATACTGTCGTATAGATGGTCTTACAACAACAACAAATCAAAGATTCATCACAGACTCCGAAACACTGGGGTACTTGATATCGTACGGTCCTAGGAGAGAGGAGGTGAAAGAGGGTCAAACGAGTTTCAGTGTATGTAACTCAATCACTACGGTAGGTTGGTAGAATAGGAGATAGTCGGGGAAGAGAAAAACAGAAGTTAGAGAGGGTCGTAATCCCAGAAAAGGTTTCTCAGTCGAGAAGGGTAGTCCACCGGTTTCATAAACTCTAAGTGGAAGTTGTAGTCAGGAAGGTTACTTATAAATCCAAAATAAAGGAAATCCTGACTGACTAAACTAGTCGAAAGTCAGGTTCCTTAGAGTTCAGAAGAGGACGTGGTGTTAAACTTTCGTAATTAAGAAGTTACGATTCGGTAGAAATACCAGGTTAAGAGTGTAGACATGTACTGACTACCTTTTTGGTATCGAAACTGATATGTATGGAAACAAGAGTTTCACTACAGAGACGAAAACTTATGTGACAGACCCAAACAGTACCAAAAGGAAGGTTCCTCGTTCACAGACTTAAAGTGTGGACGTCAGTGATAGACGTCACTGAAACCTCGGGTTCTTTTATTTTAGACGGTGACGAAGGTAAAAAAAGGAGAAAATAAACGGTACTTCACTCTCTGGTCTACGGTATTTGTCTAAGAATTACAAATCAAAGTTTGGTCGAAAACGTGGAAGGAAAAAGTGAAAGTAGTTCTCTTAAATATCATGGACAAGTGAAAAATAATAATCTTACCATAGTAGACGTACAGACTCCAACGACTATAAAGAGGACCGTTAGAACTTAGGTCAAACATTAAGTAGGTCGGGTTGTAAAACGTTCTATATGAGACGTATATTCAATTTATTCATCCCACCGTTATGTGTTAGAATTTCACGAGGAAAGGGTTAAAACTTGGTCGGGTAACAAGGTACAGACCAAAATTGACGACGATAATCTTGGTCCATGTTTAAAGAGTCCTCTGTCCATTCCGTCAGACCATGAGGGTAGAGAAGTTTTAAAAGGTGTCAAACAACACTAGATACGACAGTTTCCGAAACCGTATCAGTTACTTCGTCTTCATCCACAAAAAGACGTTAAGGGAACGAAAGAGGTACTGGATTATTTACAACCGTTAAACTAGAGATCAAGGAGACGGAGAAGCTTTGAGTCAAACATATAGACCTTTAAGAACCAAGTGTATGACGACTTCGGATCGAACATCCTAAAACTCGTGTTACAACGATCGTAGACTTTACTCACATTAACCTAACATCAAATTTTTAAGAAACCGAAACTAGAAGAAACCGTAACCTTACTTTTGTCTGGAAAAGGTCGGGACACCAGTGACGACACAAAAGGTTTAAACGACGGTATAACTCACGTCGTTAAATTTTTGTAATAGAAAATCCTAAAATTTATCGAATCGACCTTAAGGTAGTGGAGGTGATTGAAACAAAAATCATAACAAAGGATATCGGGTGAACTGAAGTGTGAGGTCGTAGAGGTCGAGATCCACTCAATGATGTGGGTGTACCAATAGCCCAGTAACTCTGGAAAGAACATAACAAGAAGACACAAAAGAACGGTGGAGAAAAATTAGAGAAGACGACGACAATCCAGGAATGGTAAAAACAAGAAATAGAATGCATAGAACGTACTTTACAAGGGAACTATAGGGGTTAAAAGAACTTCTCTAGAGATCAGATAGGGTAAGATAACAAAAGGAGATATAGAAACGTAGCAAGTAACTTCTCCCAAAAGAACAGAGAGGAACCTTGAGACGTAAGTCAACCCATATAAAAAGAGGGAACGGAAAGAGAAGAGAAGAAAGGAGTCGATAAACATTTCGGAGGAGTCTATCGGTGAAACGGAAGGACGTAAAGAAAAAGAAATCCTACCAAACACAATGACGGAGAACATGTTACAATATTTGGAAGGAGGTATAAAGTAGTCCGTGAGACAGATGGTCCAGATTAGGGAACTTAAATAAACAGTGGAGGTAACTTATTAGTATTCTCTAAACATTCAGTACGGATTTCGGGATCACAAAAGGGGATGAAAGAAGTTAAATTTGGACTTAAAACATTATTCCTCGAACATTAGACTCGGTATCAGTCGAAGACCAGAACAAAAATGACTATATATCTCAAAGAGGTCTCTTCCTTTACCGTGGGGTGAGGTCATAAGAACGTACCTTTTAGGGTACCTGCCCCCTCGGACCATCCGACGTCAGGTATCTCAGCGCTTGTCAGACTGTGCTGACTCGCTGAAGTGAAAGTGAAAAGTGAAAGTACGTAACCTCTTCCTTTACCGTTGGGTGAGATCACAAGAACGAACCTCTTAGGGTCTCTGTCCCCTCGGACCACCTGACGGTAGATACCCCAGTGTGTCTCAGCCTGTACTGACTTCCCTGAATCGTCGTCGTCGTCGTCTCAAAGAGGTAGAAACCAACGTTCATTTCAGGTTACGACATTTCTTATTATAACATATCCTTGGACCTTACAATCCAAGTACTTATCCCCATTTAGCTTACAACAGTTCTTCCTCTGCTGTTCTCACTTGAGTTGTAAAATCCTTAGTCACTTAATTTCTCTACCCTTATCCTCTTAAATTAAGTCCACTGGTAATATGGATGATGACACCCGTTCTTAGGAAATCTTCTTTACCTCATTCGGAGTATCAGTTGTTTTTTAGGTATTACGTCATGAACACATACTAGAGTTTTTCCTGTCTTATTATAACAAACAAAGGTTCCGTTTGGTAAGTTGTAGTGTCATTAGGTTCAGATACGGGGTCAGTGACTACGGTTTTTTCGACTTCAACTGCCTAAGATACTTCTGGATGTTATGGGAGATTTTGATTGTTGTTTTACTACCATACTACAATACTACTACAGGTAGTATCTCCTAACACTACGTTTTTATCCTTTGGTTCTCTATGGGTTTTATTGTCCGTTCAAAAGGAACCTCATCTTTTACTTCATCCCGTTACCGATTATCTCAAGACAGTCCCTTGTACGACCAGTATGTACGCAGTAAAAGGTTGTTGTGTCCTCTGCTGAGATGTACGCCTGTAGTGACAACGGTGACGATTCAGCGAAGTCAGCACAGTCTGAGACACGCTGGGGTATCTGCCGTCGGGTGGTCCGAGACGACAGGGACCCTAAGAGGTCCGTTCTTGTGACCTCACCCAACGGTAAAGGAAGAGGTTACGTACTTTCACTTTTCACTTTCACTTCAACGAGTCAGTACAGACTGAGAAGCGCTGCGGGACCTGACGTCGGGTGGTCCGAGGAGGTAGGTACCGTAAAAGGTCCGTTCCCATGACCTCACCCCACGGTAACTGTAGTGATCTACCAGTTATAACTTTAGATCGTCTTACCGACTATAATTTTTTTTTTTATCACTATTGTAGTTTAGACTTCTCTAAGGTTTCTTTGACATAGAGAAGACCTAACAACAACCTTTACGTTTTACTATCTGGACAACCTTTTGTCAAACCATCAAAGAAATTTTGGATTTTAACGTTGAGCCTCTTCCGTTACCGTTGGGTGAGGTCATGAGAACGGACCTTTTAGGGTACCTATCTCCTCGGAACATCCAACGTCAGGTACCCCAGTGATTCTCAACCTGTGCTGACTCGCTGAAGTGAAAGTACGTAACCTCTACCTTTACCGTTGGGTGAGGTCACAAGAACGGACCTCTTAGGGTCCCTGTCCCCTCGTACCACCCGACGACAGATACCCCAGTGTGTCTCAACCTGTACTGACTTCGTTGAACGTCGTCGTCGTCGTCGTTTGTACGTTGATGGTATGTTGGGTCTTTAACGTAGGACCCTTGAATAAGGTCTCTTTACTTCTGAATACAGGTGTGTTTTTGTACGGGTATTCACAAACATCTTCGAAATAAACGTTATGGGAGTTTATCTTTTTTTAGGTCAACTCACTTGTCACTAATTAATTACCCACTTATCAACTTATTTGATATAGGTACGACACCTTATAATGAGTCGTAATTTTTACTTAATAACTATGTCACGTTGTAGGAAGTACTCAGAGGTCTATTAATACAACTCGTTTTTTACGGTTAAGACTTTCCAATGTAGGACATACCAAGGTACATACGTTGTAAGAACTTTACTGTTTTAATATTATTATGTCTTTTTTTAATCACAAAAGATACCCAATTTCTCTCTTAGTCCCGTCTTCCCTTCACCTACACCGATGTTTCTACTTTGAACTTCCAAAAACATATGACAACCCAAAGACCTACATTGATATATAAACGAAAATGAAATTCATTTAGGTACAGAAAATATCAAAGTCGGAAACCTCACAGAGAATCTTTTTGTAGAGTGTGTGATACTAAATACAGTTTCCCACAAGAAGAACACAAGAGAAGATCCTTAAAATACCAAAGTTCAGATTGTAAATCCAAAAATGAGGTAAAGTTCAAATAAAAACACATACAACACTCCCTTACAAGATCAGAGTTACAAAATACACACACACATACGTACCCACACGATTCAGTGAAGTCAACACAGACAAACATTGGGACACCAGACATCGTGTGGTCCGAGGAGACAGGTTCTCTAAGAGGTCCGTTCTACTGACCTCACGTGACAGTAAAGGAGCAGTTCCCTAGAAGTACCAGGTCCCTGACTTGGGTACAGAGAATACAGAGGACATAACCGTCCACCCAAGAAATGGTGATCACGGTCAACCCTTCGACAGGTCAAAAGAGTCATGGAATAACCATTCTGACAGAAAAGAGGTAACATATAAGAACGGAGAAAACAGTATCTGACTGGTCTCCACGGACCCAATAAACCCTCGAGAGATAAGACAAGGTAACTAGATACACAGACCAAAAAACGGTCATAGTATGATAAACCGATGATATCGATACGTCATATTAGACTTTAGATCCTCACATTATTGAGTTCGAATAGAAAAAGGTATTCTAAAGAAACCATTAATACCTAAAAGACACCAAGGTATGTACAAAATTCTAATAAACTATATGAAGACACTTTTTACTGGACCCATAAAACCATCTATCTGTCCAGTCAAAAGTAAGGTTAGGGTTTCTTTCCGTTACGGTTTCTTACAAGTTTGATGGTGTGTCAACGTGAGTAGAGTGTGCGATCATTTCCTTACGAGTTTTAAGAGGTTCGGTCCGAAGTCGTTATGCACTTGGTACTTGAAAGTCTACAAGTTCGACCAAAATCTTTTCCGTCTCCTTGGTCTCTAGTTTAACGGTTGTAGACGACCTAGTAGCTTTTTCGTTCTCTCAAGGTCTTTTTGTAGATAAAGACGGAATAACTGATACGGTTTCGGAAACTGACACACCTAGTGTTATTTTACACCTTTTAAGACTTTCTCTACCCTTATGGTCTGGTGGACTGGACGGAGAACTCTTTGGATATACGTCCAGTCCTTCGTTGTCAATCTTGACCTGTACCTTGTTGTCTGACCAAGGTTTATCCTTTTCCTCATGCAGTTCCGACAGATAACAGTGGGACGAATAAATTGAAGATACGTCTCATGTAGTACTCTTTGCGACTCGACCTTCTTCGTGTTCGACCTTAGTTTTAACGGCCATCTTCATAGTTATTGGAGTCGATACGTCTACTGTGGTGGGAATACCGTCTTTCACTTCTCCTTGATTTTTCGGAGCACTACTTTCACTTTCTTCTCTCACTTTTTCAACCGAATTTCGAGTTGTAAGTCTTTTGCTTCTAGTACCGTAGACCAGGGTAGTGAAGTACCCTTTATCTACCCCTCTGTTACAGTCTGAAATAAAAAGACCCGAGGTTTTAGTGACATCTACCACTAACGTCGGTACATTAATTTTCTGCGAATGAGGAACCTTCTTTTCAATACTGATTGGATCTATCGTATAAGTTTTCGTCTCTGTAATGAAACGGTCGTTTCCAGGCAGATCAGTTCCGATACCAAAAAGGTCATCAGTACATACCTACACTCTCAACCTGACACTTCTTCCGACTCGCGGTTTCTTAACTACGAAAACTTGACACCACAACCTCTTCTGAGAACTCTCAGGGAACCTGACGTTCCTCTAGGTTGGTCAGGTAAGATTTCCTCTAGTCAGGACCACAAGTAACCTTCCTGACTACGACTTCGACTTTGAGGTTATGAAACCGATGGAGTACCCTTCTCAACTAAGTGACCTTTTTGGGACTACGACCCTTTCTAACTCCCGTCCTCCTCTTCCCCTGTTGTCTCCTACTCTACCGACCTACCGTAGTGACTGAGTTACCAGTACTCAAACTCACTTGAGGTCCTCAACCACTACCTGTCCCTCCGAACCACACGACGCTAAGTACCCCTGCGTTTCTCAGTCTGTACTCACTCGTTGATTTGACTTGACTAAAACTATCTCTAACGTAATTTACACATCTAACGAAACTCTTTATACATGTAGAATTGTTATAACTAAGAAGGTTGGGTTGTCGTGTTCTATAGGAATGTAAAGAAATAGTAGAAGTCAAAGGAATTAGATATAAAATACCAAAAATATCCAGAAAGTGGAGGAACGAATTGTAAAAAGGATCCACAAAATAAGAAAAAGTACACTAAAATTTACCTTAAGAAAAAATGAAAGAAAGACTATCGAGTAATAATAACATACCTTTTCGTTGTCTATAGACATATAATAATCACATAAGTTGTTAAAACGACTTAAGTAAATGATCAAGATTATCAAAAACTACCTCTTAGATCCCAAAAGTTATATTTCATAGTACAGTAGACTTTTATCACCATTAAGTTGAAGAAAAGAAGGTTAAATCTACGGTAAAGTGCAAATTAACAAAACCAATCTTGAAGGTTATGATACAATTTAATTTCACCCTTCTCACCCGTATGAACAGGACAAGTATTTAAATTTCCTTTTCAAAAGTTGAAAACTGATAAATTATCCTACAATCGACAACCAAACAGTATTTACAAGAAATAATATAACTCTATATAGGAGAGAGATGGGTGAACCTACTCCTAACAAAAATAGTACTTAACTACAAATTAAAATAGTTTAAGAAAAAGATACACATAACTCTATTAGTACATGAAAAATAGGAAGGAAAACAATTACACCACATAGTGTAACTAACTATATGTTATAATCCTTAGTGGGAAGACTTAAACCTTATTTAAGTTGAGCTATCAAATTCTAGGAAAAATACACAACAACTTAAATTAAATAATTAAAAAAACCTTAAAAACAAACGTATAAGTGGTAGTAACTGGACATTTAAAAAACATCAGAGAATTATACCAAAACCATAGTCCCATTAACACTGGAGTGTCTTATTTAGATCTTCGTGAAGTAGGATAATTATAAAACCTTATCAAACTCTCTTTATTCTTAATCGAAAAGAAATGTACAAACCATTTTAAGAAAACACGTCTTTAGACCATTCCTTGAAGACAAAGACCCTCTAAACAAACAAACAAACAAACAAAAACGTTTAAGTTAAAGTGATGATCGCCATCCAGACAACAGAGAGGACTAAGTCAGAACCGTCTAACATATAAAGTTCTTTAAACAGGTAAAGGAGATCCAACAAGTTAAGTAACCGTATGTTGACAAGTATCATAAGAGAAGATAAAAATTTAAAATAACCAACAATAAATAGAAGAGAGTGAAAAATGAAATAAACTGGGGTAACAAAAGAGAACCACTCAGACCAATTTTCAAATAGTTGAAAAAGTAGGAAAGTATTTTGTCAAGAACAAAATAACTATCAGAGATAGATGACACTCGTTCTTAGGGAATCTTCTTTACCTTATCCGGTGTATCATTTGGTCTCTCAGGTTTTACGTCATGAACCCACGTTAGAGTTTTTACTGTCTTACTAGAGACAAGTAAAGTTTCCGTTCGGTAAGTTATAGTGTCATTAGGTTCAAATACAGGGTTGGTCATTACGACTTCTTGGACTTCAACTCACCAAGACACTTCTGGATGTACTTAAAGATCTTGATTGTGGAATATTCTATAGGAAAAGTAGTATCCCAGACCTTACGTTTTCATCCTTCAGTTCTCTATGGACCTCATTGTTCGTTCTAACCGGAACCTCATGTTTTACTTCGTCCCTTTTCCGATTGTCTCAAAACGGTTCTCGTGTGTGACCATTATCGTTTACAAGTGAAAGTTGTTGTGTTCTCTTCTAAGATGTGTACCTGTGGTGGTCTACCAGTTAAGACTTTAGTCTAACTGATGTCAGAAACGTCGACTTCTACCTCTTTGAGATATTTCAGTCGTTTTTGTTCTGACCTTCGAATGACACCGAGTCTAGTACTTGAGGAATAACGGTTTAGTTCTGAATTTGACTGCTTTGATCCCTTCTGGTCATCTGGTGAGTCAAGTCAAGTCAATTCAAGTCAAGTCAGCGAGTCAGCACAGACTGAGAAACGCTGGGATACTTAATGTCGTGTGGTCCGGAGCGACAGGTAGTGGTTGAGGACCTCAAGTGGGTTTGAGTACAGGTAACTTAGCCACTACGGTAGGTCGGTAAAGTAGGAGACATCAGGGGAAGAGGAGGACGGGGGTTAGGGAGGGTCGTAGTCTCAGAAAAGGTTCCTCAGTTGAGAAGCGTACTCCACCGGTTTCATAACCTCAAAGTCGAAGTCGTAGTAAGGAAGGTTTCTTGTGGGTCCTGATTAGAGGAAATCTTACCTGACCAACCTAGAGGGACGTCAGGTTCCCTGAGAGCTCTCAGAAGAGGTTGTGGTGTCAAGTTTTCGAAGTTAAGAAGTCGTGAGTCGAAAGAAGTGTCAGGTTGAGAGTGTAGGTATGTACTGGTGACCTTTTTGGTATCGGAACTGATCACCTGGAATCAGCCGTTTCATTACAGAGACGAAAAATTATCCGATAGATCTAAAACAGTATTGAAAGGTAGGTTCCTCATTCGTAGAAAATTAAAGTACCGACATTAGTGGTAAACGTCTCTAAAAGCTCGGGTTTTTGTGATGGATTTAGTCTAGGGAATGTTAATATGTCACCTTTACCGTTTATCTAAGCTCCATAATCTAGACTATCTGTCTCACGGACTTCTTGATACCTACCTCCAAGTATTGTAACATGTCCTCCGTCACTAGTTCTAGTAGGGGTTCCCCCCCTTTTTACATTTTTCCGTTTTATCAACAGACTCCTCCGGAATGTTTATCGACTCTTTTCTGTCCTTTGATTTCCGTTTCCTCTTTTCTTTTCTATATGGTTAGAGTTACGTCTCAAAGTTTCTTATCGTCTATTCTTTTAGAAGGATTCAATAGTCACGTTTTTTTTTTTTCTCCTTTGGTTGTCTTACCCTTTCTGATCTCTGACGAAGTTCTTTTAATCTCTATGGTTCCCTTACAAAGTACCGTTCTACCCATGTTTTTCCCTGTCTTTACCATACCTGGATTGTCTTCGTCTTCTATAATTCTTCTCCACCGTTCTTATGTGTCTTCTTGATATGTCTTTTTCTAGAAGAACTGGGTCTATTGGTACTACCACACTAGTGAGTGGATCACGGTGTATAGGACCTCACCCGGAATCCTTCGTAGTAATACTTGTTTCAATCACCTCCACTACATTAAGGTCCACTCGATAAAGTTTAGGATTTTCTACTACGATTCTTTCACGACGTGAGTTATACGGTCACTTAAACCTTTTGAGTCGTCGCCGGTGTCCTGACCTTTTCCAGTCAAAAGTAAGGTTAGGGTTTCTTTTACGTTTATTGTAAGTTTGATGACGTGTTAACGTGAGTAAAGCGTGTGATCGTTTCATTACGAGTTTTAAGAGGTTCGATCCAAAATTGTCATGCACTTGATTCTTGAAGGTCCACAAGTTCGACCTAAATTTTTTCCGTGTCCTTATTTTGTGACCACTTTCTTTAGCTTCTCCTGTGGTTATCTACCTCTTTATATGGTACAAGTACCTAGCCTTCTTAGTTATATCACTTCTACTCATATGATAGGTTTCGTTAGACATCTAAATTACGTTAGGGATAGTTCGATGGTCGTCATAAAAAGTGTCTCGATCTTGTTTATTAAAGTGTTAAACATACCTTTATGTTTTTTTGAGCTTATCGGTTTCGTTAGAACTCTTTCTTCTTGACCTCCTTAGTTGGACGGACTGAAGTCCGAGATGATGTTTCGGTGTCAGTAGTTCTGTCATACCATGAACGTGTTTCTGTCTTTATACCTAGTTACCTTGTTTTATCTTTCGGGTCTCTATTTAGGTGTGTGGATACCTGTGGAACAGAAGCTGTTTTCTTCGTTCTTATATGTTGCCTGATTTCTGTTAGAGAAATTGTTCACCACGACCCTTTTTACCAGTTGGTGAACATTTTCTCACTTTGATCTAGTTAAAGATTGTGGTATGTGTTTTTATTTGAGTTTTACCTAATTTCTAGATTTGTACTCTGGTCTTTGATATTTTGAGGATCTCCTCTTGTATCCGCTTTGTGAGAGACTGTATTTAGTGTCGTCCTAGTAAATACTGGGTGGGAGGGTCTTATAACCTTTATTTTCGTTTTTATTTACCCTAGATTAATTTTAATTTTCGAAGACGTGTTGTTCCTTTTATATTCGTTACACTTTTCTGTCGGAAGTCTTACCCTCTTTTATTGTCGTTTACTTCGTTGACTATTTGTTCATTAGAGTTTTTATATGTTCGTTGTATACGTCGAGTTAAGGTCTTTTTATTTGTTAGGTTATTTTTTTTGCCCGGTTTCTTGATTTATCTGTAAAGAGGTCTCTTCTGTATGTCTACCGATTGTTTGTGTACTTTTCTACGAGTTGTAGTGAGTAATAGTCTCTTTACGTTTAGTTTTGGTGTTACTCCATGGTAAAGTGCGGTCAGTCTTACCGACACTAGGTTTTCAGGTGTTCGTTATTTACGACCTCTCCCACACCTCTTTTCCCTTAGGAGAATGTGACAACCACCCTTACGTTTGATCATGTCGGTGATACCTTTAGTCACACCTCTAAGGAATTTTTTGACCTTTATCTTGACGGAATACTGGGTCGTTAGGGTGACGACCCATATGTGTGGTTCCTTTGGTCTTAACTTTCTCTGTACACATGGGGTTACAAGTAGCGTCGTGTCAAATATCATCGGACCTGTACCTTCCTTGAATCTACAGGTAGTCGTCTACTTTACTATTCTTTCGACACCATGTATATATGTTATCTCATAATGAGTCGGTAATTTTTCTTATGTAAACTTAGTCCAGATTACTCCACCTACTTTGACCTCGGATAATATGTCTCACTTCATTCGGTCTTTATCTTTGTGGTTATGTCATATGACTACGTATATATACCTTAAATCTTTCTACCATTGCTATTAGGACATACACTCTATCGTTTTCTCTGTGTCTACATATCTTGTCAGAAAACCTGAGACACCCTCTCCCTTTCCCACCCTACTAAACCATCTTACCGTAACTTTGTACATATTATAGTATATTCTTTACTTAGCGGTCAGATTCAAACTACGTCCAATGTCCTACGAACCCCGACCACGTGACCCTACTGGGTCTCCCTACCATACCCCTCCCTCCACCCACCCCCCAAGTCCTAACCCTTGTGCACATGTGGACACCGCCTAACTACAACTACATACCGTTTTGGTTATGTTATAACATTTCTTTTTTATTATTATTTTATTTTACTTATTTTTATTTTAATATTAAGGTAAAGTCCTTTTTTCTTTCTTTCTTTCTTTTACGTGTCCTTGGTCTATAGTTTAACGGTTGTAGACCACTTAGTATCTTTTGTTTCTCTTAAAGTCTTTTTGTAGATGAAGAGGAAATAACTAATGTGGTTTCGGAAACTAACACACATAGCGTTGCTTAACACCATTTGAAAATTTCACTACCCTCATGGTCCGGTAGAATGGACGAAGGACTTTTTGAACATACGTCCAGTTCTTCGTTGTCAATCTTGGTCTATACCTTGTTACCTCACCAAGTTTTGACCCTTTCTTCATGCAGTTCCGACCTATAACAGTGGGACGAATAAATTGAAGATACGACTCATATAGTACACTTTACGGCCTGATCTACTTCGTCTTCTACCTTATTTCTAAAGGTCCTCTTTATAGTTATTGGAGTCTATACGTCTACTGTTGTGGAAATACCCACAACTTCACTTCTCCTTAAAGTGAAGGTACTTCTCCTTGATTGCTCGGAGAACTACTTTCACTTTCTCCTCTCAATTTTTCAACCGAATTTTGAGTTGTAAGTTTTTACTTCTAGTACCGTAGGGTAGTAAAGTACTGATTTACCCTTTTGTGACCTTTCTCACTGTCTGAAATCTAAGACTGAAATACAGATGATAAACTCTGGGGTACCTGTCATTGGACGGTCCAAGGAGACAGGTACCCCTAAGAGACCCGTTCTTATGACCTCACTCAACGACACGGCAGAAGGTCTCCTAGAAGGGTTGGGTCCCTAGTTTGGATCCAGAGGACGTAACGTCGGCCCAAGAAATGGTAGACTCGGTGGTCCCGGCTATATAGTATGTCTTACAAAGTACACATGAACTTTTCTTACACACGAAAAAACCTACCCTACAGTATATCTATTAACGATTCAAGTTGACCAGATAAAACAGTAAATTCTGGCAGCAACGAAATTATTAAAAGAAAAACCTACTAAAAAGACACACGGTAGTTGAGTAGTAACTACAGTCACACCATAATTTCAGGGGATAATAATAACATAATAATAGTCAAAGAGGGAATACAGACATTCATAAACGAAATATATGAATCCACGAGGACATAACCCACATATACACAAGTCAAGTCAGTGAGTCAGCACAGGTTGAGAAACGGTGGGGTACTTAGCGTCGTTTGGTCCGGAGGGACAGGTAGTGGATGAGGACCTCAAGTGAGTTTGAGTACAGGTAGCTCAGTCACTACGGTAGGTCGGTAGAGTAGGAGACAGCAGGGGAAGAGGAGGACGGGGGTTAGGGAGGGTAGTCCCAGAAAAGGTTACTCAGTTGAGAAACGTACTCCACCGGTTCAATAACCTCAAAGTTGGAGTCGTAGTCAGGAAGGTTACTTGTGGTCCTGACCAGGGAAAATCCTACCTTAAATCCTCCTGAGAGTTCTCAGAAGAGGTTGTGGTGTCAAGTTTTCGTAGTTAAGAAACCACGAGTCGAAAGAAGTGTCAGATTGAGAGTGAGGTATGTACTGGTGACCTTTTTGGTATCGGAACTGACTACCTTTAAACAACCGTTTCATTACAGAGACGAAAACTTATACGATAGATCCAATCAGTATGAAAGGAAGGTTCCTCATTCGTAGAAAATTAAAGTACCGACGTTAGTGGTAGACGTCACTAGAACCTCGGGTCTTTTTATTTCAGACTGTGACAAAGGTGACAAAGGGGTAGATAAAGGGTACTTCCCTACCCTGGTCTACGGTACTAGAAGCAAAAGACTTACAACTCTAAATTCGGTTGAAAAGGTGAGAGGTGAAAGTGAAAGTAGTTCTCCGAAAAGTCAAGGAGAAGTGAAAGACGGTATTCCCACCACAGTAGACGTATCGACTCCAATAACTATGAAGAGGGCCGTCAGAACTAAGGTCGAACACGAAGAAGGTCGAGTCGCAAAGAGTACTACATGAGACGTATCTTCAATTTATTCGTCCCACTGTTATCTGTCGGAACTGCATGAGGAAAAGGATAAACCTTGGTCAGACAACAAGGTACAGGTCAAAATTGACAACGAAGGACTGGACGTATATCCAAAGAGTTCTCCGTCCAGTCCGCCAGACCATGAGAGTAGAGAAAGTCTTAAAAGGTGTCAAATAACACTAGGTGTGTCAGTTTCCGAAACCGTATCAGTTATTCCGTCTTTATCTACAAAAAGACCTTGAGAGAACGAAAAAGTTACTAGGTCGTCTACAACCGTTAAACTAGAGACCAAGGAGACGGAAAAGATTTTGGTCGAACTTGTAGACCTTCAAGTGTCCAGTGCATAACGACTTCGGACCGAACCTCTTAAAAATCGTAATGAAATGATCGTACACTCTACTCATATTGACACGTTATCAAACTCGTAAAAAACCGTAACGGAAAGAAACCCTAACCTCACTTTTGACTGGAAAAGGTCAGGACACCGGTGACGACTCAAAAGGTTTAAACGAACGTATAACTCACATCGTGAAAGTGTCGAAGTAGAAAGTCCTAAACTTTATCGAGTTGACAAATACACAATTACTCATAATTTAGGAGAAGAACATAAAAAGGGAAATAGTAATATATTATGAGTAGAAACAAAAAACAAAATTTCGAACAAAACAAACTATTCTCATAGTGATGGGGACAAAAGAACGGTAAAAGTAAACGAACTTAATAGAGAAAGGGAAAAGAGTGAAAGTAAGACAAAGGAAATGAGACTGTACACAGAGGACATCCGTCATATTTCTCCTTAGAACAAAAAATTAGGTTTATCGATGACACAGAAAACTAACCTCGTAAATCAAGTCACTGTAAATTTCATACATAACTATACATGAATGACGGTAAAATAGTGAAAAAATATCAAGAGACAAGCATATAAAAATAAAAAACGCAGTATGGAGCACCGAACTTCTAAAATAAATCATCATACGAACACGAGAAAAGAAAAATCAAAAACATATAGACAACAACTAAACACTAAACACTAATGGTACCGTAGATATTTAGAAATGGATGTTGATATAGACGAACAAAATTTGATCATTAGTAAATTCAAGTTTGTATAAGGTTTTACAGATGTAAAAAATGAACGGAGGAAGTGTAAAACACAAAAACTACAGTGTAAAATACAGAAATACAAATAGGGAATAAAAAAACAATATCAATGTAAACGAAAATACCAAAAAAAGTAAAAATTAGAAATTGACCGAATTCACTAACTCCAAACCAGGAATGATATATAAATGAAAGGGATCACTCTAAAAAGGGAAAGGATATCTCCAACAAAAAAAACAAAAAAAAAAACAAACAAAAAATGGAGAATATCTTGAAAAAAAAAAAATGTAAAGAAAGTCACATCAAAAGTATAACTAATTGAGAAGTAAAAATAAATAGACTCTTCAGGAAATAAAGAGAACGATAAGATTTACTATCTGAACAANAAAGGATATCTCCAACAAAAAAAACAAAAAAAAAACAAACAAAAAATGGAGAATATCTTGAAAAAAAAATGTAAAGAAAGTCACATCAAAAGTATAACTAATTGAGAAGTAAAAATAAATAGACTCTTCAGGAAATAAAGAGAACGATAAGATTTACTATCTGAACAAGTCATCTCATAGATCCAAAAAGGGAAAGTTGTGAAGTCCATATAGTACGGTGAAGGAAGATCGGATGTTTCGAAGACGTCTCTTTAGTATACTATCGTAATACTTCTACGTCACTATATATAAGAAACGAAAGGAGAACGACGGAAATATTAAGAGACAAAGAAATTGAAAACGATAAATTTGATACTATGTAGAATCACACGAAAAGAAACTTAAGTAGAACAAACGTGGGAGACACGAAGGAAATGAATCTATGGACAAAGACAGGAGTTCGGACACTTTAAAAGTCGGTATTAAAGAAGCTTATGTAAAAACTAGGGAAAAAAGGGAGAAGAGGAGGACCCTGGTGATATTATACTTATAACCATGTAAATTACAATAGGGTTTCTAGATATGGTAAAAATAATAACAATAATAAACGATAAGACTCACCCAAATAAGGTTATAAGAGAGAAGGTCTAGTCAATACGTAAGAAGACATAGTGAAGTAGACGATAAGTAAAAAAGATTACACGAAAAGAAAATCGACAACTTAAGAAGTACATACTAAAAATTTATATAAAGGGTCTAGGAACAATTTTAAAAGTAAAACATATAGACACGAAAGGGAATAAGTCACTTGTAAAAATAATTGTTACAAAAATTAAGAAACAGACTATTTAATAAAAAAGACAAAGTATAAAGAGAAAATTCCCAAAAAGACAATCAAAAAGTTAATTCCGATCCAAGAGACAGAATAAAACGAATTGGAAGAAACGGAGAGTTTAAAATCCGTTTTTACAATGGACACTACGAGAATTTTACCATATGAAAACAACCTCGTAAGAATATGTCTGAGGTACACGGGTTACGGAAACCACTTTCTCAACCTGAACTTCATCTACGTTCGGCACAGAAAGGAGTCCTACACGACCGTCGATGATAAAACCATCTCCCACCTAAATATCTACCTCCCGTTCTCGACCTCGGTCGACTCTTCACCCTGAATGGGACGAGTCACCAACAGTGAAGGATTAGTTCCCCTTTTGGACTAGGGTCCAACGACCTCATCGTCGAGACTCCCGACCCACGGTCGACTGAGGTAAGGGAAATTTACACACGAAAGGTAGAGAGACGTGGTCCAGGAACCGGAGTCGTCCTTCTCTCATGACTTCGGTCTCGTGGAACATGACCGAGAGTCGAACGCAGACGGTTCCTCTCTACAGACAGGTTCAACGGAGGTTACGTGACGAACACACCCATTGTCGTTAACAAAAGGAGTGAGGTTAGTCTACGTCTGGACACACGTCGAGAGGAAACAGGAAGCGTCGGTTAGTGTTGTGGTTCGGTGACGGTGAGGACGGGAGAACACCTCGGTGTGATGTTCCATCAGTCCCAACGAACCTAGAAACTATACACTCCACTCGATATTACCTTGACGGAGACAGTCTTTAGACCCGACGAAGACTACACGAAGAACTTTTTGACGATTGTTACCGGTGGTGACGGGCGGAACCGAAATGGGTCCCTTCTCCATTAGAGACGTAGGGTCCCAGACCAAAAGGGGAACTAGTACCGGTGAGGTCTAGGTCACTACGTGACACTACAATTCACTCACCCCGATCTTTCAAAAGAGTCAATCCAGACCCTGGACACGATTCAGACACCAATGTCCTTTGGATCGTAGACGCCCTCGTCGGTAGAGAGAAGGGACGGAACATCCCTCCCGACCGTGGACGAACGAGGAGGGTTCACCACAGGTTCGAAGGGTGCCAGGAGTACAATCACGGTCGACAGGAGGTTGGTCGTCTAGTCAAGTAGAAGGGGGTGTATTCTGGGACTGCGACCTAGTGGGTTTGACACCGAGAGTGGTGAGAGAGGGGTCCCATGCACAGACAAGCACATTAGAGAGAAAAGGAGACTCGGGGCGGAGGGGGTGGGGGTCACCGTTTCCAGGACTGGATAGATGAGAAGAACGTCGGAACCACCATGGCCTCAGGAAGACGTCAAAGGTCAAAGAAAAGTTACTCTTAACGAGGTGTCCATCTCCATAAAAATGCAGAAAAAGTCGCCTTCCACTCGTGGCACAAGAGAATGAGATGGTAGTAGTAACTAGAGACATTCTATCTAAATCTAATTTTTTTCTCCATGTTTTCGTCACGTGTCTCAAGGTTATATAGGAAGTGAGTCGAAGTAGAATGTAATTGTAGAATATATTGGTTTCTCGTTAATAGTTTTAATTCAATAACCAAAGTCATGATTTGAGTTGAAATAATTCTAAAGTGGTCCATAAAAAAAGGGGGTAATTCCAGATAAAGATCTAGGGACTAGAATAGGTCTAGAGTGTAACGTAATCAACAGGACAAGTCAAGTCATCGAGTCAGTACAGACTGAGAAACGTTGGGGTGCTTAGTGTCGTACAGTCCGGAGGGACAGGTAGTGGTTGAGGACCTCAAGTGAGTCTGAGTGAAGGTAACTCTGTCACTACGGTAGGTCGGTAGAGTAGGACCCACCAGGGGAAGAGGAGGACGGGGGTTAGGGAGGGTCGTAGTCTCAGAAAAGGTTACTCAGTTGAGAAGTGTACTCCATCGGTTTCATGACCTCAAAGTCGAAATCGTAGTAAGGAAGGTTTCTTTAGGGTCCCGACTAGAGGAAGTCTTACCTGACCAACCTAGAGAAACGTCAGGTTCCCTGAGAGTTCTCAGAAGAGGTTGTGGTGTGAAGTTTTCGCAGTTAAGAAGTCACGAGTCGGGAGAAGTGTCAGGTCGAGAGTGTAGGTATGTACTGGTGTCCTTTTAGGTATCGGAACTGATCTGTCTGGAATCAGCCGTTTCATTACAGAGACGAAAACTTATACGATAGATCCAACCAGTATTGAAAAGAAGGTTCCTCATTCGCAGAAAATTAAAGTACCGACGTCAGTGGTAGACGTCACTAAAACCTCGGGTTTTTTATTTCAAACTGTGACAAGGATGACAAAGGGGTAGATAAAGGGTCCTTCACTACCGTGGTCTACGGTACTAGAAGCAAAAGACTTACAACTCGAAATTCGGTTGAAAAAGTGAGAGGTGAAAGTGAAAGTAGTTCTCCGAAAAGTCAAGGAGAAGTGAAAGACGGTATTCCCACCACAGTAGACGTATAGACTCCAATAACTCTAAAGAGGACCGTTAGAACTAAGGTCGAACACAAAGAAGATCAGGTCGTAAAGAGTAATACATGAGACGTATCTTCAATTTATTCGTCCCACTGTTATATGTCGGAACTACATGAGGAAAAGGATAAACCTTGTTCAGACAACAAGGTACAGGTCAAGATTGACGACGAAGGATTGGACGTATGTCTAAAGAGTTCTCCGTCCAATCCACCGGACCATAAGGGTAGAGAAAGTCTTAAAAGGTGTCAACTAACACTAGGTGTGTCAGTTTCAGAAACCGTATCAGTTATTTCGTCTTTATCTACAAAAAGACCTTGAGAGAACGAGAAAGGTACTAGGTCACCTACAACCGTTAAACTAGAGACCAAGGAGACGGAAAAGATTTTGGTCGAACTTGTAGTCCCTCAAGTACCAAGTGTATAACGACTTCGGATTGAACCTCCTAAAACTCGTAATGAAATGATCGCACACTCTACTCACGTTAACACGTTATCAAACTCGTAAAAACCGGAACGGAAAGAAACCCTAACCTCACCTTTGACTGGAAAAGGTCAGGACACCGGTGACGACTCAAAAGGTTTAAACGAACGTATAACTCACATCGTGAAAGTGCCGAAGTAGAAAGTCCTAAACTTTATCGAGTTGACCTTAAGGGAGTGGAGGTGATCGAAACAAGTATCACTACGAAAGATTCCGGGTGAACTGAAGTGTAAGGTCCTACAGACCGAGATCTACTCACTAGTGTGGTAGTACTAATAGGTCCGGTATTTCTAGAAAAAACATATCAAGAGGACACATAAGAACGGTGGAGAAGAATTATAGAAGACGAAGGCAATCCAGGTATGTTAAAGACAGGAAATAGCTCGGGTAGAAATGTACTTTAGGAGGGAACCATAGAGACTAAAAGAACTTCTCTAGAGATCAGAAAGGGTCAGATATCAAAAGGAGATAAAGAAACGTAACTAGAGACTTCTTCCGAAAGAATAGAGAAGAACGATAAGAAACCTTGAGACGGAAGTCCATGAATATAGAAAGGAAAAGAGAAAACGAAAAAGAAGAGAATAAAAGTGTCGATAAAAATTCCGGAGGGGTCTGTCGGTAAAACGAAAAAACGTAAATAAAAGGTACCCCTATCAGAACTAGGGACAGAGGACATGTTACAGTGTTTGGAGTAAGGTATCAAGTAGTCCATGAGATAGATAACCTAGATCCGGGAATTTAGATAAAGAGTGAAGCTGACATATTATATTCCCTAAACTAAATCCAGTATGGACTTACCAGATCACCAAAAGGGATGAAAGAAGTTAAATTAAGACTTAAACCATTATTCCTCAAGTACTAGACTCGGTGTCAGTCGAGGGTCAGAACAAAAACAACTGACATATCTCGAAGAGGTAGAAACCGACGTTTTTTATATTAGTTAGACTAAAGTCACAACTGGTAGACCACTACAGGTACACATCTCAGAAGAGAACACAACAACCTTCTTCCACAAACGATACTGGTCACGTAAAAGAACCGTTTTGAGATAATTAGAAACGGAACGAAGTAAGGTGTAAGGTTCCGCTTTAAATGGACAATGAGGTCCACAAAGAACTGAAGGAACGTAAGGTCAGGGGATATTACTTTTCCTGTAGAAAAACCCCACAATCAAGATTTTCCGGAACATCAAGAAGTATCTTGGCAAGTTGAAGTCGAAGAAGTCGCCATGACCAACCCCGTATCTGAACCTAATGGTACTATGACTTACCAAACGGAACCTCTGCTTGTCTCTAGTAAGACAGTAAAAACTCTAACGTAGGTTCATGACGTAAAACCTGAGAAAACAACTGGTACTACCGATGAGGTAAACAAGACTCCCTGAGGACGGACGTCATCATCTATATTACCAGTAGACTCAATTTAAGTGGGTAAGGTCGTCGGGGTGTAGGTTCCTCGCCACCGACGAGGTCGCGTCCTCCCGGATCTCCTCGATAGGGAGTAACTTCCAGTCCTTCCCACCGTCACTCCTCTATGGGGAGTAGGTTCCATTCCTCGTCACCGACACGATACGACCTCGTCAGTACTTCTCTATGGGGTTCGGGTTCCATTCTCTTTGGGTTCATTCTACCATCCACAACGTTCTCCCGTAGTCTCCCGTCTGTGTGACTTTGGTATTAGTGTCTTTTGATCAGTTAGATTAGTGTGACCCTGGTGTCGGAACAGACTGAGTTACTGTGATTCGGTACGGGCACCCCGGTGGGTTCTATCCGCCCAGTACCACCTCTCCAGACTGTCTTACACCAGGTGACCTCTTCCCTTACCGTTTGGTGAAGTCATAAGAACGGAACTCTTGGGGTACTTGTCATACTTTTCCGTTTTACTATCCTATGACTTTCTCCTTGAGGGGTCCAGTAATCCACGGGTTATACGATGACCTCTAGTCACCTCTTTATTGAGATCTTTCTTACTTCCCTACCTCGGTTTCGTTTTTGTCATGGGTCGACACCTACACTGACCACTATCTTCGTTCCAAGTTACGATATTTCTCGTTATAAAGTATCCTTGAACCTTCCAGTCCAGGTACTTAGTTCCGTTTAACCTTCACTAGTTTGTCCTCTACCGTCCTCACTTGCAACTACAAGATCCTTAGTCGCTTGATTTTACCTGACCTTACCCACTTAAATTGAGTTACTGGTAATATAGATGATGACACCCGTACTTAAATAGAGTCAACAGGACATAGGAATCATATAAGAGGTTAGTCACTGTCAGGAAGTCGGAAAGAATAAGAAACAACTGACTGTCAAAACTTCTCATGGCAAGTCAATAAAATTATTGTTAGAAAAAGAGAGTTTTATTTCAATAAAAGAAAATTTCGCCATCGTACAGTAACAAAAAGTAAAAGAGTCGCCCACTGACCAACTGTGCATCTTGATTTTCGTGGGGACCTAAAAAGATTGACTTTCTCTAACCTAAGGTCTCAGGGTCGAGAATAATAAATACGTGACACCAAGGATTTACAGTTTTATTTTCCTTTCGATTTTCGGAGTACTACAGAGAATTTTAAATTTTCTTCCTTTTACTACATTGGGAGACGAGGAGAAGGGGTTGTGTTGATCTTTCCCAATCGAATCTAATCCTGGTACTTTCAGTCTCACTTTGGAGATGTAAAAGAGATTAAAGTGTGTAATACGTATCAACGACGATCGTGTATACGAAAGTTAGTAGGGAACAGAATTCTTGTCACGTTTACACCTACAATTCTCTTAACTTGGACGGTTTCTATAAACTGTAGTGTTACGGGAACTTTCTCGATAGTTGATTTGGGTCTATATATGTCTACTTGTAGAGTCGTCAAGATAAAATAATTTGAGTGTTGTAAAGGTGGGTTAAATTTGAGTGAGACTATCGTGTGCAACACTACCTAAACCCACCACCAAAGGAAAGGTCAACCGAGACTTTTACAGGATAATTCGGTCTGGTGTTAGTCTACGGTTCAAGTATTAATCGAAAGAGGAAGGTGAACCCAGAGAAAACAAAAAACTCGACTGTACGTCCCTACTCCACTCTTATTCTAGACGATCTTCTTTACACTGTTACCGACACGTTTAGGTAAAATTCTCGTCACCGAGAACAATGAAATTTACAATCGACACCTAAAGGTCGATTTCCGACATAAAGATGTTGTCACTAACTTTTGGTCACCGGAGACCCAGTTTATACCGAGTGTCTACACAAAATAAACCGATCAGGTTACAATACTTTCGTAGACTTAAACACCGGTTGTAAATGTATAATTCTCTCAGATGTCTTTTTATACCTAAAGACCTTAGAACACTTTACTACACCGGTGTAACCCGGATGAAAAGGTGTACCGTTGTCAACCGACCCCGACTTCTCGTCGACCGGAAACCTCTACTTCATACATGGTAGACCAATTGTATTAAAGATGAGTAGAGTGAAGAGGACAAATACATTGAACGGAGTAGAGACACCCACAAACCTAAAAGTTGTGATCGAATATTAGTTTTTATTTCTCTTGAAACTAATAAATTCGAAGACCAAGGTGGTTCCACTATTTTTTGACTTCACTCCTTTCTACTAGACACTGAATCAGATCCTAGGAAGTCTTCATCTGGAGCTCTATTCCCGAAACAAGTAACAAGTCAGCGATTCAACGCGGACTACAGAACACTGGGGTAGCTGACGTCGTGTGGTCCGAAGGGAGGAAGTGACAGAGGACCTCAAACGAGTTTGAGTACGGGTAACTTATTCACTACAGTAGGTTGGTAGAGTAGGAGACAGCTAGGGATGAAGAGGACGGGAGTTAGAAAGGGTCGTGGTCCCAGAAAAGGTTACTCAACCTAAAAGTATAGTCCACCGGTTTCATAACTTCGAAGTCGAAGTCGTAGTCAGGTTATAAGTCTTGACTAAAGGAAATTCTGACAGGAAATTCGTCCTGTACACTCGTGAAGGTAGCAATCGGGTGCCAGTCTTAAGTCTATACTCATCTCTGGTGTAAACACCAAATAACAACTGTTACTACTGAGTATACTCTTGACCTACACTGAGTCTGTACTCGGACCACGTGCACTCGTGAAATCAGTATAGTTACAAAGGAAACCACTCTTAGGAGAAGTTCGTGACACTACACAAATGTCCCTGAAATTGTTCTTGTCGTGTTTTCATGTTTAACACATTAATAAATGTACCTCAAAGTTTAGTGATTAACTAGGTCAAGACGACCATACTGTCGACCATAGTGAGTCGATGGGTTACTTTTGACTGTCTTAGAGGACTTCTTTTTGTGTAGTAGTCGTTTTATCCCAGTTTTGATTATTCCCCTACAATATCCTTTTGTGAGATGTTTCTTAGTGAAACATCAGTGGTCTCGTGAGTTCATACCGCAACCCTGGAGTATCAGGAAGTCAGTGACTCCGAAAGTCTATCTCCATCCTGAGGAGTTCAACCATATCTTTCTTAATAATGGTATTGATTCCGTAACCCATCTCTATCAACTTCAAAGATAAAGTTTGTCGACACACACACACACACACACACACACACATTTCATCATCATTATCATCAGTCTCTTTCTCTCTTCCCTGTGTCTGTGTTGAAACCTCCTTCCATCTCTTCTCTGACCTTCAAAGACCACATACTCAACGGTAGGCTTCCGACCCAGACCGACACTGTCATATCCTTTTCTAAGTCCGATCCTACCCCTCCTTTTTTCCCAATACTGAATCGTATTATTCTTTCTCGTTTTCTGGTCCTTGTTTTCGAACCGAGACCCTGATCTGTCTGGACCCAAGTCTAGGGTAGAACGGCAGAAAATCGTACTTATTTCGTGTACTCGACGTGAAGACTCAGAGGCAAAAACGTAAGTATTTTACTTTATAAAGGAAGGAGTTTACCAACGACGACGACGACGACGACGATTCAACGAAGTCAGCACAGGTTGAGACACGCTGGGGTATCTACCGTCGGGTGGTCCTAAGGGACAGGGACCCTAAGAGGTCCGTTCTTATGACCTCACCTAATGGTAAAGGAAGAGGTTACGTACTTTCACTTTTCACTTTCACTTCAGTGAGTTAGCACAGGTTGAGAATCGTTGAAGTACCTGACGTCGGATGGTCCGAGAAGGTAGGTACCCTAAAAGGTCCGTTCTCATGATCTCACCCAACGGTAACGGAAGAGATGGAGTTTACCAATAACTCTCTTAATTCACTACACCTCAAAATATAAATATATGTGTGTGTGTGTGTGTGTGTGTACCTATGTGTGTGTGTGTGTGTATATCGTGGATTTATATCATCGTTCCTATATCCAACAAACTATTTACTAATAATAACAGTCTAAGAATGGTACTTGATATTAAAGGGGACCCCAGTCAGGAGAAGAACTGAATAGAACCGACCTAACGAAGATTTCTATTTTATAGTGATAGTTCAAGAAAATTTGAACCCCTTTAGTGAAGACAAGATATTTGAGCTAAAAAGGGGAATATTTACTTTCTGACCTAACCTACGAAGGTCTTGAAAGGAGAGTTGGGGAGAGGAACATAAAGTAAAGTAATAGTGACTATTCGTGTGGAGTGAGAGTAATAACGGGAGTGTCCTGGGACCGAGGGACGAGAGTGATGGGGATGTCGTATTCGTGTACACGCACGCGCGTGTGTGTGTGTGTGTGTGTGTGTGTGTGTGTGTGCTCGTGTGTAGTGGTTAAGGAAGACGATGAGGGAAAGATCTGTTTAGACCAACTCAGTACAAAAAGATACTTTATTTACTCCGTATTTTAAGGTGAACCTTCCTTCGGTCCCAAAAGATTAGGAGCTCCCCCTTTGACCCAGAGAACGACTCCCCCGTGGCCACGGCCTCTCCGACGACGTCTGTACTCGAAAGGATGACCGGGTTCCCTGGGTCACTCTCTTCCTTAGGACGGTCCAATACCCAAGTAACCTTTCCGTGTTGAGGTTTTATAGGGTCTAAGTGTTCTCCTCGTTTAGGATAGAGAGGACACTAGTAAGAGTAGATCTCCTAATAACAGTAGAGATTCTTGGTCTCCAATATGAAGAAGTGTTGAGAATTTTAAGTATCATACACCGGAGGTCTGTGTGTCGAAAATTCTTCAGAATTGTACGAGGACATCCGAAAGACCACACACACACTCTCTCTCTCACACAAACTCCCCCTTGTGAACTGAGGAACGATACTAGTCAGCCCTTCGAATCTCAATTGGAAGTGTGTAGTCGAGAGTGTATCGTTTGGGCCGGAGTCGGAGTCGTAAGGACCCGACGGTAGTAGACAGAGTCCCAAAGTTACACGGAGTTTAAGACAAAGGACAAATTGAGACGGGACGTAGATTGGGGAGCACTCTGGGCCACGTCGAAATGACAATCTCTTACCAATGATAGACTTCTCCCACCCACGGGAATGGTGTGTGGGGGTCCCCTCTACAGCTCGACCTCTCCATTCCTAGTCAAAGTCCCTCTTTTTGTTGCGTCCGTGTTTGTGGTCTTTGACCATAAATTTGGGGTCCAAGTATTCCCTAGGGTACAAAAGTGATCGACCGGAACAGACAAAGTGCAGTAGTCGTTTGTATACAAGTGGTACCTTCGTCGGGGCTCGGGTAGACTTAGTCAACGATAAAGACATTCTTCACCCTCCCCTCCTCTTTCCCTCTTCTCTGATAACGTGTCGTCCGGACACTCCACGATATTTATCAACGGTATCTTTCGAGACCCAAGAGTAAACGGACTTCCTATGGTCCTTCCGGTTGTACCAAGAGACTCATCTACGTTGAGAATTAGGTGGCAGTCCCGCGACGGTCCATGACCTGCCCAAGATCCCCTTGTCTTTGAACCAAACTTAAGGTCTAAACGTTGTGTGAGAACACGCGGAAACCCTTGTCTTTAGGTCAAAGTCGAGAGGGTGAGACTGGTGGTAGAAGATGGAAAGGTTATGGGGTGGAGGTAGTTGTGAAACTGAGGGTAGTCCTGGAGTCCAAGTAACTGAATATCACAAAGTGGTAGGAAGTGGTGGAAGTACTGAAGAAGAGTGAGTAACGGGTAGAATTTTAAGGTACCAGCAGGTCAGTAATAAGGGAACGTTTATAGGAAGTAAAGGAACAAGGAGAGAACGAAACTGTATGAACAACCCTATTTGGTTTTTACGTCAATATAAGAGAACAAACGGAAGAGGTGTGGACGTCGATACCCGAAGGGTCCATCAAGTCACCATTTCGGTTACGTCCTTTAGGTACAAGTTAGGGACCCAACGCTTCTAGGAGACCTCTTCCCTTACCGTCAGGTAGGTCATAAGAACGGACCCTTTAGGGTATCTGTCTCTTCTGACCACCCGATGTCAGGTACCCCTACGTCTCTCAGCCTGTGCTGAATCATTGACTAGTGTGTGTGGAAGTTCATCTGGTAAAAGGGACCGGGTAAGTACCAGATGAAAGGATAGAACACGAAAAAAAAAAAAAAAGAGAGAGAAATTTGGAGAAGTGGGTAGAAAAGAGAGTCAAAGGCAGAAGGAAAGATGAAAAAACTCTTTTAATTCCTTAGTCTTCTTTTCACGGTGTTTAAGCGTGGAGGTGTGGGTGGATAGAAGGATATAGACTAAAGACAATGTTACCTATTTTAGAGAGGTAAGAGTCAATTCCTTTAAGGTCGTACGACGATATGGTAAAATAACAAAACTGGAGGGTGAAAGGAGATATCCATATCGAGGTAACTAGAGAATTGGAAATGTGTTTTAAGAAATTCTATGACCGGACCCGTTATTAGTGATAAAGGTTTTTTTAAAAAATAAGAAAGAAAATGAGTGGAATTAGTTCAAAAACGAGGTTACTTTCGTGAGAATGATTCCGGTGACCGTTAAGGGTACGACGATTTACGTCATCATCCGGGAGTCGTCTATAAATGTCTCACTTACTTACTTTGTAGGGTTCGGAGTAAAAGAAGTATACATTTTACTCTATTATTGTGTATGAAAGTACCATACCAATACTCCTAATTAGCTGTAAGATATTCGTTTTCTAAATCGTTTCGTTCACGATTCAATTTATAATTCGTCTCCTTAAAACGATGTAAACCTCTCTTTTATAAATGGACGTTTCGGACACTTCGAAGGGAGTTATGACTTGGATATTCCTTTCTACAACTAGTATATTCCATCGGTGGAGACCGGGTCTACCATTTCAAAGAAGGTCAAGGTCGTTTCTCTTGTCTAAAGTAAAAACATTGTACCTATAATTTACAAAGTAACTATATGACTTTCTACTCTTAAATATATAACAAAAAATTACTCTACCATCCTGAAGAAAGGTCTCTCCCGTTTCAATTCTAATCCCATTTTCTCTATAGTCATGTAACTCAAACAAGTTTATTACGTATAGTCTTATATTTCTTATACACACTTTGGTAGTCTCTTATTCACTGAAGACTCTCTGTCTATCTCTCTCCTTCTTTCTCTCTCTCCACCCTTTTTTCCCTCCCTCCCTCCGTCATTTTTCTTCATCGATTCTTGACTCGATGTCGACAAACCAACCTTTGTGACTTTTCTACCAGACCGGTTCGGTGTCTATTTGTCCACTCGGTAACTTTCCTAAGATCCCCTACGTCGTAAAGAGACATTCTGAGGGTAGTATAGGAAAACCTCCCTTATATGTAAAGACTTTTGAAACTCTCGTTAAACCGTTACATACAAAATTTTCAAACTCGTTTTGACAGAAAACTAGATCAGTGAGGTACACATCTTTGAATACGATTTCTTACGCCTGTTTTCAGACATATCAGTTTCGATACCAAAAAGGTCATCAGTACATACCTACACTCTCAACCTGATATTTCTTTCGACTCGCGACTTCTTGACTACGAAAACTTGACACCACAACCTCTTCTGAGAACTCTCAGGGAACCCAACGTTCCTCTAGATTAGTCAATTAGGATTTTCTTTAGTCAGGAGTTATAAGTGACCTTCCTGACTACGACCTCGACTTCGAGGGTATAAAACCGGTGGGTTACACTTCTTGACTGAGTACACTTTTCTTGAACTAAGATCACTTCTGACTCCTGTCCTCTTCCCCTACTGTCTCTCACTCTACCAACCTACCGTAGTGACTGAGGTACCTGTACTCAAACTCGTTCGAGACCCTCAACTACTACCTGTCCCTTCAGACCGTACGATGTCGGTACCCCAGTGTTTCTCAACCTGTGCTGTCACTAACTTGATTGACTACGATTTTCTACAATTACCTACACGTATCTTTAAATCAATGTTCTGTCAAGGGACATTGTGTTCAGGTAGTATATAATTTGTTTTTTCAGATTTACAGGTGGTTATTTTAGGTTTAACCTTTTCTTCTTCATTTTGAGAGTGACAAACGTCTACTGTACTAGGAGATGTACCCTTTGGGATTTCTGAGGTGGTCTTTTAATGATCTCGATTAGTTACTTATATCATTTCAACGTCCTATATTTTAGTTGTGTGTCTTTAGAGAACGTAAGGATATGTGCTTATTACTCTTTCATCTTTTTCTTTAATTCCTTTGTTAAGGTAAGTGGTAACGTTGCTTTTCTTATTTTATGAATCCTTATATAGATGGATTTCTTTGATTTCTGGATATATATGTTTTGATATTTTGTGACTACTTTCTTTAGTCTATTTCTCCTGTGATTATCTACCTCTTTATATGGTACAAGTACCTAACCTTCTTAGTTATATTACTTCTACTCATATGATGGGTTTCGTTAAATGTTTAAGTTACGTTAGGGATAGTTCGATGGTCGGTGTAAAAAGTGTCTTGATCTTGTTTATTAAAGTTCTAAACATACCTTTATGTTTTTTGGAGCTTATCGGTTACGTTAGAACTCTTTCTTCTTACCTTGACCTCCTTAGTTGAACGGACTGAAGTCCGAGATGATGTTTCGGTGTCAGTAGTTCTGTCATACCATGACCGTGTTTCTGTCTGTATATCTAGTTACCTTGTTTTATCTTTCGGGTCTCTATTTAGGTGTGTGTATACCTGTGGAATAGAAACTGTTTCCTCCGTTCTTATATGTTACCTCATTTCTGTTAGAGAAATTGTTCACCACGACCCTTTTGACCAGTTGGTGAACATTTTCTTACTTTGATCTAGTGAAAGATTGTGGCGTGTGTTTTTATTTGAGTTTTACCTAATTTCTAGATTTACATTCTGGTCTTTGATATTTTGAGGATCTCCTCTTGTATCCGTTTTGTGAGAGTCTGTATTTAGTGTCGTCCTAGGAGATACTAGGTGGAGGGTCTTAAGACCTTTATTTTCGTTTTTATTTGTTTACCCTAGATTAATTTTAATTTTCGAAGACGTGTTGTTTCCTTTTATATTCGTTCCACTTTTCTGTCGGAAGACTTACCCTCTTTTATTATCGTTTACTTCGTTGACTGTTTGTTGATTAGAGTTTTTATATGTTCGTTGAATACGTCGAGTTAAGGTCTTTTTATTTGCTGGGTTAGTTTTTTACCCGGTTTCTTGATTTATCTGTAAAGAGGTTTCTTCTGTATGCCTACCGATTGTTTGTGTACTTTTCTACGAGTTGTAGTGAGTAATAATCTCTTTACGTTTAGTTTTGGTGTTACTCCATGGTGAAGTGTGGTCAGTCTTACCGACGCTAGGTTTTTAGACGTTCGTTATTTACGACCTCTCCCACACCTCTTTTCCCTTGGGAGGATGTGACAACCACCCTTACGTTTGATCATGTCTGTGATACCTCTTGTCACACCTCTAAGGAATTTTTTAACGTTTATCTTGATGAATACTGGGTCGTTAGGGTGACGACCCGTATGTGTGGCTCCTTTGGTCTTAACTTTCTCTGTGTACATGGGGTTACAAGTAGCGTTCGTGACAAATATTATCGGTCCTGTACCTTTGTTGGATCTACAGGTAGTCGTCTACTTTACTATTCTTTCGACACCATGTATATGTGTTACCTCATAATGAGTCGGCAATTTTTCTTAAGTAAACTTAGTCAAGACTACTCTACCTACTTTGACCTCGGTTAATATGTCTCACTTCATTCGGTCTTTCTTTTTGTGGTTATGTCATATGATTGTGTATATATACCTTAAATCCTTCTACCGTTACTGCTGGGACATACGTTCTGTCCTTTTTTCTGTGTCTACACATATTGCCTGAAAACCTGAGTCTCCCTCTCCCTCTCCCACCCTACTAAACCCTCTTACCGTAAGATTGTACATATGATAGTACATTCTTAACTTAGCGGTCAGATACAGACTACGTCCTATGTCGTACGAACCCCGACCACGTACCCCTACTGGGTGTCTCTACAATACCCCTCCCTCCACCCTCCCCCCAAGTACAAACCCTTGCGTACATTCTTAATTTCTAAAATTTTAATTTTTTTTACTTTTTTTTTCTTTAACCAATTTATTTAACATATTACATAGATATGTTACCGTAAGTCACGTTGGTAATGTCTTATATGGTCTTTAATATAAGAATACAACTTTATACAAGTGTTATATGATTGTAACAATTCAATTTTTAGTCCAATATTTTATTGTACTTCTTGTTAAATATAAAAACATTTACAGATCCCTCGTTTCAAACTTTCTTACATGTCGATTTATAATTATCAACACCTTACCACTACTAAAAGTAAACGAAGAAAAATAATACAAAATGTTAAAAAGATGTTCATACGTAATAAATGTATTATTTTCAATTTGCGTTCCTACAGGGACCACCAGGTTCCCGATTCTGAAGAGTGAGGGTTACTTCCCCGGGTCCAATCTGGAGACCTGTCCCTTGATCTAGAGTATACGACGTTGATTCTGGGTCGTGTTGGTTTATTTACTTATTTTATATATACAAAAAATTTAATCCCCTGAAGGGCTGACCAGGTTACCATTTCTTAGAAGGAACATCACGTCCCCGGTGTCCAAGGTTGGGATCAGTCCCTTGATTCTAGGGTGTACGGTGCCCCGTTGATTCGGACGTACGGCGTTGATGCTTCTGACGTGTGAGACCTCGACTGTACAGTTTTGGGTTCCGTCTATTTGTTTATTTATAAAAATTTTAAATTCATGTCTTTCGTTTCAATAAGGTGGTAAATCAAATCTTAGGTGGTAAAAAGGGGAAAGAGAACCAGGTATCACTGGTATAAGTTTATTTTAGACTTTTATCACTATATGTGCAATTAGTTACATGTCGTCCTCCATTCTATAAACTCTTCTTATAGAGAGGTAAGGAAGTAATTTATAAATATTCATACTGGGTACCGGACCTGTGACATGGTAATAGGTCGGTCCTTACTCTCACTGCACATGAGGGGACGAGGTACATTAAAAAGTGGGTGACCTATTTTGTCTACAATCCATTGATAAGTACATTCATGTCCCTAACAGTGTCTTCAAGTTTTACCCTTCCTTTAGGTTTTTTCTCCCCTATATACATTTACATATCGACTAAGTAAAACGACATGTCATCTTTTATGTTGTAAACATTTCGTTGATATGAGGTTATTTTTGATTTTTTTGTTTTTATTGAAACCCACACTACCCTCGTACGTTTCAGAACTTAAGTCAGATCCACGTACGTTTTCCGAGGAGACCCACCCATTATAACTTCCATTCTGGACTCCGAATCTTTTGAACCGGTGTGTATCTCCTCCCTTCTCTTAAGTCCCGTCTCCCTCCCTTCTTTCAATCGTCTCTTTGCTCGTTCGTTTTTTCCGGGGACTCAGTTGTTGTTCTATTGTGTAAACTCTGTTACTTTCTCGTACTCCCGGGACTCTTGGGAACCCCTTACGTCTCTCTATCCACACGGAGACCCGTCTCTCTAAAGGACTTCGAAATCGTGATCTTGTCTCACGAACTACCCTTACAACCGGTACGGGTACGTTTTCCTTACTTACTCGGTGTAGATTTGGTCTACCTGTGACGTCTCAAAATCTCCCACCATCGGGATTACAAGAAATTATGGTATGGACGTACTGGAGTGAAGTGAAACGGGTGGTAAGATGCTCCACTCAGGAGAATGGTGGGGTTAAAATGTACACTTCTTTGATTGTGAACCTCTCCAATTCACAGGGTTTAATTTTCTGTTCACTTATTGTCTTCCCTCAAGTTTGGGTTCTTTCAGGTACGACCGAGGATTTACCCACCTCACTCCCTTTCCTTTAAATCTTTCCCTGCACATGGCAGTCAGAGATCTACGTCTACACGTTCCCTTTAAGGCAAAGAAAGTAAGGAACGTGTTTCAAACTTCAGAAACCAAATTACTCGACCATTCTTTGCACTTGAGTCGGAAGAGTTTCAAAGGACGAGAACGACCCCGACACCAGGCCGACACCCCAAAGTCCGTTTTGGTACTAAGACCCCGTAGGGGAGAGACACCAGTGGACAGACACCACGGACGACGACTCAGGAGAGAGGACCCGGAGGAGTCAAGGGTCTGTACCCCATGTCCTCGGGAAGCACTCTTACCCCCAGAGTCCGGACCCTGAACCAAAAGGACCACGGTGTACGACTCCAGGACTGGGTTGAATATTTCCGACGTTCCTGGGTGTCGGAAAGGAAGGGAGGGCTGGGGAACGTGAAGATCCGACTCTCCCAGAGAGGAGGTACGGTAGGAGTCTCTGGGACCTGGGACTGAGGACCTGAGAGCGGACGAATCACCTAATACGGAAACCTTTCTTTAGATACTTCTTTTTAAGTAGTTGTCTGTCCAGTCTCCGTCGAACTGAGGGTTCACTAAGGGTCCTTCAGTGAAGTGTAGGAACCCTACTAAAGGAAGAGTCTTCGGGAAGACACCCAAAGGAGACTCGGGAGACTCGTGTAGGGGATACTCCTGGACGTGGGACTGGAGGTCCAGGGTAACAGAAAGGACCAAAGTCTAGGTAACCTTCTTTGTGGCCGTGACTCGAACCGGACAAAAGACGGATGGACTAGAGGCAACACTCACAGAGACCCTTTAACGATCACACGAAACCGAGGTGTAACCAGATGAAGACCAGAGATCTCAATATTACTGGAACGACTGAGTTAATACTTGGTCCTCAGTCCTCAGGACCAAGGTCGACACACTAGAATATGTTCAATAATACAGACTAAAATGAGAGTCGCAAACGTTTTACTAGCCCGACCTACTGACAACTACTAAGGTGTTTCCGGGAGACCATGACGTACTTGGACTCCCCGGTCCTTCTAACTCTCTCCGATCTTCTCTTCGACCGTATCCTTAACCAACTTCTACACTCATCGACCGGAACCAATTCCATGCCACCCCCGTTCAATCTCTTCTAAGGGTCTCCTCCTTCTGCGTCCAGAAATTTCTACATGTCCTCCAAAACTCTCTACTCGCTCCGTCCGTAAACCCTTCGTCCGTACTTGACACTCACAGGCACACCGTCCTCGGTTCCGATCACATTAGTTCCTCTTCTGTGTCTTACACTCAGACCTCACACTCGCTCTAGTCTACCACTCCCCGATACACACTGATTCCTCGGCCCTGACACAAGATTCCTGTTCGTCTTAACACCTTCCGAAATTCAATCTCTTGATCATCTAAGTCTACAAATCTTTCAAGTGGGACTATCGTCACAACTCCTATAATCCCTCCCGGTCCGTCCTTTCTCCCTCTGGTCACTCTTCCACGGAAATATTAGGGTTCTTTCTCACTCTACACCCACCCCCTCCAATCTCCTATTAGGTTGCACCTTTCACGTCTCACCAGGTCTGAGGTACTGACTGACTGACTTAGATCCTTCGTCCCTACGGACAGGACCGGTTAACCTATCTGAGTGACTCTAGTCCCCCTTTCCGTCCAAACCTACCCCTTTAGTACCTAAGGTATAACCAGTACATTTCGAACTCAACGATAAGTGTACGATTTCCCTTAAAAGGTTGTCCGTCAATCCATATTGTAAAGATCACGAGTCCTTCATCCAGACCCACTTTCTACACAAACTCTCGATAACGAATAATCGTGAGTGACTTTAGCACCCACACCTACCCTGGTGTTCACTCCTTTACATCCCCTTTTCCCCTTTTCCCCTGGTCCCGACCTTCAATCCCGTGGTCTTAAATTCTGTGTGTACCTTTTCCTCCCCCGTCGTCCTCTCTTTGGTCTTTGTTATCGGCCTCTTCCCCTTCTGTTTTTGACTCAACAAAAAGATAAAGTATAGAAGGAAAGAGTGTCCACTTCCTGACCCACCTTGTAGCGTAAACCAGTCAACCCTTCCTCTTCTTAGAGAAACTGATATAGGGTCCATCTTTACCTCGCCCACCCTCCACTGTACACTTTCACCCCCACCCCTAATCCCTTACCAAGGGTCACACTTAACCCTTCATTCCCCTTTTATGATACATTAGGGAATGGGATGACGTTTCTCTGTACACGCTGTGAAGTATGGATCTGGACCTGACTTTACAGACGGTAAATCGTACACTGTATTCACTTTAGTAGTAATTAGGGTCCTTGTGTCTTAGTAGAGGAAAATCGTCTGAATGGAACTCCGGTAAAGTTTATGTCCAGACCTTCCCTTTTTCAACCTTAATAGGTCTATAAAAAACCGAGTCATCGCAGTCTTCGTTTCATAAAAATCACTACTCGGTCTCTCGTGGTGTTTGTGCGGTCGGAGGTCCGCCCCACGTGCGAGTCGAGACGGGACGTATGTACGGTCCCCGTGACCGTCGTACGGTCGACGTCTCTTCCCACCGCAAATGAACTCGAAAACAAAGACACGAAACGTCAGATCTCCAAGTTCCTCACGATCCGATTCAAGGACACGGGTAGACCGTCTCCGACACCAATCGACCGTTGTGAGTCGTGTGTCATCCACAAGGTATGTAGACTGTCCCACTTCCCTTTCTGCTCCTGTACCAACCGGGGTGAGTGACCTATTCAAACCGGAGTGACCCTACAAACTACTATATGTTAGAGGTCAGCCTATCGTACCTTCTTTTCTCTTACCGCTCTCACACCTCATAGAGACAAAAGGTGTCGGGTCCATCCCCACCCTGGTTCGTCCTGCCACAGTCCTACCGTCCTGTAATCTACGTGAAACGAAATCGTTAACGAGTCTTTCGTTACACAGACCTGTCCGGGTCCACCTCATTTACACAAGAGTTAAGAGGAAGTCACCGAGGTCTGGTTAACGTACTACCACAAACCGACCCCCATTAAAAGTCTTTTCGTATTACCTGTAGTAGATATATGGACTTAGTCCCATTCGAATGATTTTACAACTAAAAAAAAAAAAAGGACGACGATCTTAAACTTGTAGAAGTAAGCCATTGTGACGAATGGGATAGGAACAGTGTAGAACCGACTTCGGACTGAAGTCTTATTCTCTCGTAAGTGGTGACTAACCGACCCACTAGAGTTTGTCCCATGAATTAGGGAGACTCGGAGATACAGAACTCGACTTTTCATCTCTTTTCCGGTGGTGACCAACTGTCTTAATGGCACCTCTATTTACTCTCACACTCTTCATGGATTCGTCTCGAAACCAGTGTCTCCCGCGAAGGCTACTCCCTACCAAGGAGCCCGACTTGTTTATTGTCTCTTTAATTACTAACGAAGAGTACGAAAGTTTAGCGACGTCATACGTGTGCGTGGACACGTGTCCCGAAACCTGTGTTCTCCCGTGTTGAGTGAGACAGACTCCCCCACCTTCTCGGAGTACGACCTCCACTGTTCACTCGTCTCTTGACTACCCAGTCGTCTCCACCCCGTTCACCTTTCTTCGACTTTCGTGAAAATCCGTTTCCCTCGTAGTGGGTCTTGTCCGTCCGTTGAGCTTTCATGAAATGTCTGAGACCTACATTTCCCTGCAAAGTGTACTGACTCTATTTTCACCCGTCACCCACCATTCCGATCCTTCCCGTCGCTCTGGAGGGTCCTACACCCCGGTCTAGGACTCGACCGGCGACCGGACCGGTCTAGACACAAGTCTCTCCCTTGACCGTCTACGTCTCCTACCTCACCCCTCTCCGACCTCTGACCCTCTAAATAATGTTAATAAATTAAAACAGTGGTCGTCGTTGTCAATGAAAAATACCTCGTGGACATTAGAAAGTCCGTCTCGTAAATGTGTCGAAAGGACAAAGTAGGGACTGGGGGTCGAGATACACTATCTATGTAAATAAGGGTTGATGGTGACTCTCTCGACTCTACGTTTCTCCAATTCCTTGAACGGTCCAGTGTACTACTCATTAAAGACGTCGACCTTAAGATGGAGTCCCCACACAGGTTGAGGGTCCGGATACGGTAGGACGACGGGGACCAGTTACTTGTCCACCTCTTCTCTCAGGATGGGAACTCTGGGTCCAGTCACTACCCCGGAGACGACGGGAAACTCTCGAGACTACTGTTCCCGGAAGGACGGACTAGGAGTTGGTGTAAGAACCGATGCCCCTGGACGGGTGGACCCCACCGGAACGGTGGAGTGAGAGATGGGTAAGGTATTTGTGTGTGTATGTGTGTGTGAGTGTCATAAAACTGGACTCTATGACAAAAACGAATTTGATGTAGGATTAAACCGGGACAAAGAACCTATGATACGAAAACGACTTAGAAGGGAGTCACAGACGACAAACCTGACAGGGGAGAGATGGACGAGGTCGGATCATTTCTGGGTCTAAAAACCAGGAATCGGGAGAATCAGACTGACAGGACTTTACTATAAGTCCGATAGGGGTAAGGTCAAGGTTCTACACTTTGTTAACACATAAATCAAGTGGAGTTCAAATTTCCTCTCCAGTGTTTTGACTCTCAGTCTTGCAGAACCAAGTTTACAGTCGAGACGGTGAAGGATCGTCACATGGAACTCGTCAAAGGTCTTAAGGGCACTTACATGATGTATCTCGTTCGTTGTTTTTGGATGAGAACACATACATTTGTTTTCTTATCTTAAGTACCCTTCCTGTGTTTACCGAGTGTCTTCGTTCATCAGTGTAGTGGACCGGAACCCTTCCTGTCCTTCGTTCTCGGGAGACCCCCAGCGTTTTCGTCACTGGATGGCCGAGAGGGACCGGCCGGTTATCCCGGACGAAGGACACAACACTACTAGTAGGCCTCAGACCGGAGGTCCCCTAACGAACGGAACCCAGTCAACGGGTACAAGGAACTATAGTAATACTGACTGTTTTGTGATCTTAGTATTCCGTCCTTCGTCCTTATAAAAGGGACTCCTTGTCATCTTGTGATGACGGTCGTGTTCTTCCTTTCTTTAGACTCGTACGCACTTGTTAGTGGTAGGAGATGAGACTCTGAGTCGACGGTACATTTTTCCCGGTACCACACTACACCGTTACAACACGGACAAGTTTTCTGACGACAAAAGTCCTAGTGTAGTTGACTCTTATTAAGAAGGTTGACGTTCTGTTATATGTTACATCTCCGACTAAAAAAAGAATGTGTAATTTTTTGTCTCTATCTAAAATTCCGTGAAAGTAGAATTTTATAATTTCCTGTGACGTGAGGAAAGGGGAGGAACCTAAATTAATTTTCGATGTTTTTTTCTTACTTTTTGTCTCTTTAGTGGTAGGTACTTTTTTAATCTCTTTTTTGTGGACATTCAGGGGTTTGTTTTTGTGAGTTCTTGTTATATTAAAAAGTTCGTTTTTGTATAGAAATGTCTATCACCCGTCTTACGGCTCAAGAGTTCACCATCAACCATGTTTCCAAGTAGGTCACTACCGACCGTGTGTAAAAGTTACGGACACTCACACTCTCCCGGGGTCCTCGTAGGGACTGAGGTAGGGGATAAGACCCTGTCGTCTTCTCTGTCCTTTTCTACGTGATGTCTACACATTGGAGAATTTCTGTGTATGACCAAAACGGTATGTAACTGTACTTAGGTGGTGCCCACATGTACGTAAGGGTTTGTACTTAACATTTCATTTTATTTCATTTTTATTTTTATTTTCTGTGGATGACCTTCCCACCGTCCTTCTCCTCTCTTTCGTCGTTATCGTCCAAACAAGAACACCAATAGTTCTGTATAGTAGACAATGTATCTTCCGAAGTAACATTTATGTAGTAGGAATAGAATTACAATGGGATTTCCTTGTTACGGGTTTCGACTTATGTACATAGGATCCGTCTCCTCCCTCGTATAATTCTTTCTTCCGTAACACTTTGTTACGTGGGTTTAACGTCAGAGGTTGGTCGGGTAAGGAGACGAAAGACGGGGAAAATCATGGTAAGACATCATTTACCGAGAGGGTCTACCTGACTCCGGGAAGTCATTACTTATTAATAGTCTTTGTCAGGTCGTACTCTAGATGTGAATCCATTGTTGGTTTCTCTCTCTCTCTCCCTCTTGCTTTTTCGACTAGTTTATTTTGATATCTACTTCTTGTTTAAAGGTTTATAGGGTGGTTTACTCTTTTTAAGTTCGTACATGAAAAGGTACCCGTAGTTGATTTATTTGTATCCGAGAACTTTTTCTTGACTTCTTTCTCCAATTTTTTCTTATTCATGCCCGTTAGGGAAGTACCTAGTGTCAGAATAGTACCGTTTCCTCGAACACATTGAGTTACACTGATACTCGGTACGTACGTCCCTGTGGGTTTTACCTGTCTAGTATCACTTCTCAAGACCATTTTGAACCAGGTGACCTCCTCCCTTACCGTTTGGTGAGGTCATTAGGACGACGTTCTTGGGTACTTTTCATACTTTTCCGTTTTTCTATACTGTGGTCATTTTCTACGATGAAGGAACCTTTCTTTCGATACTGTTTGGATCTGTCGCATAATTTTTCGTCTCTGTAGTAAAACGACTGTTTTAAGACATATCAGTTTCGATACCAAAAAGGTCAGTAGTATATACCTACACTCTCAACTTGGTGTTTCTTCCGACTCGTGGTTTTTTTACGAAAGTTTAACACCACGACCTCATCTGAGAACCCTCAGAGAACCTGACGTTCCTCTAGTTTGGTAAGTAGGATGTCCTTCAGTTGGGACTTATAGGTAACATTCCTGACTACGACTTCGACTTCAAGGTTATGAAACCGGTAGACTGCGTTTCTCGGTTGAGTAACCTTTTCTTGGACTACGACCCTTTCTAACTCCCGTCGCCCTCTTCTCCCGTCGTCTCCTACTCTGCCAATCTATCGTAGTGACTGAGTTCCCTATATTTAGATTCGTTTGAAGTCATCTGTCACTCCCTGTCCCTTCGGACCGTACGACATCAGGTACCCCAGTGTCTCCCAGTCCGTACTGAATTCTTGATTTCTTGTAGTTGTTAATACCTTTTTCTCTTAGTCAGTTATTATTCGTCCTTTTCTCCCTTTATTTCGGTAGTGGTTTTACTTTACTTTAAAATTAATATTATATGGTGAAAGTGGATAGTCTGGCTCTCTCTAAGTTAGTAGTCTATCAGGAGTAACAATGGTTTCAATATTCACCTATCTATTGTCAAGACTTGCCCATCTATTGTCTAAGGGTGTCATGCGTTTCACCCTTACAGTCTCCGGTTTAAACCGTAATAATTGTAATCTTACGATGTCCGTGTTTTTATCAGAACGTCGTAATAAAAACTGTCATTTTTAAACGTTCGTTGGATTTACACGTGATTTTCCTCTTACCAACTTCAAACTATTTGAGTTTGTTTTATTAAACTATATCAATAATTTTCTTATTCCACGAATACTCGTTTATAGAGAATTTAACAATTAATCCAAATTTTCTCCTCGACGTCTTATCGTATATATTTTATTTAAGTAAACACATTTTACTTTTTCCTATACATATATCTATGTATATTGACTAAGTGAAACAACATGTCCTCTTTGATTGTATTGTAATATCTCGTTGACATGAGGTTATTTTCAATTAATTTTTTTATGTATGTATACGTTTTAGTTATTGATTGTTTCTGGATGATACATCGTGTCCCTTAATATAGGTCATTAAACGTTATTGGATATTCTCTTTTCTTAGACTTTTTCTAGTCTATATACATATATACTAACTTAGTGACATGACATGTGGACTTTGAATGTGTTGCATCATTTATTTGATGTCCAGTTAGAATTTTTTTCTTTGACAATATTCACAAGTAGACACCACTCACCCGACCCCCTGACCCAACTTTCCTTTGGAGAAAAGTTAATTATCTGGAAACATGAAATTTTTTTTCATGATACATTAATAGTTAAAAATTAAATTCATTCACGAATTTTTACTTTATCTCTCCTTTATCCCCTCCCCTCTCCACCACCGAAGAAGAATCCCGAACAAGAAGGAGACCGAAGACAGGTCAGGATCACTAGACTCCTTAACATTTGAACAGATTCCTACTTCCTCCCCTTTCTTTTAAGGTAACCATATACTTTCATCTCATTCGTTAACATCTTCCCCCACCCACCACTTCCCCTCACCGAATTCTATTAGTTTTCAAATTTCTGTGTTAGTCATAAACACTTTACGAACGTCCATCGTTTCGTGAAGTATACATAATAGAGGTAATACAGAGACTCGTAACGACATTCAATACACGAATAGTCTGGGTGGAATATTTGTTTCCGGATTCACTTATATTCTGGAGAGCCTCTTCCGTGACCGCTGGGTGAGATCATGAGAACGGACCTTTGAGGGTACCTACCTCCTCGGACCATCCGACGTCAGGCACCCTAGTGATTCTCAGTATGTGCTGACTCGCTGAAGTGAAAGTGAAAAGTGAAATTCCGTGACCCCTTCCTTTACCGTTGGGTGAGGTCACAAAAACGGGAGGGTCCCTACCCCCTCGGACCACCCGACGGCAGATACCCCAGCGTGTCTCAGCCTGTGCTGACTGTACTGAATCGTCATCGTTTCTTGAGTTGATCATTTACCGACTCGACCCTAGGTTTGGTCCGGTACGGGAGGTCTCGCTGACAAGAAACAGGGTGTAACACGACGGACCGTACGCTCGACTCCCAGGACTCTCCGTTCCTCTCCCTAACACACCTACTCCTTCAGTCTTTAACCCACCACTCCGTCAGAGAGACATACAAAAGAGTCCTGTCCGAGACTCCTCACGACGGTTGAGATACACAGACTCTTCTGTTTTGGTCGGTTCTCACTTTTAAGTAGGGTGACTCCTCAAATTTTTTATTAAAGGTCGACCTTTAACGTAAAGTAGTAAAGTAGAGATTTCAAGTCGTAAGTTAAGGGGTACCAACGGAACTGAATTTTTTTTTTTTTCTAAGGTCGTAGGATTAAGTTATGTGTCACTCAGCCTTTAGGACACGTAGGTACGACTCTTTCCGACTGACTGAACCGTGCAGGACCGTTTATTCTGTCCTCTGACGTGTGGGCAGTCCGTAGACTTGGGTAAAAGTAGTAAGTAATAATGACTTCTTCTATCTAAACACGAGTACACGTCTGTCACCTATTGTGATTAGACGTCACTCTATAAGTCTCTTATCCTCCAAGAAACAGTGATCAAAGGACCCTTTACCAAAACGATTTAGATTCTCGGTTGGTCCGTTTCTGTTCTTTCAGGTTTTTTTCTCTCCTATACACATATGTATATCGACTAAGTGAAACGATATGTCATCTTGGGTTGTGTTGTAACATTTCGTTGATATGCGGTTATTTTTAAAGTTTTTGGTTTTCCTTTTTTTCTGTTACTGATTCTCTAAAAGACTCGAGACAAAGACGGGTCTCTCGACGTTTGGACTTGTCTTTCTCCTTTAGTCAATTTTCCCTCGCAACCCAACCTCAGTCAGTATAGCCCAAATTCGGGATGGAGAAGGGTAAGTGTCCATTATACTGGAGACCGTTTAAGGAAGAAAAGGGATTCGAAGTTATGTCGGGACTTCAAACTAAATGAGTGAAAGATCCAAAATAACATTCCTAGTTTGTTTTATCGGATACATTAGTTATCGTTGAATTTGAATACACAAGTTAGTCGATGCAAAGGAAATTAGTTTCATCAAGTCAAGTCAACGAGTCAGTACAGGCTGAGAAACGCTGTGGTACTTAGCGTCGTACGGTCCGGAGGGACAGGTAGGGGTTGAGGGTCTCAAGTGACTTTGAGTGTAGGTAGATCAGCCACTACGGTAGGTCGGTAGAGTAGGAGTCAGCAGGGGAAGAGGAGGATGGGAGTTAGGGAGGGTCGTAGTGCCAGAAAAGGTTACTCAGTTGAGAAGCGTACTCCACCGGTTTCATGATCTCAAAGTCGAAATCGTAGTAAGGAAGGTTTCTTGTTGGTTCCGACTAGAGGAAATCTTACCTGACCAACCTAGAGGGACGTCAGGTTCCCTGAGAGTTCTCAGAAGAGGTTTTGGTGTCAAGTTTTCGTTTCATCATCAAGTCTCCTTTGCTTTCCGAAACTAACCCCGTTTATCTGGGCGAATATAGGTCCTCTGTAAGACTAGTCTTTCTTAGTGGATTTCGCCTTCCACTCTTCGTCGTCTTCCCTTCATCGTGGACCCTAGTGATTCTATTCGGAAACTAACGGGGTCTTCCCTTCCAAACTCCTCCTCGGCCGTCCCGACCTCGGTCCAGTCCGGCTCTCCGACTGAGTGGGGACCGGTGTACGGTCGAGGTCGTCCCTGACAACTGTCTCATTTGACCAGGTCCTCTGTCCGACTTCACCTATGACAAGAGGGGATCCCGACCGGTCTTTGTACAGGATCTCGGATACTATGTCTCACTTCATTCAGTCTTTCTCTTTCTGTCTATAACATATAATTACCTATGTATACCTTAGAGCTTTCTACCATGGTTGTTAGGATGCACGTCCCGTCATTTCCTTTGTGTCTGTATTTCTTGTCTGAAGACCTGAGTCACCCTCTTCCCCTCACACCCTCCTCAACTATCTGATCGTAACTTTGTATATGGGATGGTATACATTTTGTCGGTCACCCTCAAAATACATACTACGTTCTATGGGTTTCGACCACGAGAAGCTGTTGGACCTCGTCACCCCACGTCTCCCTCAACCCTCCCCACAAGTCCTCCCTCCCTTGTGTACACACGGATATCGGTTAAGTATAACTATATACTGTTTTGGGTTGTGTTGTAACATATCATTGATAGGAAGTCAATTTTATTTATTTATTTAAAAATTTCTCTTTTCTTTCTTTAGGATCCGGGAACCGTCCCGAGTGTTACGGATCGTCCTCTGAAAACGGTTCCTACTTTGACGTTCGTTTTGTTTCTCCGTCGGACCCCTACCCGTCGACACCCCACCTCTTCTCTGAAAAAAATTGGAGTAGATACTCGGTAGGTTCCAATGACTCCTACTCGACAAAGATAATCCTTTAAAGACACTAGTCCGGTTGATTCGATAGTAACTAAATGTTTTGTGGGGACACTAATCGGTCCTAACCTTCCCCACCTTCGCCCACCTCCCCGGTTAAGAGGTCCATGTGATTGAATCGAGTAATCTCTGGGATCGGGAATGTCTTTACCAAAGGGACTGAGTACCAGATTACCAGTAGAGATCCGAGAATAATTCTCAGATACTTTATCGGGGTCCTTCCGACAAAGGATGTGATAAGTAATGTAGTAAGTTTAAGAAATTATATTTTTGGGTTTTAAAGGTAAACCGTTTAAGGAAAATCTTAACTGTCCTTGTCATCTTTTCCGTATCTCAAAAAAATAATTTCTCTGAAAATTAACCTTACCATCGAGAAGATATGTGATAACTGTGAGAACTGTTTACCATATCGAACGAAGAATTTACCTCTATCATTGTAATGGACCTCCCCACAATATCCTTAACGTCCACGATAAATAACCTACAAATGTTACACGTTTCGTGAGACGTTCTCAGATTATTTGTAGAGTCACTTAAGAGTGTCGTTTACACACTCACGTCTTAGTAGAAGAGGGGTCAAGTGTCTATTTCTCTAACGTCGGGACTCCGTCTTCCATGAACGGACCACAAAGGGTCAGTCGTTCCTGTTTCCACTACGTGTACTTTCAAGAACCGTCAGTAAGTCACCCACGACTCGGTTACAGTCAACGGAAAAGGACAAAAGAATTTTTGGACTTTATAATGGAAAAGTTACTAACTTTCTGGCTCAAAATTAGAAGGGACAAAAAGGGAGTACTCGTTAAGTTTGGTCATTGAGACTAAATCCTCATAAATTAGGGGTGGGTTCAACGATTACCAAAACTTCAAAGATAATTTTCTCGAGGTAATATCTATATAAATAACTTTCGGTAAAATGTGAGAAAACCTTTGTCCAATATTTAGGTCCCAGGAATCTACTCATTGATTGACGTTCTACTGACGTCGGGACTCATTACCGTAAGATTGTACATATGATAGCACATTCTTAGTTTAGCGGTCAGATACAGACTGCGTCCTATGTCGTACGAACCCCGACCACGTACCCCTACTGGGTGTCTCTACAATACCCCTCCCTCCACCCTCCCCCCAAGTACAAACCCTTGCGTACATTCTTAATTTCTAAAATTTTAAATTTTTTTTTATTTTTTATTTTTTGTAAAGTTTTTTTTTTAAGTTTATATAATCTTAACGACTTAGGTTTATTCCTGACGGGAAATAAATAAAAAAATTAAAATGAAATAAAATGAAATGTTATGACATAACCAAAACGGTAAAATTATATTTAAATAAATAAAATTAACCTCCAATTAATGAAATGTTATAACATAACCAAGACGGTATGTAGTTGTCCTTAGGCGGTGTCCATATGTGTACAAGGGGTAGGACTTAGGGGGAGGAAGAGGGAGGGGCATGGTAGGGAGACCCGTATGTGTGACTCCTTTGGTCTTAACTTTCTATGTGCACATGGGGGTTACAAGTAACGTCCTGAAGGGAAATTTTCCCTTTGGAGGTCTCCGATTTCTGTATTAAGTCACTATTTATTAATTTTTACAATTTTACTGAGGAGAAACCCTTAACGGAAATCATAGATACCGTATTAAAAGTGTAGGGGGTTTATTATCGTTTAAGTACAACCTTCACCCCCCCAAATTAAAAATCTTTGTATCGTTAGTAAGTCTTGATTTTAAGATCTGTTTCTTCTCACTAATTTGAACCTTTTCATCCGAAACCAGGTTTCGGTTTACTGATGCATTTTATACAGTGTTCCTCAGCCTGTGCTGAGTCGCTGAAGTGAAAGTGAAAAGGGAAAGTACGTAACCTCTTCCTTTACCGTTGGGTGAGGTCACAAAAACGGACCTCTTAGGGTCCCTACCCCCTCGGACCACCCGACGGCAGATACCTCAGTGTGTCTCAACCTGTGCTGACTTCGTTGAATCGTCGTCGTCGTCGTTCGAAAGAGTACTTCCAATACTTAGTCGACATTTCTGAAACAGTTTAGGATTAGTCGTCTGTCTATGAAATCTCTTTAAACGGATGTTTCGGTGACTCTTCTTCTACCAGTGAACACTTCCACCCCTGGTGGGAAGGTCGACGTTACTACTGACCTCCACTCTCCCAGGGTCACTCCCTCCGGTCCTCCCGAGTGCACTGACGGTACTCTTCTACCCGAGTTGCATCGGTCTTTCGTAAACTTAATCCGTAGAGTCTGGTCCCTTGTATCTCTCCTACTACGATTTTCAGTAGTCTGGGGACGAAGGAGTAAATCATGTCTAGTCTAACGACACTTCTCTTTATAGTCCTTGAAAGTAAATTTCCCGGTCCGAACTCACTTTCTACACTTTCTCCTTCCTTCAAGTTGAAACTCCGACGTTCACGTTTCTGTCCTTCTTCTTAGAGTCCGATTAGAGTCCTCAGTGACGTGGTCTCGATTCACAGTGTCTTGAAAGTGTATGGTACTGAGACTCTGCGACGCAAATAGTACGGGTCTGGATCGACTCTTCATTAGAAGTAGTAAGTTTCCTGAAAATACAAGGACAAAGTCACTTGGGAATTTATGGGTACACTTTACCTACCTCACCCATTACAATATTTCGGGTGAACTATCATTTTTCCTACTCTGAATCTATTTAATCAATTGATTAGGAAGTCTCAGTGAGCTGAACATTGATTTGACAATGGTCCTGGAACTAGACGACAGGAGCTGAAGACTTAAATCGATTGAAAGAGAAGAGAAATAACTATTTCTGTATTTAAAACTCAAGAAAAGATGTTTCTTTACTAGTATCACTGAAATCGTCAGAAATAATCGTAGAGTCTTTAATATAAATTTTTAACGAAGTTTTTAATTCCTTCGGAGATAGACTGTGGAACACAGACTTTTAGATTCGTTTGTCCGTGTGGTTTTGTAATTTAACACACAGTGGGAGAAGGAGAACTTACTTCGTCTTTCTAGTGTTTATTGTAAGGACTAATAATATTAGACATGGAGGAAAAGATTTTATGTTAGAAGTTATTCGTCAGAAGGATTTTACATGGGATACCGTCTCTCGGGTACTCAGTCTGAACAGTCGGGTCAGATCGATTAATGGGTGTTCGACGTCTCGGGTTCCAGTACGAGTTCGAGAGGGTCGACGGAAGGTCGAGTGGAGCGTCGGTAGGTTTGTTCTCGGGTCATAAACTCGAGGCCGTCGGAACTGTGAGTTTCGTTCAGTAAAATGAGGATTTGGACTTAAACTCGGTTTAAGGATTTTTTACGTCCCTTTCAAAGTTTACACATGAGGAGTTCTTTCTCTAAAGAGTGATTAAAGAAATAGGAGTTGTAGTCGCACTATAGACGTTGTTTCCACCATAAATCCTTCTTGGACTTCATCTACTTCCCCCTTTTTTCCCCCTTTCTACTTTCGTTCCTCTCTCCATCCCTTCCTTTCCGTTTTCCTTCCGCGTCCTCTTCCTCTCACTCAGTCTTCCCTTTAGATGCAGGACGTTGTGCACGTCGACCCAGTCAAGTCGTCAGGTACAAGGACCCGAAACACCGTTCCGTTTCTTCATCGGCGCAGTCGAGGTCGGATGAGCGGTCAAAAGTCGGGAGTTCCTAAAAATTACTTTTTGTCAATATGTTTGTGTACCAGACACAAGTGTTTGTGTCGGCTCTTTGTTTCTTTTTACTTCTGCCCCTCAACTAAGATGGGTTCTCCGTAAAGTGGTCCTTAAGAACCGAATGAAAGAGAGACACTCGATACGGGTGGCGTCCTCTGTAGTAGTACCGTTTTGTCTCTAGGTTTTTTTCCTTTTTTTTTCCTTTGGGTGGTCCGGAACACCTCAGACCAAAGGTCAACGTGAGAAAAACCCGGTACAAATGACTCGTCTACCACCTCCAGGACTAAGAAGGTCCCTGTTCGTATAGAAGAGACATTCAAAAAGACGGTTAGACGGGGGTACTGATACGACTACGACAGTAGACCTCGGTTTGTCTAGGGTCCTCTATGAAAGAGATGATACCGAATACGTCTAAAAAAACGGAGTGTGTAAGTAAAACGTTAATAAAGAACTAACAAACGGTAGGTAGTCCGTGACACGTAATAATGAGTAGGGAAGGACACGTTGTCGTAGTACCCCCTTTCGTCTTCAGACACCGACACTCACTACGGAGGGTCACCGGAAAACGAGTAAACCTTAGAGGGACCTGAAGAGGGGTCCATGGACACCTCCCGTCCGTCTTGGGAACTTGGGTGACCTTTGATCAAGATGCTACCGAGGATTATATGTTTCAGTTTTCGGGGACCTAAAGTCCCGAATACAATAAGTCGTCGTGTTCGGATCGGGATGGGAACGACGTGTCCTCACGGTTCAGGGAGAGTCAGAAGACCTGGGAGAAAAGTACAGTTCCAGTGACTATAGGGCATACCACCGAAACATTCTTAAATCTTTGTTCATAAGGAAGGACTTCTGAAAAAAAAGGTAGACTACGTTCTAACCAGTCTTATCTATTAAAACGATCTTGTTTTGTAAATTGAGAATAGAAGGGTTTTTAAGAGTATTATTATATGTGCACGGGAGGTGGTACACTTACACGGAGAAGTCTAAAACACAGAAACACATACACACTGTCACGTGTCACCATGATACACAACGGAAAACCAACTCACCGAGGTAAAGAGTAAGAAAGGTATGTTAAAGAGACTAAGTGTAGGGTTCAGAAGGTGTTGATAAAGGGATTAACGAATAAGTATGTAAGGTGTTAATAATGATCCGGGACCCTTATGTCGACATTTGTACTACCCACTCCAGAGACGAAAGTATCCCTCCCTGATATGTGTTTATAAACACTTGTTTATTAATGTCTTTCCCTTTCCCGTTTTTTCTTCTATTCGCACTACCCGAACGTACGTTATCCCTCTGAAGTATCCTCCCAAGTCGTTCGAGTAAGACTTGTCGACAATGAGCTTACTACTCTTCAGTCAGTACGTTCCTAAACCCCTACTTATAAGGGACCACCGAGTCCCCTGTGTCCTCTACGCCTAAGCTAGGGACTCAGTCCTTATAGGGGACCTCCTCCCGTACCGTTGGGTAAGGTCATAAGAACGGACCTTTTAGGGTACCTGTCTCCTTGGACCGTCCAAAATCAGGACCCCCGACGTTTAACAGTCTGTACTGACTCGTTGACTCGTACTTGTAGGGTCAATTTTCTTTCTCTTCCTATTTCCGACGCCCCGTCCTGACACAAACCGTTCAAGTCCCCGGTCCTTCCTACTGGTGATATCCCTCTCACCATTTTCACTATCCTTTATTTCAGTTCTCCATCCGTCCCGGGTCCCGTATACTCCAAAGTGTCGACATACTTCCTCAAACCTAAAATAAGATCCTAAATTTGTCTTAGATTTGTTTCATTATAGTAGGCTAAATTGACAAAATCTTTAGGAAGACAGACAAGACACCTTTTACTCAACATCCTCGATCTTACCTAGTCCTTTTGATCAATCTACACCTCTTCAGACAGATTACATATTCCTAAGAAAGACTGAGACGGAGTGGTCACCAGGAGGGGTACGTATACCAAGACACAGGGATCAACGTTTACCGTCCGAGGTAAAATTCGACTTTTCCCTAATTAAAATCTAAAATTCATTAAGGGTCTTAAATCTTTCTCCGACTTCTTCGTCAGAACTCTAGTTCGACAGAGTTTGGTATGTCCTCCTGGTTGAACCCCTCTTATGACACGATTGACCAAACGACTTGAGACTTTCGACCTCGAGTTTATTGGACATCGGAGACCGTCACTCCGGTGAGGACACAGTTCTGTCGGTACCCTGTAACCACAGGAACGACAGAGGTGACGTGTCTATCCCCGGGTCGCCAATCTCCACCCTTAACCCGAGGTGGTCCTTGATTCCACCTCGTCCGTCAAAGAAGGGTTCTGAAATCTTCCGGACCCTCAGTCTCCACCCTCCAGTCGGTCTCGAACGTATTCGTTCGTATTCAGGTATGTGGTACTTCTAGTTCCGACCTACGGTTCTGGTTCCTTTGGTCTTGATACCCTGTTCAGACACCAGTATTGGGATTCACCAACCCGACTCTTACACTGTAGGTTAACTGTCCTGTTCCGGTTCGATTTTGTGACGGTGTCGGTGTAAGACCTGACCTTATCGGAGAGGAAATGTCTAAAAGACGGTCACCGACGTGTCAAGTAAAAAATGATAAATAAATAAAGTGACGTAACGCAGAATCGACGTCGTACACCGTAGAAGCCAGAAACCACGTCGTATACCCAAGAAGAAAATAAAAAAAAATTCAACGATGTACGTCCTAGAAAAAATTTTTCAACGTCGTACGTTTGAGGATCTAAACCGTACACCTTAGATCAAGGAACGAGTCAAGTCAAGTCAAGTCAACGAGTCAGTACAGGCTGAGAAGCACTGGGGTACTTAGCGTCGTGCGGTCCGGAGGGACAGGTAGGGGTTGAGGGCCTCAAGTGAGTCTAAGTACAGGTAGCTCAGTCACTACGGTAGGTCGGTAGAGTAGGAGATAGCAGGGGAAGAGGAGGACGGGGGTTAGGGAGGGTCGTAGTTTCAGAAAAGNTACTCCACCGGTTTCATGACCTCAAAGTCGAAATCGTAGTAAGGAAGGTTTCTTTAGGGTCCCGACTAGAGGAAGTCTTCCCTGACCAACATAGAGGAACGTCAGGTTCCCTGAGAGTTCTCAGAAGAGGTTGTGGTGTGAAGTTTTCGCAGTTAAGAAGTCACGAGTCGGAAGAAGTGTCAAGTTGAGAATGTAGGTATGTACTCTGGTCCCTAGTTTGGGTCCAGTGGACGTACCTCTCACGTCTCAAAATCGGTGACCTGATGGTCTCCTCAGGACGGAGTATGTGAAGAATGAGGGAAGTAAGGTTACGTTTATAAAAAGTCGGAGTGGTCCTAGAAGATACAACTATACTGAGATGAAAGAGGGTAAAACAAAGGATAAGGTGTGTCTGGTAGTCAGAAATGGATAAATGGGTACGAAAAGAAACTTTGGAAGTAGAGACCTATAAAGAAAGTTCGTATGAATGTAACTTTTTTTAGAGTCTCTTTCTGTAAACGGACGGATCATAGCGTTTACTACCGAGGGGTTGAAAGGAGACCCCTCAAAGGGGTCGGTGGTAAAACAGATACTTCGGTGTCCCGAGTTCGGAAGTTACATGATGTAAGTAAGTCTGGGACCACTATCTAAGTCCTTCTCTATGTACTGAGTTCGGTTAGTCCGGGTTAGTCTCACCTACGGTCCCGAAAACAATTTTCGTAGTCTTTATCACTCCTGAAAGACGACCTCAGTCTTACCAGACAAAGTCTTACCTCGGTTGGATGTCCCTTGTCTCGACTCTTTGTTGTCTAGGATCACTGTAGTAAACTAAGGACATGGTCTAAATAACTACTGTCGGAACGTAAACATAAAAGTCAAGAAGTCGATTGTGTCGGTGATAAATTCGGTTAAACCCAACCCAACAAACACTGAACGTTAGTCTATTTAAGTAAGAATTAATTCAGAGGACCTAGTAAGAACGGTAAAACGAAGAGAAGAAAGTCCTACCAATTACTTACATGTGCATACGAGTCCGCGAAGTCAACACAGGCTGAGACACACTGGGGTACCTGACATCGGGAGGTCCGAGAAGACAGGTACCCTAAGAGGTCCGTTCTTGTGACCTCACCCAACGATGAAGGAGGAGGTTCCCTTTAAGGGTTGGTTCCCTAACTTAAGTGTAAAGGACGTAGACGACATGACGTCCGGCTAAGCAATGACGACTCGATGACCCCTTCGGGTCAATTACTGATGGAACGAGATTTATGCACTAGAGATTAATGATAAGATTTGGGTGGAGTGTTAAGGTGGAGTGTAAGAGTCATTGTATCAGTGAAAACATATTTACTAACGAGGGTTGAAAGTGATGAGAGGAGTTCGTAGGTGTAATAAGAGGAGAAATATGAATGGTTTCCCGAACAGACGACTGGGTCATTAGTTTAGCTTCGAAAGAAATAAAAGGGTCAGAACGTGAATGTTTACGGTGGTCGTTGATTATTGTTAACAACACCATGAGATATTTACAACGAATTTCTTCTGAGAGAAAGGGGGAACATAGATTCTTCGACATACTTGAAACAAATAAAATATTGGGTTCTGGATCATATCGTAGACCTTCTAGTACTGTAGACCAGGGTAGTGAAGTACCATTTATCTACCCCTTTTTCACCTTTGTCACTATCTAAAATAAAAGAACCCGAGGCTTTAGTGACTCCTCACACTGACGTCGGTTCTCTAATTTTCTACGAAAGAAGAGTCTTCTTTTCGATACTACTTGGATCTGTCGTATCTCTGTAGTGAAGCGGTTGTTTTCAGGCATATCAGTTTCGTTACCAAAAAGTCATCAGGACATGTCTACACCCTCAACCTGGTATTTCTTCCGACTCGTGACTTCTTAACTACGAAAACTTGACACCATGACCTCTTCTGAGAACTCTCATGGAACCTGTCGTTTCTTTAGTTTAGTCAGTTAAGATTTCCTTTAGTTGGAACTTATAAGTAACCTTCCTGACTAGGACTTCGACTTCAAGGCTATGAGACCGGTGTACTACACTTCTGACTGAGTAACCTTTTCGGGAACTACGAACCTTTCTAACTTACGTTTTCCTCTTCTCCCGAGTCTCCTACTCTACCAATCCATCGTAGTGGTCGAGTCACCCGTACTTACACTCGTTTGGACCCCTCTATTACTTCTTGTCCCTTCGGTCCATACACCGTCAGGTACCCCAACGTTTCTTCGTCTGTATTGAATAACTGACTTGTTGTTGTTTTATATATGATATAAAATATATGTTACCTTATAATGAGTCAGTATTATTATTATTGTAGAACAGTAAACACTGCACCTTCCTGGATTTCCCAAAATACGATTCACTTTATTCCGTCTATCTCTTTCTATTTGTTATATACTAAAGTGAACGTACATCTTAGATTTTTTCCTTCTGTGTGTTTGTTTTGTTTTTGTGTGAGTATGTGTCTCTCTTCCTTGACCACCAGCGGTCTTCCCTCCCCCACCTTTTTATCCTTTTTCTCTAATATTTTCCATGTTTAAAAGTCAAAGTCTTAATTCAGTACTCCTACATTATATGTCGTTTCCACTTATCTCAGTTATTATAACGTTATTAAAACATATCCTTGTCTACCAATGATATGAAGTTTAAAAAATTTTTTATTTACAAACGAAAAGAATTACACCGGGTTTAATACCTAACTCCAGGATTATCAGACATCATAGATAACTTGATTTTCGGCTTGACGGATTGGGTATGAAATATTTTGGTTTCTTCGTAAGCCTTAGTTTTACAATAGTATACGGAGATTGGAGGGGGAGTAAACGTGGGACAGACTTACAAGAGATCCCAAGAAAGGCAGACGTCGTCCTACACTCTATAGATTCCCCTACTGACAGTTCGGATTCCGTCCAGAAGTGGGTGAAACTAAGTGTGCGGTGGAAGCGAAGTAATCTTTACGGGAACTGTCGCTACCTTTCTTTCCTTTGTGCCGGTAAAGTTAACGACACCCGACGTTATATATATGGACCTTTACACCCTTCTTCCAGAGACTACCCCTTACCCCGAGTCAACTTAGTAAAACCAAATTTCCCATCGTTCCGTGTCTTCACCTCAGTCATAATGAGGACGAAATCCTTCCTCCCTTACCTTTGACGGGACCGACTCTCTTGGACACCGGTCCCACTTGAGACCAATGTCGATGTCTAATGATTGATGAGACGTCTTGACCTGTCGGGGATGGTTTGGAAACGTCCTTGACGACTGTGTAGCGAAGTAAAGATTCCAAAAATGTAGGTGTATACGGAAACTAGAATGTTGTTGATTTCATTTGTATTTTTCTCCTTAAAGTAAATGAAATAAAGTTAACCTCTAATAAAGGGTTTTAAAATTACTTTTTTCGTTTGTCTTTGTTTGGTTCGAAACGTACTGACCCTTTACATCAAAAATGGTTTCCACAGCAGAAGTCCTTTCATTCCAATCTACATGAAATGTCCCAAAAGGCCTTAAAAGTCGGTATTACTACAGTATCAAAGTTTCAGGTCAAGTCGTCGAGTCAGCACAGGTTGAGAAACTCTGGGGTACCTGACGTCGTGAGGTCCGAAGGGACAGGTAGTGGTTGAGGACCTCAAATGAGTTTAAGTACAGTTAGCTCAGTCACTACAGTAGGTTGGTAGAGTAAAAGACAGTGGGAGATGAGAAGGACGGAAGTTAGAAGGGGTCTTAGTCCCAGAAAAGGTTACTCAGTCAAGAAACGTAGTCCACCGGTTTCATAACGTCGAAGTCGAAGTCGTAGTCAGGAAGGTTACTTATAAGTCCTGACTAAAGGAAATCCTACCTGACCAACCTAGAGGAACGTCAGGTTCCCTGAGAGATTCAGAAGAGGTTGTGGTGTCGAGTTTCGTAGTTAAGAAGTCACGATTCGAAAGAAATACCACGTTGAGAGTGTAGGTATATACTAGTGACCTTTTTGGTATCGAAACTGATCTACCTGGAAACAGTCGTTTCATTACAGAGACGAAAAATTATACAACAGATCCAACCAGTGTCAAAAGAACGTTTCTCGTTCACAGAAAATTAAAGTACCGACGTCAGTGGTAGACGTCTCTAAGACCTCGGGTTCTTATATTTCAGACAGGGACAAAAGTAACAAAGGGGTAGATAAACGGTACTTCACTACCCTGATCTACGACACTAGAATCAAAAAACTTACAACTCAAAATTCGGTAGAAAAACTGAGAGGAGAAAGTGGAAGTAGTTCTCCGAAAAACCAAGGAGAAGTGAAAGAAGGTACTTCCACCACAGTAGACGTATAGACTCCAATAACTAAAGAGGACCGTTAGAACTAAGGTCAAACACGAAGTAGGCCAGACCGTAAAACGTACTACATAAGACGTACCTTCAATTTATTTGTCCCACTGTATATGTAGGAACTGCATGAGGAAAGGGTCAAACCTTGGTAAGTCTACAGTCGTGTAACGTCTTGTTGTCGGAAACGACATTCCAAGATGTCTCATCTTAGAGTGGAGAGGACCCTTTTGTCTTTCGTCCCCTTATAAGTACAAGGACGTCCGCGTGAAACACCGTTAAGTGGGACGGGTGGAAGAGAAGTGAACAATATTCTAATCTGGTCGGGAAGGAACGTCACACCTGTCATGTCCGACGGTGTACTATCTCCTGTGGGTACATCCGACCCTCTTTAAGTACGGTCGGAGGAGACCTTGTTGACCTTGTTGATTATAAGTTTGGGTGACTTATGTGCTTTTTGTCTTGTCTGGTGAGTGAAAACTTCTCCCTTTATGGTTATTGGTTTGAGGTCTGATTAAAGCGCACTTATTTATTATCACTGATACATGGTAAAAGTCTTACCAGGAGGTTCCACCGAACACGATTTAGAATTTTTCAAAGGACCATAAAATAGGAAATCTGTGTCAACAAAGAAGAGAAACGACTGTTTTGGATACTGTATGAATTTTTATCTTCTTCCGTATCAGAAAAGACTAGTTTCTGATTTTAAGTAACATAAACGTAAATAACGTAAGTGTTTGTTGTCTGCATTTAAACAAACCTTATACAGTTATCACGGACTTTATGAGTATATCTAAATTTCATTTATTGTTATGAGATACTTTTTACATTTTTTGACTTTAATAAAAGGTGTGATACTTTGATTTATACGAACTTTTCTTTTCTCTTACAACATTTACCACGACGACACTTGTAACCCCACGTAAACAGAAAAGTTCAACCTCAAAAGTAAAAAAGACCTACATACGGGTCTTTATCCTAAAGACCTAGTATACGATCGAGATAAAAATCAAAAAACTCTTTGGGGGTACGACAAAGGTTACCTCCGGAAGTGGGTAAATTTGAGGGTGATTGTCACATATCCCAAGGGAAAGTGTGGGAGAGGTCTTGAATAATAATCACAAGTACCGCACATGAGTCAGTACAGGTTGACAAACACTAGGGTACCTGACTTCGGACGGTCTGAAGAGGTAGGTACCCTAAGAGGTCCGTTCTCATGACCTCACCCACCGGTAAAGTATGAAGTCCCCTAGAAGGACTGGGTCCTTGGATTGAGTGTAAAGGACACAGAGGACGTAACTAACCGTCCACCTAAGAAATGACGACTTGGTGGGTCCTTCGTGTAATTACAAGTATCGTCGTGATAAGTGTTCTGTTCTGTATTTTCATTTAATTCATGGGTAGTTGTTTACTTACCTATTTATTTATTTACCGTCTACTTAACTACACCATACATAAATGTTACCTTATAAGAACCGGTATTCTTTCTTACTTAATAACGGTAAACGTCGTTGTATCTACTTGGATCTCTAATAGTATGATAATTCTCTCTTAATTCTCTCTTTAATTCCTTAATTCTTTAATTAATTCCTTATTTAATTAATTCCTTAATTCTCTCTTTATTTTTAGATATACCATAGTGAAAATACACCGTAGATTTTTTTATTATATTTACTTAAATGAATGTTTTGTCTTTCTAAGTGTCTACATCTTCTATGTGAATACCAATGGTTTCCCCTTTCCAAATCTTCCTCTATAAAAAGATTTTTTCTTTTTTTTTTTTTCCAAATAAACAAGTACAATGCTTCTTTTTTTATAGGAAACCTTGACTTTTGTTTAAAAAATTTTTGACTGAGTCCTTTTCCTCCTTCTTGTTCTTGATACGTTTGTGGTAAACCACTATGATGAAGTTCGTATATTGGAATCTTTGTTGAAAGTCGAATCATTATAAATAATGTACGGTTGATTTATGGACCCTAATACGGGCCGGAGTTCTGATCTCTCTACTGATTCTGTCCTGGAAACGAGAGTTATTCGAGGATGTTCTGAGCGGGAAAGAAGGATGAGGACCCAGAGCAATTTCGGTCATTGGTGAAGAAGGAGATAAGGGAGGATATAGGACAGTATAAAGGTAAAATCGAAGTTAAAAAAAAAAAAAAACCGTTGACACCAATCGAAAATAATAGTCCGTCTTTCTCGAGAAGAGATCAAACTTTAAATGGTCCTACAAGGAGCGGATCACTGCATATAGTGAGATAAATATAGGTTTTAGAAAGAGACAAAGAGGTAGACTGAAGCAGATCAGTACTGGTGAAAAAAGGATTTAGATTTACGGAAGGGGTTAGTCTTAAGTGGAAGAAGCAGAGGAAAGGTGGTATAGATACTTCTCATTTCGATTACATGAGTCACCGGACCAAAAGAAGAAAGGTAAGGCTTTCACGTGAGAAAGGAAGACACGATGGTTTCAAACCTTAATGACGTAAGAGGTGTAGAGGGTCTGAAGATAAGAGAACAAAGTCTCATAGGAGGGACGTCAGTTGTCTTCCCTCTTTAACGGATGGTGGACCTAGGTTCTCTTTATGGAAAAGGAACGGTTTACTCAACCTTTTGTTTATGGAGGTTTGTTTTAGTTTAGTAAAATCCCCGTCCTAAATTGGTTCCCCCTCGTGGGTAAGAAAGGACGAGGATTTTAGTCCGTGTATTGAGTCCTCCGTATCTGAAAGGGAAAGAGACAACATAGTAGACTCAAGGGATTCGGGAGTGAAGGGGTACTGATGTCACTCTAATGTTGTTACTTTGTTTCTATGAGAGTGAGAGTTAGAAGTTCTTTCAACTCCATGAACTCTAAGAAGGGTATATCGACACTCTTCTGTGTTCGAAACCGATTGTGTACGGACGGGACGGGAAGTGGCGAAAAGACAAGACGAGACTTGGTGTCATTACGACTAAAAGTAACGACAGTAATTGTTTCCTCGTCAATACGACTACCGAATACCGTAGGGACAGTCCCGGAGACGGAACCGGCAGCTGACAGGTCCCGTCCAGAGGCATAGGTTCCGGGACCTCGAGGTAAAGACTGTACATACTGTGACAACGACTCCGACCCTCTCTGTCGACTAAGACTAGTTGTAGGCGTGACGCAGACGAATGAGAAGGGAGGGATATGAGGATGGTGAAGTCCCTGTGCATGCAGTCGTTGTTCTCTCGACAGAGGACAAAGACGACCGTGACAAGACGACTATAGAACCCGAGAGTTATCGGGTACCTCTCAGATCGTTTGGTTAGAAAGACCAACGAAAAATGAAATTAACGTCGAGGGATTTGGATCCTGAGTGTACAATTAGCTATCAACTACCTAGCTGACTCACTATTTGTGAACATAAATTTTGAAGATAAGGTAAAGACGTGAAGAGGTCGGGTGGGAAATCGATTTGGGCAAGACGATCTAAGAGAAAAAGGAATCTCACTTAAGACGTAGAGTGTATTTGTCTTGAAACCGTCTGGACAGGACGGTAAGGAGGATTGGTACAGATTTACTTTATCATTTTCAGGTAATTTTTCACGTCCCCTCTTGGATCGATACCTACTCACTTGCTCTTAGTCGTGTACTCAGGTCCTTTTTCCGTAGGAGACTATTGTAGAAAGTCTACGTAAACCGGATTGTCACTAAGAGTTGACTACTCGACGAAGTCTTCTTTTATTTAATCTTTTCAGTGATTACTCTTGGGACAAACAAGAAGGTCGACAAACAAAGAAGACTTATTCTCGAAATACGGAATTAATGTCGAGTATCACTGACGGTCACTGATAATAACGTGTTAAAGAATCTTAAATGAGAGGGTACTAACATTTGTCAGTTATAAAGGTGTCTTGGTTTCAAGAGTAACAACCAATCTCCGAATAAATTTCAATTATTGACTCGAAGTGTTGTCGTGGTGTTCGAGTCATACGTTTGACTGAAGGATTACGGATAAGAAAGTCCATCTATAAACGTCCTCTCTGTTTGGGAATGTATTAAACGTCTAGGAATCCTCAAGACCCTAAGAAGGTTCGACGAATGGATGATACAAGTAAGTTTATGGCGAAAGAGATAAAGGATCCTCTTAAATAAAGGGGACTTCTAAAAGAGTTTTCTATATAAAGAAAGAATGTCCCTCAGGACAACGAATACATTTGGTAGAAGTGAAAAGAAACCAGTTCGACACATTTCGTCCGATATAGACAAAGATTAACAAAAGAATGAGAACCGAAACTTGAAGTATGTGAAAGTCGACCACGTGAAAAATTTAGGGAAGACGGGATCCTCACATCGTAACGATTACGTTTGGTACTGGTCGGGAAACCTGGTCAAAAATAGACGAACCCTTATAGAACTAGTCTCTAACCTTAAGAATATAGGGTAAACACATTGGAACCTATATTAAACTAAACTAAGATAATCTGGTTCAAGTACCATCTGACAGAAGACACGATGGGACTAAAATAATGTGAAAGGTACACGATCACCAAGGGTTGTCGTGGTGTGGATTGGAAAGGAGGCTCCTGTAGAGAAGTCATTAAATAGTATTTTAACGTGTACCTGACACGAACCCATAGAAACAAGTCGAAAGAGGAATAGTACTAATGATGGGGTCAGACGTCTGTAGGTTTAGTTCTTTTGTTGATTTTCCCCTTTTGGGTGTCTTGATCCTTAATTCTCAGAAAATATTTATAACAAATACTCTTTCTTAATTTCCATTTCTCAATTTCCATTAAGAGGGGGGTTTCAAAATGAACTTACATCATTTACACTCCTGAGAACTTCAAAATATAAAGTTGGTATACTTCCGAAAATTAAAGAGACCCGAAATCGAAGGAAGACACCTTTTAGTCTTACCATGATAGACGGGATTTTAGAGAATCCTAATCTTAATATTCTCTACTAACGTGCTTCTATTAAAGTGTTACATATCTTGTGGTGAGTGTACATTAAACCATTATAATAGTGATTTTCCTGTCTGTATTGTAACGATCCTCTTTTTCAAATAAAAGAGTAATGTACTAAAGGTGAATTAAGAGTCCTAGTCGGAAGACTATTCGTCTTATCTGTTAAGAACACACCACTTTAAGACTCTCTGAACCTGTCGTAGAGTCAGAATTTTCTACGAAAACGGTAGACGAGTAACTATATACTTTAAGTTAGTTAGTGGTTTCTGTGTAAACAATCTCTACTCCGACCGTTTCTCTTTGAAAACTTTCTCTCTTTAAATGTACCTAAGTTTTGATACTACGATTAATTTTTAACCAAGATCTTGTGTAGGATCCTCGTCCAAAACTACAATTCCTCCCCCGACTAGGAACCAACCATATGGTCAGAAGATTTCCTATACATAGGACCAAAGAGACCCGTCAAAGAGTGGAGGACCAGTAATCAAGTAATAATTTTACCGTCCCTTTCCACCATTTTGTGTTAATAGAGGGTACTAGTGTCAACTGGTAACCGGGCTTATACATGGGGGTAGGTTATATAGGTCATGTAGGTCATGTCCCCTACATCCAGGTGTTCGACCCACCCCTATAAGTTTTACGAGAACGGTGCTAGTGACACTTAGTGTCTTACGGTCTTTATCTTTCAGTAAACTCTCTGATATTACTTCCTGAGTCGTTGTGTTTATAGATGTCCCCAATGTATCCATTATAACTCTACACTTAGTCCACCATATTTCGTTGTCCCTCACTATCGCAGACACCGTTTTGTTTCTCTCTTACAGTACACAGAGTATCGTAAATTTAAGGGTAAATTAATTTTCAACATAACTAGTTTGGTTGGTATAGGTGTCTCACTGCACAAACAGGGGTCGATGGTCAGGACTGGGTTGAGCGAACACCATTTCCACTGGGTTGACGTCAGGGTATTCGTGTACTCCGTACTCAATGGTACCGAGTCGGACTACCCATTTGAAGTTTGAATATGGGGAGGGTCCCTTGGGGTCAAAAAGGACCCCACGAAGTGCCGAAAGACAGAAATCAGTCGGACACGACAGACGAAACGAGAATCGGAGAAAGAGTACAGAGATAGAGGAGTATCTGATGACTGGAGTTTGGACCACTTCTTTGTAATGATACCGATTGTGCCTCGGATGGGAACACCTTTGTGGTAACAGATAAGGTTCCTACAATGGGATCTCGAGAGTTACGTGGTAAAGGGGTCCGACGTCTCTCTCCTCCTATGAAGAGACAGGTTGAGTTACGACGTGAAGTCGTTTACCTGGGGTTTCGGTGCGACCCACTCGGGTCTTATCGTCTTCCGGAGGACACTTTTGTCGGGGACACTTTTGTCCTTGTAACGAAGGAAGAAAAGAGACACATGTAGAGAGTACGAGTTGAGATTTTGTTTATGTGTTTGTGATAGGTAGAGACGGTCTGTCTCGGTGCCACGTCCGTGTCACGTTTGTCACGGTTCTCTGTAAAAGGGGTGGGTCGGGTGATGGTTTATTCTCGTTTAGACGTTTCTGTAACAAAACTGATTTTATATGTGTTCTCAAATGTAATTGATTTTCTTAGGTCGAAGAAACAAATTTCGGAGTCGTAATTCTTTTGACAGTTCAGTCACATCACTTAGTTTTAAACTAAATGTTGACACGTCGAGTTCCCGGATAAATTAACTAGGACGGTCTCGTCTCCTTATCCGAAGAGATCCTTCATAACTCATTAGAAGTCATTCTGACTGTTTATGACCGTCAAAAGTTTACTTTACAAAGTCGAAGATGGGTATTATGGAATTTTTTTTAGAACCCCAACTCAAAATTAGTCGTATAAACTATATAAAGGTACTTCTATAACTCTGAGGTCCTCTACGCAGACGTTTACTATGGTGGTTCTCTCACTTTTCTGTTGGGGTTTTTACTCTCTTCTATGAACATTTACTATATAGACTATTTCCTAAAGATAACTCTTATACATTTCTTTAGAACGTTGAGTTACTATTTTTATATCGATTGAGTCCTCTTGTTCTACCGTCTCCTCATCCACCTACACCTCATGTAGAGAGAGGTACTTATGGAGTCCTTATGTGGAAGTCTGTGTCTTCACGTCCGTCTTGTGGTCGCCTCTTGCCTGTCCACATGGACTGGTCGTCTTTTCTTATGTATCTTGGTACGTTTTGAACCATTCTGTTCCTTGATCCCCCCCTTTGTCCTCACAATCACCCTGAGTTGGACGGGAGCCGGTTACCCCTCTGACTTCGTCCCCCAGGTTAGGGGTGTAGTCCCGTTAACAGACTCAGTCTCCTTTTGCAAATTCCGACTTTCACTTTGTCCACTAGACACCGTCGAATTCACCTTACTCTGAGTCCGTCGGGAACGACGTCGGTATGTATGGGCCTGTCCCTGCGTCCAGGGTACCTTCCGTGTCACCGACCCTCGACCTCAATCCCTAACGTCTCGTTAGGGTCCGTTCCCCACGACAACTGACGTCTCTCTGCCTAGTTCCCCTACTCTCTCTCCTCCAACACCACCCTTTACGGACACCTCCTTTCGGTTCGTCGGTACCTTCGTTCCGTTATGACGACTCAGTACGTTTCCCCCATCTTGGTAGTGGTATCGGAGAGAGGGGGGTGTGTGGTCGTAGTCGTCGACTTTTTATCTTTTCGAACGGGTAGTTTACGGACTGTGTGACTAGATGTCTCAACCTGGGGTCGGTCCCCTCGGGGAGTTACACAGACTACGAGGTTTATTGTCTCTTCCTGGGGTCCACTCCCTCGGGAGATTCACAGACTTACCCATCTCGACACCTGTTTTTGACCGGTTTCTTCGGAAGACTAGTGGTCGATGTTCTCCGAACTTTTTTCTGAGACTTTCCCGGTATTAAGGACGCTACCTCTGTCAGACAGGGACTGTGAACCACGACGGTCCTAGGGACGTTCGGTTCGTCGACACGGTAGAAGTACGAGTTGAGAGGGACCCCGTCTCGACGGTGTCCATTTTTTTTATTTTTTTAGAACACGGATACACACGTCCCAACGAAACCATCACAGGTCGAGAAACGTTGAGACATCTGACACCGGACGGTCCGAAGAGACAGTCCCTTCCCAAAGAGGTCTGTTCTTATGACCTCACATAACCGGTTATCACCACAGGTATGGGAAGATCTCTTGATATAAAGGACGACGGGGTCGACGGTTGAGGGGACTCATGGACCACGACGGTCTTGGGGACGTTAAGTTCGTCGACATGGTGGAGGTGTAGACCGGGAGGGTCCCCGTTTCGGTTCAGGAGGTCCCGTCGGAGTCTTCGTTTGGGGTCACCTGTTGGGTGTACGGCTCTACCTTTATTTTGGTGTCAACTTTGGGTCCCCGTCACACCGATTCCTTCTTCTGGGTTTTGGAAGGGTCATCGACATGTTCGACGTCTGATTTAGGTGTGTAAATTGATCCCTCTGCGACACAGATACCTTATATATTTTCCAGTGACTCTGGGGGGTGTTTTCTTTTGTGTGACCAAGGTTATCGACACCTGTCACCTCCGTTCTTGTATGTACTCATCTTCGTCTAATCTTAGACTCGACGGGGACGTCGTGCAGGTCTCTAGTCGTGTCACAACCTTCCGTAGGATCCCTCCACTCCACCTGACACTGAGAGTCACTCCTCTTCCTGAGACTGTCGTCACTGAGTTCATTTTGTAAATAATAAGAATACAAAACTGAACAAGACATCTAAGAAACCTAACAAAAGAAGGGGGGGGGGGGGGGGGGGGNAAAAAGGGACGAGACAACTTCAACAACTAAAATAACCGTGATACTTTAGATTAATTCGAAAACTCGAAAAATTCAAAATAAGTCAGTGTAAAAATAACAACAATTTTTGAGACGGAGATGTAACCCGAAAACGTCAAGACACCTCAAGAGGAAAATAAAATAAAAAAAAGAAAAGAAGAAAGAAAAAGAATTGAGAAAAATTTTATGAATTAAAAATTAAAAGAGTTCGAATAATACAAAAAACATGTAAATAAGGAAACAAACGGAAAGGATGATAAGAAAAAGGGAACGTCAATTAGAAATTACATATATTTAGAAGAAGTAGATGGAAATAAATTTAAACGTATGGATGAGAAAGAAAGAAAAGAAAGAAAGGAAAGGTGAGTTGTATAAACAATCAAAACAAAAGTAACGAAATAAGGGGTGAACCGTGGAACGAGATCAAAACAGAAGGTCAAACACGAAATCAATCAAAATAAGAATTGACCATTTCTATTAAAAACTAAAGGAAAGAAGAGGTCCAGTTAGATAACATGAAACAACAACAACAACAACAACAACAACAACAACAGCCTGACAAAACTGAAACGAGCACCCACATATACACATATAATGTAATAAAATTAATAACAAACGAACTAAGACATTGACAGCAAACAGACTTCAAGTCGAAACCAAAGAGTAAAAACCTATAAACAAAATTAGAGTGAATTACGGTGTTGTTTGGTGAACACCTTAGAAACAAGGACTGGTCTCTAGTTCGGGACTCGGAAACCTCACACTCGTGACTGAGGTTCTGGGATCTGATGGCCTGTTGCTCGGGAGATTGAATAGTTTATCACTCTTGAGTGTCTTTCCTTTGGTGAATTTATGTTCTGAGTCGTAGTGGGTTGGTGGTCATCATGAGACACGTCCTACGGAGTAGATTCGTTGTTTGTTTTGTTTGTTTGTTTGGTTTTTTTTTTTTTTTTAGTAGTCGTCTGTCCTAAAATGAGGGAGTAAGTCGGAACGGGTAGTCTCCTTTTTGTTTGTTCATTTGTTTCACTTTCACTTCGGTGAGTCAGTACAGACTCAGAAACACTGGGGTACCTGACATCGGGTGGTCCGAGGAGGCAGGTACCCTAAGAGGTCCATTCTTATGATCTCATCCAACGGTAAAGAAAGAGGTCCCCTAGAAGGGTTGGGTCCCTAGTTTGGGTCCAGAGGACGTAAAGTCCGTCTACGAAATTGGAGGCTCGGTGGTCCCTTCCGGTTTGCGTCGTGTTTAAAGTGGGACATGTTACAAATGAGTTTAGTGACCTTGTTCGAATCCTCCCGTCTTTGGTGTTCCTTTTTCCTTGAGTTAAAACTTCGGACCCTTTTCCTCTAGAGTTTGTTTTAGTCAATTTTTTTTTTTCTTTCTTTTCTTTTCCGTCTCTTTATGATGTGTTTACTTCCTTGTTTGATCTTTGTGTCTACTTCTCCTTTATCCGTTTGATGGACTTTTTCTTATGTCTTACTATCATCTACTAGTCTTTGGAACTTTTGTTTTACCTTTTTACACTCTTAGTTAATGGTTTCTGGATGTTCGTAATTTCTTATTTGTGTGTCTCTGTTTTTTGTGTTAATGATTTTAATCTTTATGAGATCTTCCTTAGTTATCGTCTTATAGACTTCGTCTTCTTACTTAGTCATTCGACCTTCTATTTTACCACCTTTATTGAGGACTTCTAGTCTCATTTGATTTTTCCTACTTTTCTTAACTTCTATCAGAGTCTCTGGAGAACCTGTTATAGCTTGAGTGGTTGTAAGTTTAATATCCCCAGAGTTTCTTCTTCTTCTCTTTTTCTTTCCCATACTCTTTAAAAAACTCCTCTAATATCAACTTGTAAAGGGGTCATACCTTTTCCTTTATCAGTTAGTTCAGATTCTCCGTGTTTCTCAGGGTATATCCTATTTGGGTTCCTCTTTATGGTTCTGTGTATGATTAGTTTGACTGTTTCTGATTTATGTTTCCTTCTTATAATTTCTTAGTTCCCTCTTCGTTGTTCATTGTATGTTCCCTTTGGGGTATACGAATTGTCGACTAGAAAGTCGTCTTTGAGACGTCTGGTCTTCCCTTACCGTCCTATATAAATTTCATGACTTTCCCTTTGTAGATGTTGGTTCTAATGACATGAGTCGTTCCTAAAGTAAGTTTTAACTACCTCTTTATTTTTCGAAAAGTCTGTTCATTTTCAATTCTCTTAAGTCATGGTGGTTTGGTCGAAATGTTGTTTGTAATTTCCCTGAATATATCAGTTCTTTATGTTCTCTTCTTATTTCTAGAGGTTTTAGTTAGGGGTTGTTAATTCTTTTACCTTTATCCTTGTATATATAGTTATTAATAAAAGTTACATTTACCTAATTTACGAGGTTGGTTTTCTGTGTCTGACCTACTTACCAATGTCTTTGTTCTGGGTACATATACGACAGATGTTCTTTGGGTGAAGTCTGGAGTTCTGTGTATATCTGACTTTCACTCTCCTGACTTTTTATATAAGGTACGTTTATCCTTCGTTTTCTTTCGACCTCATCGTTAGGAGTATAGTCTGTTTTATCTATAAGTTATTTCTTATAATGTTCTCTATTCCTTCCTGTGGTGTATTACCAGATACCTAGTTATGTTCTCCTTCTGTATTGTTGACATTCATAGATACGTGGGTTGTATCCTCGTGGAGTTATGTATTCTGTTTGTGATCGTCTGTATTTTCTCCTTTAACTGTCATTGTGTTATTATCATCCTCTGAAATTGTGGGGTGAGTGTGGTTACCTGTCTCGTAATTTTGTCTATTATTCCTTTACATTCAGAAAAAAAAAAACTACATTCAGAATTTACTACGTAATCTACTCTACCTAGAGTAACTATAGAAGTCCTGTAAGGTAGGTTTAAGTCTTCTTATGGGGAAGAAGAGTTCACGTGTACCTTGTAAGAGGTCCTATCTGGTGTAGAACCCGGTATTTAGTTTGGAGTTATTTAAATTTCTTTAACTTTAGTATAGTTCGTAAAAGGGACTGGTATTGTGATACTCTGATCTATAGTTAATGTTTTTTTTTTTTTTTTGACATTCTTTGTGTTTGTGCACCTCTAATTTGTTGTGTAAAGATTTATTGGTTGTCCTAGGACTTCTTTGGTTTTCCCTTTAGTTTTTTAAAGATCTTTATCATTGTTACATTTGTGTCGTTGAGTTTTGGACAAAGTCGTTTTCGTCAAGATTCTCTCTTCAAATATCGTTATGCTAGGATGGAGTTCTTTGTTCTTTTCGTAGTTTATCTGTTGGATTGAAATGTGGATTTCGTTGACCTTTTTCTTTTTGTTGTTATTGGGGGGTTTTTTAATCATCTTCCTGTCTTTAGTATTTAAAAGTTCGTCTTTCTTTACTTTTTCTTTACTTTCTTTGTTATCATTTATAATTATTTTGGTTTTCAACCGAGACTCTTCTATTTGTTTTAACTGTTTGAAAAACGGTCTGAGTAGTTCTTTTTTTTTTTCTCTTCTTAGTATAGTTGTTTTAATCTTTACTTTTTCCACTCCTATGTTCTCTGTTACGTCTTTATGTTTCCTAATATTCTCTGATAATACTTGTTGATATACCGTTATTTTACCTATTGGACCTTCTTTACCTGTCTAAGAATCTTTTCAAGTCAGTAGGTTCTGACTTGGTCCTTCTTTATCTTTAATACTTGTTGGGTTAATATTCGTGACTTTAACTTCGACACTAGTTTTTAGAGGGTTTTTTTTTTTTGGTTTTCGGGTCCTGATCTACCGAAGTGTCCTCTTAAGATAGTTTGTAAATGTCTTCTCGATTACGGATAGAAAGATTTTGACAAAATTTTTTTAACGTCTCCTTCGTTATAAAGGTTTGAGTAAGCTACTCCGGTGGTAGTGGGACTATTGTTTCGTTCTGTTTCTGTTGTGTGTGTGTGTGTGTGTGTGTGTTTTTGATGTCCGGTTATAGTGACTACTTGTATCTACGTTTTTAGGAGTTTTTTTAAAATCGTTTGTCTTAGGTCGTTGTGTAGTTTTTCGAGTATGTGGTACTAATTCAACCCAAATAAGGTCCTTACGTTTCTAAGAAGTTATATACGTTTAGTTAGTTACACTATAATTGGTTGACTTTCTATTTTTAGTACACTATTAGAGTTATCTATGTCATTTTTTGGAAACTGTTTTAAGTCGTGGGTAAATATTAATTTTGAGAAGTTTTGTACCCGTATTTTTCCTTGGATGGAGTTGTAACCGGTAAATACTATTTGGATGTCGTTTGGAATAAGAGTTACCACTTTTTGACCTTTGTAAGGGGGATTCTAGTCCTTGTTCTGTTACCACAGGTGGAATTGGTGATAAACAGTTGTATCAAAACCTTGAGGATCGATGTCGTTAGTCTCTTCTTTTTCTTTATTTTCCTTGCGTCTAACCTTTTCTTCTGTATTTCGAGAGTGACAAACGTCTACTGTACTATGACATGTATTTTTTGGGATTTCTATCATAGTCTTTTAATGATCTCGATTAGTCGCTTAAATCGTTTCAAAGTCGTATGTTTTAGTTATGTGTCTTTAGTGAACGTAAAGATATATGATTGTTATTTTTGAGTCTTTCTCTTAAATTCCTTAGTTAGGGTAAGTGGTAACGTTGTTTTTCTTAATTTATAGATCCTTATTTGAATGGATTCCTCTGTTTTCATGACATGTGTCTTTTAACATTCTATGATATTCTGTAATATTCTAAAATACATTCTATAATATTTTAATATTTCTTTCTTTAGTTTCTACTACATTTATCTATCTCTCTATAAGGTACAAGGACCCAACCTTCTTAGTTATAACACTTTTACTGATATGATGGTTTGTGTTAGATGTCTCAGTTACACTAGGGATAGTTTAATGGTTACCGTAAAAAGTGTCTCGATCTTCTTTTTTAAAGTGTTAAACATACCTTTGTTTTTTCTGGGACTTATCGGTTTCGTCATAACTCTTTTTTCTTACCTTGACCTCCTTAGTTCGAAGGACTGAAGTCTAATATGATGTTTCGATGTCAGTAGTTCTGTCATACCGAGGCCGTGTTTTTGTCTTTATATCTGGTTACCTTGTTTTATCTTTCCGGTCTTTATTTCGGGACGTGGATACCCATGAAATAAAAAATGTTTCCTCCGTTCTTATATGTTACCTCGGTTCTGTTGGAGAAGTTATTGACCACGACCCTTTTGACCTTTTGATGTACATTTTCGTACTTTAATCTTGTGAAGGATTGTGGTACGTGTTTCCATTTGAGTTTTACCCATTTTCTGGATTTACATTCTGGTCTTTGATATTTTGAGAATCTCCTTTTGTATCCGTCTTGTGAGCTACTGTATTTAGTTCCTTTCTTGAAGATACTGGGTGGAGGATCTCATTACCTTTATTTTTGTTTTCATTAGTTCATCCTGGACTAATTTGAATTTTCAAAACGTGTCGTTTCCTTTGATTCGTTCGGAGTCTTACCCTCTTTTATTATCGTTTACTTTGTTGACTGATTCCTAATTAAAGGTTTTATATGTTCGTCGAGTATGTTGAGTTACGGTCTTTTTGTTTGTTGGGTTAGTTTCTCACCCTCTTTCTGGATTTGTCTGTAAAGAGGTTTCTCCTGTATGTCTACCGATTTTTTGTGTACTTTTCTACGAGTTGTGACGAGAAATAATCTCTTTATGTTTAGTTTTGATGTTACTCTATAGTAGAGTATGATCAGTCTTTCCTGGAGTAGTTTTTCAGATGTTTGTTATTTACTACCTTTCCCACACCTCTTTTCCCTTGTGAGAACGTGACAACCACCCTCACATTTAACTATGTCGGTTACACCTTTTATCATACCTCTAAGGAAATTTTCTGATCCTTATTTTGGTGGTATACTGGGTCTTTAGGGTGAGGATCCGTATAAGGGACTCCTTTGGTTTTGAGTTTTTCTATGTACATAGGGTAACAAGTGACGTCGTGATGTATGTTATCGATCTTGTACCTTCGTTGGATCTACGGGTGACTGTCTACTTACCTATTTCTTGTATACACCATGTATATGTGTTACTTTATAATAAGTCGGTATCTTCCCTTACGTAAACTCAGTCAAGATTACTACATCTACTTGGATCTTGGATAATATGTTTCACTTCACTCAGTCTTTCTCTTTCTATTTATAGTATTAGATTGTGTTTATATACCTTAGATCTTCTTACCATGACTTTTAGAATAAATGTCCCGTCGTTATCTCTTTGTCTGTATCTCTTATCTGAATACCTGTACCCCTCTCCCCTCCTCTCTCACTCTACATACCTTTTCCATTGCACGTTTGAATGTAATGGTACACATTTTATGTATTGGTTTCCCTTAAACGACATACCGAGTCCTATGAGTTTTGTCCCCGAGACATAATTGGATCTCCCCATCTTATCCTTCCCTGTACCCTCCCTCCAAGTTTTCCTTCCCCTATATACATATGGATACTTCTTTTGACTCACGGCTTCTTAACTACGAAAACTTGACACCACAACCTCTTCTGAGAACTCTCAGGAAACCTGACGTTCCTCTAGGTTGGTCAGGTAGGATTTCCTCTAGTCATTACCCACAAGTAACCTTCCTGACTACAACTTCGACTTTGAGGTTATGAAACCGGTGGAGTACACTTCTCAACTGCGTAACCTTTTCTGAGACTACGACCCTCCCTAACCCCCGTCCTCCTCTTCCTCTGCTGTCTCCTACTCTACCGATCTACCGTAGTGACTGAGCTACCTGTACTCAAACCCATCTGAGACCCTCAACCACTACCTGTCCCTCCGGACCGTACGACGCTGAGTACCCCAGTGTTTCTCAGCCTGTACTGACTCGTTGACTTGACTTGACTTCACCTGGTTTACCGACTAAGCACAACCACTCCAAACTGTCTTTTGTTATTTTAAGATGTTTCGTTAATAGAAAGTTAATTTTTTTTTAATATTTTTTATATTGATTGAGTTATATTTTTATCTGTTTTCTCGACTGACCTGAAATAAGGTCACTTCTATCGGTTTACTAGTTATTCGTGTCACCACTTTTTAAACCGTCAATGAGTTTTACAATTTGTATCTCAATGGTATACTAGGTTTTTAAGGTGAGTCGACAAATGGGTTCTCTTTGTTCTTGTATCCAGTGTGTTTTGTACACGTTCTTATAAGTGACTTCGTGAAAAGTATTATCGGTTTTTCACTTTTGTCGGTTTTACGGATAGTGGATTATTTACCTATTTATTTTACTCTATGTAGGTATGGTACCTTATAATGAGTCATTATTTTTCGTTACTTTATCACTGTGTAAGATGTTGTATCTACTTGGAACTTATGTCAGCTGCTTCGGTGAGTTTTGTCTAGTAAATAATATATTAAGGTAAGTATACTCTATAGATTCTATCCGTTTTCACTTCAGTGAGTCAGTACAGACTGAGAAACGTTGGGGGTACCTGACATCGGATGGTCCGAGGAGGTAGGTACCCTAAAAGGTCGGCTTTCATGACCTCATCCAACGGTAAAGGAAGAGGTTCTATCCTTTTAGGTATCCTTTTCTTTCTGACCACCGATAGATCCTGAACCCCTCTCACATATCCCTTCTTTTCGTGATGATTACTCAGTCATGAAGAAACCCCCCACGAGAACATGTATACGACATATAGTGACTTTACATATGAATTTTACTCACACAACGTATTGTACACTTAATACAGAGTTTTTCAACAAATTTTTATGTATAAAAATTTGTACCTCTTACACTGTACACCCGTTAAGTCTCGGTGTCTCATGAGTCACCGTATTGGTACAACCAAGGAGGGTTAAACGTCAATATTTAGTCATCATTCTAGACATCATTTTAACCATATCTATCCCTATACCGATATCGAGGTTTACATTTGTGTAGACAATTGTACAAAATTTAATAATAACGGAAGATATTACTTTATCACACTGAGTGTTTTTTAAAGTCCCTATCACAAGGGTATATAGAAAGAGGGTCGAAGAAGATTACTAATACCATATACTAATTATGGTATGGATTACTAATTCTATACCATAGAATGTCATGGTATATACAATATTTGTGTTCAAAAATTTAGTAGAGGACCACAAAAAAGGACAAGAAACACTGTGTAAAGAAACACAAACTCTTAGAAGGTAGACAAAATAGGGACGGAGGTTCAAACGAATTGTTCTGTTTCGGAGGAAATGGTGGTTATGACGTTTCATTTGTTTGTAACGAACTTTAAGGACTTAAACAGAGGTTACGAGTATTTTCCGATTATAACGGTAGAATACGGGTCAGAGGAACCTTTACAGGGAGTCCTTCCGTGTCGGGACACCGGCCTACGAGGTGTCCGACGTCTCGTGTCGGAGTCCGACTCCCGGGTTTTCCTTCTCCCAGAGGACTCAGGTATTGACTGTAAACTCGACACGAGTGTTAGAAGTCTTCATCCCCCTCTCTCTTATTCACACTTACTCTGACACTTTTCGACGTGAACTGTAAGTAGGGTTCTCACCCTTCACTCTTTACTCCGACTACTTTACAGTTCACTCCTTTCTCATTCAGTCATTGTTACCTACCCGGTACCGTCGACTTGTCTTGCGTTAGGAGTGTACCGCCTTACGGTTACACTCTTTTTACTTCATACCCGAGTCACGGTTTCCATTGTAGATTGGTTAAAGATTGATTTCATTTCACGTAATTCATGTCCTTCGTGACAGTCAGTTCAACTAAACTTATCCTCTTATGTCTTATACTCACCGGAGGAGTTCTGAAAAGTCTCAAGAGAACAGTTCGAGAGGACCCTGGTGACGAGTTGGTAGTAGAGAATCTATGAAAAATTCAAGTCGATCTTTAGACCGTTGTATCATTTTCAGAATCAGTGAGTCAGCACAGGTTGAGAAATACTACGGTACCTTACATCGGGCGGTATAAGGAGACAGGTGCCCCTAAGAGGTCGGATCCTATGACCTCACTCAACGGTACGGGAAGAGGTCCCCTAGAAGGGTTAGGTTCCTAGTTTGGGTCCAGAGAACGTAACATCCGTCTAAGAAATGTAGACTCGGTGGTCCGTTTTATTCCATCACCGATGTGGTCCGGAATCTCAGTGTAGATAAAGTCGACATAATTGAACTTGATCAATGAAGAGACGACACTTACCGGAGAGTGGACATTTTACTCTTGTGATCGTTATTATCGTGGATGGAGTGTTTCAACAACACTCTTACATATTCTTATTCGTACTTCTCGTAAGTCGTATTGTGATCGACTTTTATACGGGTTTATCACCGACGTTAATTGTATTCGTAACGAAAGGTCACCTCTTGGTTTAGATACGTACCGGGACCTTCTTGAGTCAGAGAGGTCGGCTCCTATAGAGGGTACTCGGGTAGAACTAACGAGAGGGTGACACAGCAACTCTGTCCTCTCCACTCAATTTCGAATCTTCGAAAGTGAAAAGATGACCAGACAGGGGTAGGTAAAGACTTGATATTTCCCGACAACTTTCCCAGAAACTACCGTAACGTTTATATTAGATGTTGTAGGTCCTGGAGACCCTTGGTTTTTCTTGTCTGGGAAAGGGAAATGGGGAAGGTACGGTAGGGAGAACCTTCATCGGTGATCCTTTCCCAACCTTGATAAATTTATATTACGACGTCTCTACCGTAAATTTCATCGGAGTCCTCTCTCTAAGGACGTTTTGTGATATTCATGTTTATAAAGTTGATGTCTCTTACCTTTCTCGTACTCCGAACACACCAAGGTGTGGGGAGAGACGATAACGGAATAAAGACACAAAGGAAATATTTGTTTGTCATGTTAAGGTAAATATACTTTATGGGACTTATCTATTTAGGTATCTCTGTCTTCATCTAACCACAAACGGGGTCCCTGGTCTCTCTCACCCCTTATCCCTTTTTGACGAATTATCCATAATCCGAAATAAGACTCCACTACTTTTATCAAAACCTTGATCGATCACCACACTACAAAAGTGTTATGATACTTACATCCTTCACGGTACCTTAAAAGTGAGATATTTCCATTTAAAATATATTTGAAACAGAGTTATTTAATGAAAAATTTTTTTGGACATTTCTCAATAAAGATGTGAGACGAGATTAACAAGTAGAGAGTTAAAGAGACCTGGAGTACGTTTAGTCCGAAAGTGACAGTGGTAAAGTGGGTTTGATGATAACAATACCAGTAGTACTGGAGGTCCTATGATTTGGGGTACCAGTGAACTTCAGTGTACATCGACGTTCCTTTCGACTTTTCACATCAGTCTCCTCGTATCACCCGATCTCAGGTGCCCCAGTGTTTCTCAGCCTGTACTGACTCGCTGAAGTGAAAGTGAAAAGTAAGTTCCATCGGTGTAGGGTTGATTTTAGTTAGATAACAATTTTTTCTTTCCCCTTTACTTATTCCTTATTGATCGTCCGAATTTCGAGTTGTAAGTCTTTTGATTCTAGTACTGTAGATCAGGGTAGTGAAGTACCCTTTATCTACTCTTTGTCACCTTTGTCACAGTCTTAAATAAAACCCCCCCGAGGTTTTAGTGACGTCTACCACTGACGTTGGTACTTTAATTTTCAGGAACCTTCCTTTCAATACTGGTTGGATCCATCGTATAAGATTTCGTCTCCGTAAAGAAACGGTTGTTTCCAGGTAGATCATTTCCGATGCCAAAAAGGTCACCAGTACACACCTACACTCTCAACCTGACACTTCTTTTGACTCGCGACTTCTTAACTACGAAAACTTGACACCACAACCTCTTCTGAGAACTCTCAGGGAACCTGACGTNCACAACCTCTTCTGAGAACTCTCAGGGAACCTGACGTTCCTCTAGGTTGGTCAGGTAAGACTTCCTCTAGTCAGGACTCACAAGTGACCTTCCTTACTACGATTTCGACTTTGAGGTTATGAAACCGGTGGAGTACACTTCTCAACTGAGTGACCTTTTCTCAGACTACGACACTCCCTAACCCCCGTCCTCCTCTTCCCCTGCTGTCTACTACTCCACCGACCTACCGTAGTGACTGAGCTACCTGTACTCATACTCACTTGAGGCCCTCAACCACTACCTGTCCCTCCGGACGGCACGACGTTAAGTACCCCAGTGTTTCTCAGCCTGTACTGACTCGCTGACTTGACTTGACTTGACTTGACACGTCAGAGACGGTCAGAGAAATTGTCATTTGGTAAACTTGTGAACCTTAATTTACAAATCGGAGGTTTAAAGTCCCCCTCCTACTAAACTTTTCTTTACGTAGTCTAATTAAGTTATCTTCTATTTTTTTCTTTTTAAAACTATTTGTCTCTTGTGTTCATTCTCTCTCCTTTATTTTTTTTAGTGGTACTTTTCTCTAAAAAAAGTGCATTAACCATATAAAGTAGATTGGATAGTTCGAACACCCGGTTCTTAAAAAGTATTATAGAAAAATGATAGTAAAATTACGTGTCCCCTAGTTATTACTATTGGGGATAAAGTAAAGACTATAATAAACACAAAAGAGATAGAAAAAGGATGAATCGGACCAATCTTCAAATAGTTAAAATACCTAGAAAAGTTTCTTTATTGAAACATAAATAACTGAATTAAGACAAGAACAAAAGGTAAAACAACCGAAGTCGAGAATAAAAACGATAAAGAAAAGAAGACGTATGAACCTTAAATTAAAAAAAGATCAAAGAATTTTACTTTCGAATTCAATAGAGAAAATCTGTATTGAAGAAAAGATTGTATATATAAGTTACGATATTCAAAATGAGATTCATGACAAAAACGACGTAGGATGTTTAGACTTCAAAATAAAAGTAACTGAGGTTTTATAAAAGATTAAATAGACTCTGAAGAAAGAAACTGGGTTCAATATTAATCTACACACAACAAATTAGAGGTCATATAACCTCAATAGGTCGATGGAAAGACGATAACTAAAGATTAAATTAAAGTGACACCAGATTCTCGTATAAAACACTAAAAATAAAGATAAAAAAAATTTAGACAACCACATAAAAATTACCGAGTTTAAAACCAGACAGAACTGTTTACAAGGTACACTTAAATTCTTCTTACGTATAAGACGACAACACTTAAATTATTAGATATTTACAGTTAATATAAGTCAACTAACTACCACGATAAATAAAGTTGACATAGAAATAACTAAAATACTTAAGACGTAGACAGTACATGACTGTCTCCCCAGTAACCGTAGAGGTTGATATGTAAACAGATAAAGAGGAACGTCAAAATAGTCAAAAATGGAGTTCGACAGCTAGAAGAGAATCCACGTGTACGTAATTCCTAAAAATCCAGATGAACCTTGTAAATAGGAAAACAGTATTACATTGAGAACTCTCAGGGAACCTGACGTTTTTCTAGGTTGGTCAGGTAAGATTTCCTCTAGTCAGAATCCACAAGTAACCTTTCTGACTACGATTTCGACTTTGAGGTCATGAAACCGGTGGAGTACGTTTCTCAACTGAGTAACTTTTTCTGGGACTACGAGCCTCCCTAACCCCCGTCCTCCTCTTCCCCTACTGTCTCCTACTCTACCGACCTACCGTAGTGGTTGAGCTACCTGTAGTCAAACCCATTTGAGGTCCTCAACCACTACCTGTCTCTCCGGACCACGCGACACTAAGTGCCCCAGTGTTTCTCAGCCTGTGCTGACTCGCTGACTTGACTTTGACCTTACGGGGAGAACCCGAAGGGACCACCGAGTCTACTATTTCTTAGGCGGACGTTGAGCCCTCTGGAACCAAGTCAGGGGCCCAACCCTTCTAGGGGACCTCCTCTCATACCGTTGGGTGAGGCCGTAAGAACGCACCTCTAAGGGGTACCTGTTTCCTCGGACCACCCGATGTCAGGTACCCCAGTGTTTCTCAACCTGTGCTGACTCACTGATTCGTGTTACGGGGAGAATTAGAGACTACTAAAAGGAACAAAACTTCAAACAAAATTCTGTCTCCAAAAATATAATCTTTGTTTTAGTTTTATTTCAAGAATTAACAAATGTTTTCTTATATAGTTTCTTTTTAAATGTGTCTTTCCAACTTTTGTTTCCCTACCATAATTCTTTAAACCACACCACTGTTCCACTTTGTCTTAAAATTTTACTTTCATACTTTTATCTTAAGTTATCTTAATTGTTTTAAAAGTTGAAATTAATTATCTTATATTAAAATAATTAAATTCATAGAAATGAATATGATATGTCATTATTAGTACTATGTTGTTTATATATATATACATACATGGATGGTTGAATTAGAATTTTATACGTCACATTTTGAATTGATTAATGTTTTTCTTTAATTATTTAAATGTTCATATCACCTTCTAAAATTACAAAAAGATCTTTCTCGTTCTTTTGTTCTTTTAATATTCATACTTATTTAAAAATATTATGTTAATTATCTAAATTGAACTACATATATCTGTCTCCTAGGAATGAAATTTATTTTTTATACAAAAATAAAAAGTTTTTCTGTACTTATTTAATGTTTTTTACTGATGTATAACCATTAACGAAAAAAGGACGAGTTTGGTAAAAGCTAAGATCTTATGACTAAAAAACTAAGGTGTTATAGAAGAAGACTTATCTTGGTCCTTCGTATTCACCTTTCCATTTATTTTAAGTTTGTAGATTTCGACTAGTATATTCAGTCAACTTCCCTTGTGTCTGGGTAGTTACTTCGGAACGTTTCTTTCATAGTTGGAAATGACCTCTTAGTTATGGTAAATCTTACAAAAAGGGATATCACTTAATTAGTTCTTTGTAATTTTTACAAAAATTCGTATTTGTAAGGTATTTCTCTTTTTTTTTGTATTTAGTGTATAAAGAAGTAGTAAAAGTCCTTTATTCAGAAGTTCATTGAAAGTAGTTGTTCTTCTCAGAACAATTGTCAAATTTGTAGGTAAGAACTTGGTATTGGCACCTTGAGATATAAGAATAGGTCAACTATTGAAAAGGGGAAGAGATCGAGGTCGGACGAAGTCGGTCCTTTAATGATCTCCTCGTCCCCTATCGACTGAAAAAAGAGGAAGACGTAAAACAAGAGACGGAGGGAGGGTCCAACGGAGACTCGGACGTCTCAACCTTCAACCTACCTTCTCTACGTCCTTCTCCCCTCTATTTTTCGTCCTTTGGAGAGCGGACGTGTCTGGATTGGACCTTCACCATAGGACCCCGCACCTCCTTACCGGACGATTGACGAGGAGGGAACTCGGTTAAACACCGAAGGAGTCTCTGTTAGGTTCATCCTAGAAACCCAACGTTGACGGTCCTTTTCCTTTGACTCCGAGTGGCGTCCATCCTTTGACTGAGAAGAGTCGGTCTCTGTAGTATTAAGTAAGGAGGACCCGTAGTCCACGTGGTTCGGGTGTCCCCAACGGGAGAACCTCCTCTGAGTTACCCCGAGTTTCAAATGAGACGGGGTGTGTTCAGTTCTTGACACCACAACCTCTTCTGAGAATTCTCAGGGAACCTGTCGTTCCTCTATGTTGGTTAGGTAGGATTTCCTTTAGTCAGGACTTATAAGTAACGTTCCTGACTACGATTTCGACTTTGAGGTTATGAAACCGGTGGATTACGTTTCTTGACTGAGTAAACTTTTCTGGGACTACGACCCTTTCTAACTTCCTCCCTCCTCTTCCCCTACTGTCTCTTACTCCACCAACCTACCGTAGTGTCTGAGTTACCTGTATTCAGACTCATTTGCGGCCCTCAACCACTACCTGTCCCTCCGAACCGCACGAGTGTTTCTCAACCTGTGTTAACTCGCTGACTTACCTTGACTTGACTTGTGTTCAGTTTGGACCAGGAACTCTTCGTGAGTGGGAGTGAGGTGACTCTCACCTCGTGTGGGTGAGGGTCATGTGGGAAAGAGAGCAAAATGGACGGAGTCAGACTAGGTCGGTCTCTAAGTGGTCTCAGGAATACGAGGGGTTAAGATTGTCCCGATATAGTTCTATGAACTCAAAAAGGACACCCCGTGGGAGAAAGATCGAATTGTTCTTTGTCTAGTCTTTGTGAAGGGAAGAGGTGATGGTTTCCTCTTTGTTCCTCCACTTTATGTGTCGAAAGACTGTAGACAGATGTGTGCGAAGAAGATAACGTAACCGGAGTTTGAACTAAGGAGATTTACTACTACCCGGTTCCTATAGGTTTACTCAAAACACGGTGAGAGAAACTTTCGGAACGTATTTACGAGATTTGGGACAAAACCTTAGATCATCTCAACCAGATAACAAGGTCCGGAAACTTCGGTCTTTCCTCCGTAAAATCGGTAGACAATGTACTGGTTGTTACAATAATTCGTTACCCAGTTTATGTAGATCTTCCCACAGAACCGGAGTGACTCAGAGGTGAAGATCTTTGTATGTAATTTGTAGACGTTCAATAAGAGTGGAATTGGACTTCCGTAGCTACAACGTCTACCGTCCTTCAACACCGTCGTCCCTTCCCTGTAGTACACTTCCGTTCTCTTCTAGGTCAGAAGAGTTGAAAGGAGTTTAAAACTTGTTAACTAATCGTGACACTTAAATGTTTGACGAAAGAAACAAAAAGTACAGTACAAGTGTCCCTGTTGAGACTTAGACACAATAACAGGGTCATAAAAAAATGTTTCATCATATGACTTTGAGTCTTTTGACTGAAGAACAAATTCCAGTACGTAGACCAAGTATCGTGTCTCCTTGAACTTGAGGACAAGGGAGAGATTCTGTGACATGGGATCTGACAGACGTACACTTAAAGTGTCAAAAAGAAAGAATAATGATTGTCTGACTTCACTTCATTTAAAAGTTTTCCGTTATAAAGTTTTTTCTTCCGACTTATTAGGACGATCTTTCAGGTAACAAGTTTAATTCTTTAAGATGATCCATTAATGTATGCGTAAACGTTGACATATAACGTCTCAAAAAGAATCTATACACCAAAAGAACCTCGCATAAACAGTACAAATCACGAGATCGAGACTCTAACCTCTATTCAGAACCTTTTCTGACCAAATTATTCCTTATTTGTGATTCATTTTCAGAGGTCTATCTGTTACGAGGTTCAACCTCACCTGTTTCCAAAACTCATTCAAACACTAAATGACGTACAATTAAAAGTTTCGTTTAATCTTATAAAGAGACTGAAAGCACCGGGGGTTTAGAATACAGACGAATACTGTCACAGGGACAGTCGATATCGTCAAACCTTCTTTATTCACTGGAGAGTTTTCTCACTTTCTCCCTCAAGTCCTATCATAGTTGTCACACCCTACTCTAGTCAACCGAGGGACACAGAGATCATTCACTTAAAAGAGTCTCCCGGGTAATTGTGTTGCATATTCCGTCGGAAATCCTGACAGTGATAATTGAATAAGTCACACTTAGAAATTGGTTCATCCTGGGATACCCCGGAAGGTCCCCATCTGGGAAGGGGGTATAGGAGACGACATGGAGGAGAGACTTCATCGGTCTATATCCTAAGGTACGTATAAATGACTCAAAAAGTCTACAATTTTGGGTGGTGTGGTTTACCTTCTTTAATTGATGAATTACTAGTGCGTGCGAATCGGAGGTCTGGTAGACCGTGGATTCCTAACTAGTAGCAGTTGGTCTCTGAACACGTACTCGACTAGTGTACGGGACTCTACAGGGAAAAGGTGGACTGACAACTTTTACGAAACGACTTATGTCTAATCTGGGAGTTTTCATATTATATTTTGTTTTGTTTTAGCTTGTGTCTTTAAAAATTTTTATATAACACCTCAATCAAGTCACACAAGAGTTTCAGATGTCAACGGGGATTTTACGTCAGAGTCGAATTGACGTCCTAAAATTAGACAACGTGGACGGTGAGGGGTCCCGTCAAGGGGGTGACCCGTATGTGGGGTTTCTTTGGTCTTAACTTTCTCTGTGTGTATGGGGTTTACAAGTGACGTCGTGATAAATGTTACCGATCCTGTACCTTCGTTAGATCTACCGGTAGCCGTCTACTCACCTATTCCTTCAACACCATGTATATGTGTTACCTTATAATGAGTCGATAGTTTTCATTATTTAAACTCAATCATGATTACTCCACCTACTTTGACCTCGGACAAAATGTCTCACTTCATTCAGTCTTTCTCTTTCTGTTTATAACATATAATTGTGTATATATACCTTAATTCGTTCTCTCAAGGTCTTTTTATGGATAAAGACGAAATAACTGATACGGTTTCGGAAACTGACACACCTAGTGTTATTTGACACCTTTTAAGACTTTCTCTATCTTCGTTGTCAATCTTGACCTGTACCTTGTTGTCTGACTAAGGTTTATCCTTTTCCTCATGCAGTTCCGATATATAACAGTGGGAAGAATAAATTGAATATACGTCTCATGTAGTACTCTTTACGACCCGACCTCCTTCGTGTTCGACCTTAGTTCTAACGGCCCTCCTTATAGTTATTTGGAGTCTATACGTTCTACTGTGGTGGGAATACCGTCTTTCACTTCTTCGGTTGATTTCTCGGAGAACTACTTTCACTTTCTCCTCTCACTTTTTCAACCGAATTTCGAGTTGTAAGTCTTTTGATTCTAGTATCGTAGGCCAGAGTAGTGGAGTACCGTCTATCTACCCCTTTGTCACCTTTATCACCGACTGAAACAAAAGGACAAGAGGTTTTAGTGACGTCTACCACTAACGTCAGTACTTTAATTTTCTACGAATGAGGAACCTTCCTTTGAATACTGGTTGAATCTGTCGTATAATTTTCATCTCTGTAATAAAACAGTTATTTCAAGGTAGATCAGTTCCGACACCAAACAGGTCACCAGTACATACCGACACTCTCAACCTGACACTTCTTTCGACTCACGGCTTCTTGACTACGAAAACTTGATACCACAACCTCTTCTGAGAACTCTCAGGGAACCTGACGTTTCTCTAGGTTGGTCAGGTAAGATTTCCTCTAGTCAGGGCCCACAAGTAACCTTCCTGACTACAACTTCGACTTTGAGGTTATGAAACGGGTGGACTACGTCTCTCGACTGAGTAACCTTTTCTGGGTCTGCGACCCTTTCTAACTCCCGTCCTCCTCTTCCCCTGCTGTCTCCTACTCTATCAACCTACCGTAGTGGTTGGGTTACCTGTACCCAAACTCACTTGAGACCCTCAACCACTACCTGTCCCTCCGGACCGCACGACGCTAAGTACCCCAGCGTTTCTCAGCCTGTGCTGACTCGTTGACTTGACTTGACTACCTTAATCCTTTCTACCGTGGTTACTATGGTGTACGTCCCGTCGTTTCCTCTGTGTCTACATTTCTTGTCCGAAAACCTGAGTCACCCTTTTTAACTCCCACCCTACTGAACTCTCTTATTGTAACTTTGCACACATAATGGTACACATTTTATCTACTGGTCACGTTCAAGTTACATACTTCGTCCCGTGGGTTTGGGTCACGAGACTTTGTTGGGTCTCCCAGCCTAACCCTTCCTTCCACCCTCCCCACAAGTCCTACTCCCCCTGTACACATATGGAGGGACACCGGCTAACTACAACTACATACCGTTTTTGGTAGTGTTATAACATTTTATTAATAGAAGGTTAATTTTAATTGATTAATTTTTGTGTTTAATTTTTTTACGAAACGACTTTGTGAAGTTCCTCAAATCCCCCAAAAGATTAGTACTCGGTGGGTGAAAGGAACGTACTGAGACGTTATTCGGAAAGAGATGTAGGTTGAGGTTACAAGACCATCGGAGTGACACCCAGCCCGTGTACTTAAACACAAACCGTTGTCTAAGAAACCCCGAAAGGACCACCGAGTCTACCATTTCTTAGATGGACGTTACGTCCTCTGAGCCCAAGCTAGGGACCCAACCCTTCTAGGGGACCTCTTCCAGTACTGTTGGGTGAGGTCATAAGAACGGACCTCTAAGGGTACCTGTCTCCTCGGACCGTCCGATATCAGGTATCCCAGAGTCACTAACAGTGTTGGGGTTAAGTCCTCTCGTCGTTTGTCCTTAGAAATTGACTTTGTTGTCTTCAAGATAAAATAATACTAACGAAATGAGTACAAAATCCAAATTTTTTTTAAAATATAGATTAAATTAAGGTTAATTTCCTCCCCTTAAGATACTAATTTACACCCTTTGAAGAAAAAAAAAGTCAATATTGAAGGATCTTCGTCTCAGTAAAAGTTTTGTGGAGGTTCACTTTTATTCTTTATTAAACCACTGTGTGTACAAGTCCTTCGACTAAGTTCGGGTTGTGTGTATTCGACCTTTTTTTACCTACTTTGACGAGTCCTTTCCGTCAAAGTTCGCGAGTCGTAGTGTCTTTGTAGTGACTGGAACTCGTTGAATTCGATTTGGTACCAGGTCCTTTGAAAGACGGACCCGGAGTCAACAGAGTAGGTATTTTACCCCGATGATTCGTATAAATTTTCGTGTCTTTAGTTAGTTGATAAGGTATTTCAGACAAGTTTTCCAATGTAAATACTAACGTTCTACGGACAGGTACTTTAGGGGACGTCATTTCACTCCCTCTCTTTCCCTTTCCGTACACAGAACATTCTTCTTCGTATCACCCTGTATCAAGGACCCCTCTCGAGGACCCATACTGAGTCGTGTCGGTGAGCGATCTGTACACTGTACTTGTTCCTCTAGTAATGGAGGGGACACGGAGTAACACAGTAGACATTTTGGGGTATCCCACTAACAGTTCTAGTTTGTTTGAACGTATAAATTTCACAATCTTACCTTATACCGTACATACTCCGAAGGGTCCAGTCTCTTCCGTTACCGTGGGGTGAGGTCAAGAGAACGGACCTTTTAGGTACCTACCTCCTCGGACCATCCGATATCAGGTACCCCAGCGATTCTCAGCCTGTGTTGACTCGCTGAAGTGAAAGTTAAAAATGAAAGTACGTAACCTCTTCCTTTACCGTTGGGTGAGGTCACAAGAACGGGCTTCTTAGAGTCCCTGCCCCTTCGGGCCACCCGACGGTAGATACCCCAGTGTGTCTCAGCCTGTACTGACTTCGCTGAATCGTCGTCATCGTCGTCCGAAGGGTGTACCGAGTCACCATTTCTTAGGCGGACGTCACGTCCTCTGCGTCAAAGTTACGGACCCAACCCTTCTAGGGGACCTCCTCCTTTACCGTTGGGTGATGTTATAGGAGCGGACCTCTTAGGCCCCCTGTCTCCTCGAACCGTCCGATGTCAGGAACCCTAGTGTTTCTCAGTCTGTACTGACGTTGCTGACTTGCACGTGGGTGTCCGCGAGTCGTCCATAACGGATGTAAATGCAGAAGAAGAAGTATGTACGTATCCATGTATCTGGATTGGACTCCTTTGTCAGTTCTACTCCGTCTTCCTTTCTAGTCCCTTGTACAATAGATCTAATACTTTCCCCTAGACCAACATAGACTCATCATAACTCCACTCATTAGTAGTCATAAAATACAGAATACTATATGTCTATGACACGACCCGTGGAGTACCAGAGACTATCAGAGTCGACAGGAAGTTCCACCTATCATTCGATAATAATGAGACAAGTAAAACGCCTACTCCTTTTACTTTAATTACGTTCAACAGGTTTATGTCACTGGAGTTAAGTTTGGGTTCGGGTAGATTCGGAGTTTCTGGACACCAATAACAAGGTCTCATTCGACACCAAGAAGAGGCGTGAGGTCCCGATCCGCTCACGAGACGACCCATCTACGAAAGGAAATGTGTTACAGAGGTCTGGAGGGTCGGGTGTCTTACCCATGGTGGTGGAGGTGAAGAAAAGAGTTCCTCGGTTCTGTTCGGAAGATGAAATGCGATGTGTCTCGAGTGGTCGTTGTTCCTCCACCCCGTGTAGACTTTAAGAAGTCTCATCCTCAACTCTACTGTAACGACTGTTGTGAGTCTATATAAATAAAGGTCGGAACGGTTGACCGTGAGACCGTGGAGCAACACTTATTACTCGGAGTAAGTTCAACCTTCTTACTAAGTAGCGGACAGTCCCAATTGATCACTCGGAACGACTAACGTCGGACTTCGTGAACCTCTACCAGGTTCCTGGGAGAGAGTAATCACGGTCCCCCTACGGGTGGGAGGAGACGACCGTACTTGTGTAGAGTCCCGAACCTCAGGGGTCTTGGTGAAGATTGACATTGGGACGGACGGTACTCTTCCGTTCCGTTCCTCTCTACGTACGTACCGGATTAATGGGACTGATTGCCGGACAGTGTCGTGTTTTCTGGTACTTTAGAAAAGGATTCCCACCTACGGGTCCTAATGTATAAATAAAAATTAATACTGTAGAGTATTTCAATGTTCACCAACCTTAAACGAAACGGCACTGTAAATCCTAAGGGTTTAGGATAACACAAAACAAATAAAACCCACTCAGAAGAATAATCCATACGAGGAGTCACCTCGACTGGTAAACACCAGTAGTGTGTAGAGTACAAACGAACCGACGTCGTTCTTCGTCAGACAACGTTAGTGACCAGTAAACATAGACAAACCTTCTAAGTGTCCCTCTCCCACAATACCGTCTTTCGTTCAAAAATTGTCCTCCGACGTCCCGAGTCGAGACGTTAGTTGGACGACCGTTTAATTTTGATGAGACCAGGAGTCAAAAGTTTACACTAAAAAATTTTAAATAACGATTTAATCCACTAAAGATTCCTAAAACTTTATTAACTTAGATCGAAGGTTGAGATCTTTGTAGGTGTGGACTGAGAACGGTTCCTCTTTGATAAGACAAATTTTAGGACGTCTCTTTTTACAAAGAGTCGGAGAGGAAAGGACCGGAGGACACGATTCCGTAAGGACCTCAACTGTTCGACAGAGTATTCGTTTCACGAAAGAACTTGTAAGAGAAGAACCGTGGGAAATATGTCGTAACAGAAGTCAAAAGTATTTTGGACTCGGATAAGTAATAGTATTTGGACAGGGAGAGAAGGAACGGACAATCTCGACGACCTTGACACCTTAGTCCATTGGTCCTAGTCTCCTTAACGAGGGAGGGACATACCAATGAATTGAGTATATCCATCCTCCTTTTCACTCTTTCTGTGACAAGAAGTAGAGAGGAGGGTCCAATTTAGTGTGGTCACGACGATCCCTGTAACATTTTTTCCCTTGTTTTAGTTTCTAAAACCTCCGTATTTCTGTTCTAAGTCAAGGGTCAGGACGTAAAAGATGGACACACTATAATTCACTGACAAGAGAGACTCGAGACATAGGAATAGTTACCTTATTTCTATTTTTATGGACTGAACGTCTCAACAAACTTCTTAATGATTCCGTGTGTGTTTATTTCCCGGATGTAGGTGAGTCTGTTAAGGTTCTTGAAAGTCTTGACTTTAGACTCAGGGGGTTAATAGTTGGTGTAGGAGAAAGGGGTAGACTTCCACCCCAGTTGGAGAAGAAAGATTAGTCCAAGGGGGACAGAAGTGAAGGACGAGATTCCACCACGACGGGTGTGAGTCTGTCTCTACGGGTAAGTTCCTAAGGCCGGACTAAAACTTGTCGTAATGGTCAGTCAAGAATGTTGTCCGTCCTTAAAGACACCATCCGTCGGACAGTCATCAAACTTTTGAGTCTTTCTGTGACCTTTACCTTCTAGTACCATACGAGACACCTCACCTTTCCCTTCGTGAGGAGAAGGATGACCACCGTGTTTCTGGACGTCCCCAGTAGGAGGAGACCCTCTTTACCTCGCAGTAGATCTTTGGTCAGTAGTAGGTAAACGGAGGAGATCAGAGATTTGGTACCTTTGACCGTCACGAGTTTGCAACGTAAACCGAGTGTGTCACGAAAACTTTTATGCATAATCAACGGTTCTAAAATTTTAAGTCTCTCATGTATAGTTTTAAGTCCAAATATTAAAGAAAAGAAAAAGAATTAGATAAAGACGTATTGTCGTTAACGGGTCCCACCTTATCTACGTTGAGAAGATCCGACCCTCGAGAGAGGGATCGGAGGTGAAAAGGGACAACGATATAGAGTAGGAGAATTATACAATTAGTTACCGAGAAGGTACCTGGACTCAACCTTGGACTAAGTAAATTGTTTAGAACACAGTCCATGGTACGACCTGTGATCTACATGTTTTATCTGATCTACGTTTGTTGTCGTGACCTTGGGTCCTGGAGATTGTCTATATCTGTTTCCCGCTACCCTTAGGTCTCCACCCTTTCTGATTAGTGGATTATTATTATTTTCGAGAGTAAATAACAAATGATATACAGTTCGTGAAACACACTGACTCCTTAGTCCCTACCGAAGAGTCCTTCCAAAGGGAAGTTCTTATTCTTTTGACAGTCGATTTCTTTCTGTAAAGTCTGTTTTGAGGTATAAATTTCCGAACACTTGTTCGGTTCACCCAAGTCACTTGTCTACTTTTGACACTACACCAACGTCGGACTCAACGTACTCACCAACCCTGTTTCCTTCCTCAGTGTTTTAATCAAACCCTGTCTTCTCTGGACTTAAGATAGAATACTGGTCTCCCTTCCGTAGGTTTAAAATGACCGAGGAGGTACCGGAAAGGACTCCGAAACAATGATAACAAGTCAGTGAGTCAGTACGGGTCGAAAAGCGTTAGGGTACCTGATATCGAATAGTACGAAGGGACAGGAAGTGATAGGGGGTCTCAAACGATTTTAAGTACAGGTAACTCAGTCACTACGGTAGACTGGTAGAGTAGGAGACAGTAGGGCAAGAGGAGGACGGGAGTTAGAAAGGGTCTGTAGTCCCAGAAAAGGTTATTCAGTCGAGGAGTGTACTCCACCGGTTTCATAACCTAGAAGTCGAAGTTGTAGTTAGAAAGGTTACTTATAAGTCCGAACTAAAGGAAATCCTAACTGAGCAAACTAGAAAAACGTCAGGTTCTTTGAGAGTTCTCAGAGAAGATCGTGGTGTAAAGTTTTCGTAGTTAAGACATCGTGAGTCGGAAGAAATACCAGGTTGAGAATGTAGGTATGTACTGATGACCTTTTTACTATTGAAACTGTATACCTGGAAAAATCGTTTTGCTACAGAGACGAAAAATCCGAATCTACCTATATTGCCTAGTTCCTTGGACATTTCCTCCTCCCCGTTTCCCTACCTCGGTGACGAGACGGACCTGGGAACCCTTTCCGGTGACCACACCTAATCGGATCTGAACGGGGGTGGTGAGGAGTGGGTTGAGAGGATATCTTAAACAAGTCCTTTATGTTTCAACGTATATATAATCAGGTCAAGTTGTGCCATTCCCTCCATTTTGACCACGGTTTGTATGACTGTTACGTAAACTTTCGGTCACTATAAATAAAGAGAGAGAGAGTCGAACTAGTATGAGGAGGGAGTAGTCTTGTCTACAAACTCAGAAGTATTTACAAATATCGTATGTATAGAGGTGAGTTTTGAGTACGAATTTTATGGAAAGTATTTGTACACGAAAGTAGTAACGAGGAAGATTGTAAAAGAGGTAAAAAACCATTTAGGAAGAAACACTTAGTGAAGAAAAACCTTTGTGAGTAAGTGTGATGATACGTTTCCCCAGTGTCCCGTCCAGACCCCGGTGAAACGGTACGTCTAATAAATCCTCTTCGTTGTGCTCTCGGGAAACCCTTTAAGAGCGTACATTGATTTAGTCTTTCATTATAGGACAAAACAGACGTGAGACGTGATCAGGAGTACACAGGACATCTCCTTAGGACCTCAAAGAGGGGAGACCGACTTTCTATTTGTTTGACGACCGAGGGTCGGAATGGGATCTCAGTAGGATCCCTTAATGTGACTTTTGTTTCACAGTAGTTTTGACTTGGTTTTGTTACTTTTGTTATGAAATTTCTAGAGTGATTGACGATTGCAGTGAAGAATATCGTCTTTAAAACTAAAAACGTACTTCTCGTTCGTAAATATAGGTCTCATTAACTGAGAGTTTGAGAAGTAAATTCTCCTAGGAAAAAAATCGAATGTTATGAAAGATGTTGAGAGGTCTTATGAGTGACAGATATAGTTCATCGACTCTTTTTATGCATATTAATATCTTTAGGTGATTATTAAGTCATTCTGAAAAATCTCCTTAAAATTAATTTGACTAATATTGGTATATAAATAAACGGGTAACTTTTACCTTTGTGTGTATGTACATTTCGTAGAGAGAAAAAAGACAGACTTCACAGTAGTTGTAAGGAGTCTTTCGAAATATTAGTACCTCCGGAAAAGTTCTTAAAAGAAAGGGTATGAGGTAGGGGTTGTCCTCAGGAGGTGGGTGTCTGACTTTTAGTGATACTGAGTCTTCTTTGTCGTTCCCATGATGCAGGACGTAAAGGAAATCCAGACAAAAACAAAACAATTTCTTGTCTTAAGTGACACTATAGATATCTTTTGCTAAGTCTCAACCACTTTCAAGACGGTGTGACACGAGAGACAGACGAAAGGAGGACAAACTTGATAGGTGTCAGAGGAGTTTCCTATCCTTTGAAATTTCCAGAGAGAATATCAAATAAAGTAGTAACCCGTTCGAACGAAATCTCAGACACCGAGGTATGAATCATGGATCATATTCATGACATCACAGAGGAGGCCCTCGTTTATAAAGCCCTTCCTAGTTACAATAGGCCTGAATCATGTTCTTCTTTCTATCATTACTCCGATCTTTCTCTTAGATTCAGTTGTTCAAAGGTACAAGGTATAATGACGTATAACTACACGTGACACTCAGTCCGTCACCTTTCGTTTTTAAGACCGAAGTTCCCTTATTATCTTCGTTCCACCTCCATAAGAACTCGAATAAAATCTCACCGTTCTGTGTCTTTAGGTTTACTCTACCTGAATTACTCTTGATATTTACTTCTCAGTATCCTCAAGTCTCTGTTCTTTTACCGGGAGGTGGGTCCATTCTACACCTATCCTAATGTCTCCTTCGTCACAAACGTAACTCAGAGGTTTCTGTCCCTCTAAATGTGTTCAGAACTTTAGGGTGTAACTGATATTGTAAACCCGAAACCTAGGTCTTAATCTGAAAGTCCGTTTATCAGTGAAACGAAAGGGAATTAGTCCCTTTTATAAAGTTATCTCCTATACATTTCCTTAGAAAGTCAAGTCAAGTAAGTCAGTGAGTCAACACAGGATGAGAAACACTGGGGTACTTAGCGTCGTACGGTCCGGAGAGACAGGTAGTGGTTGAGGGCCTCAAGTGAGTTTGAGTGCAGGTAGCTCAGTCACTGCGGTAGGTCGGCAGAGTAGGAGACAACAGGGGAAGACGAGGACGGGGGTTAAGGAGGGTCGTAGTCTCAGAAAAGGTTACTCAGTTGAGTAGTGTACTCCACCGGTTTCATGACCTCAAAGTCGAAGTCGTAGTCAGAAACGTTACTTGTGGGTCCTGACTAGAGGAAGTCTTACTTGACCAACCTAGAGGAACGTCAGGTTCCCTGAGAGTTCTCAGAAGAGGTTATGGTGTCAAGTTTTCGTAGTCAAGAAACCACGAGTCGAAAGAAGTGTCAGGTTGAGAGTGTAGGTATGTACTGGTGTCCTTTTTGGTATCGGAACTGATCTGCCTGGAAACAACCGTTTCATTACAGAGACGAAAACTTATACGACAGATCCAACAAGTATTGAAAGGAAGGTTCCTCATTCACAGAAAATTAAAGTACCGACGTTAGTGGTAGACGTCACTAAAACCTCGGGGGGTTTTATTTCAGACTGTGACAAATGTGACAAAGGGGTAGATAAAAGGTACTTCACTACCCTAGCCTACGGTACTAGAATCAAAAAACTTACAACTCGAAGTTCGATTGAAAAAGTGAGAGGAGAAAGTAAAGTAGTACTCCGAGAAATCAAGAAGTGAAAGACGGTATTCCCACCACAGTAGACGTATAGACTCCAAATAACTATAAGGAGAGTCGTTAGAACTAAGGTCAAACACGAAGAAGGTCGGGTCGTAAAGAGTACGACATGAGACGTATATTCAATTTATTCGTCCCACTGTTATATGTAGGAACTGTATGAGGAAAAGGATAAACCTTGATCAGACAACAAGGTACAGGTCAAGATTGACAACGAAGAACTGGACGTATATCCAAAGAGTTCCCCGTCCAGTCCACCAGACCATAAGGGTAGAGAAAGTCTTAAAAGGTCAAATAACACTAGGTGTGTCAGTTTCCGATACGATATCAATCATTTCATCTTTATCTACAAAAAGACCTTGAGAGAAAGAAAAAGGTACTAGGTCGCCTACAACCGTTAAACTAGAGACCAAGAAGACGGAAACTTTCTTCCATTTTCAGTGTAGAAAGAATGGTCTGTCCTGTCAAATGTTCGGAGGTTTGACACACTCGATCGGTGTCTCTAAGTCCAAGGTCAGTTAGACTTACTTACTGAAAAGGACAATGTACATCTTGGTGTAGGGAGAGTTCAAGTATGTAACTTCAGGATTGGACGTCATGGAGTCTTACACTGACAGAAACCTCTATCCCAGAAAGTTCTACTTTAATTCCATTTACTCCAGTATAGTCTCCCGGAGTCAGACTGACCGTAGGAATTTTTTTCTCTAATCCTGTGTCTGGTGTATTTCCGATACCAAAAAGGACACCAGTACATACCTACACTCTCAACCTGACACTTCTTCCGTCTCGTGGTTTATTAACTACGAAAACTTGACACTACAACCTCTTCTGAAAACTCTCAGGGAACCTGACGTTCCTCTAGGTTGGTCAGGTAAGACTTCCTCTAGTTGGGACCCACAAGAAACCTTCCTTACTACGATTTCGACTTCGCGGTCATGAAACCGGTGGAGTACGTTTCTCAACTGAGTAACCTTTTCTGGGACTACGACCCTCCCTAACCCCCGTCCTCCTCTTTCCCTGCTGGTTCCTACTCTACCGACCTACCGTAGTGACTGAGCTACCTGCACTCAGACTCACTTGAGACCTTCTACCACTACCTGTCCCTCCGGACCACACGACGTTAAGTACCCCAGCGTTTCTCAGCCTGTGCTGACTCGTTGACTTGACTTGACTTAACTTGACTTCCTGTTTTGACTGAGGTACAACCTAGATAAGGAAGTCGAGATTGGTAACCCGAGACAGTGAAAACGAATCAGTATGACTAAGACATGAAAAAACTTTCTTACAACGGATCTCGGACTTTATATATCCGATCGGGTAAGAGTTCAGAGAGTGGAAATTTCTATATTGTGAAAAGGTAAGTGTATCTCTAGTTTCCAACGTCTTGTCTCTTATTGTAAAAAGAACAACCTTTAAATACTCTTGTAACACTGGACTGGATAAACCTGTCGAAGTTCTTGTTTCCTAAGACCGTGGTTCTTCAAATGTTGTTAGTCGGTGTGAGGGAGGGGAAAATCATATTTTCTTCCGACTTATAATTGAGTCCATTCTGCCAAGAAACCCTGTGACCAGATGGTAGAAGACCCAGACGACTAAAAGGTTTATTTCATCGATAAGGAACGGGGTTGTTGACGTAGAGCTCAATAACCGGAAAGTGTGTCACTCGTCATACTCGAACCTGAGACATTGTTTCTTCTAGTAGATATTTGGTTCCTCTCTCCATAATCTTCTTAAATTAAGCCGACTTTGGAACTAGAACCTGGAGATCAGGGGTCTTGACATTTATTTAAAAAGAAGAAATTCAGTGGTCAGACACTATGAAGTGATACCGTGGAATCCTTCGAACATGGAAAAGACATTGTCCCAAAGGATTACAACCTTAGTATTACGGAAGACTTTCACTTTCACTTCAACAAGTCAGAACAGACTGAGAAACGTTGGGATACCGGTCCGAGGAGACAGACATCCTAAAAGGTCCGTTCTTATCACCTTACTCAATGGTAAAGGAAGAGGCCCCCTAGAAGGACTTGGTCCCTAGTTTGGACCCAGAGGGTGTGACGTCCGTCTGAGAAATGGTAGACTCGGTGGTCCCTTCGGTAAAGATTTAGGTCGAACTTGTAGACATTCAAGTGTCTAGTGCATGACATCTTCGGACCGAATCTCTTAAAACTCGTAATGGAACGATCATACATTCTATTCATGTTAACACCCCATCAAACTTATAAGAAACCGTAACGGAAAGAAACCCCAACCTTACTTTTGACTGAAAAAGGTCAGGACACCGGTGACGGCTCAAAAAGTTTAAGTGACCGTATAACTCACGTTGTGAAAGTGTCGTAGTAGAAAGTCCTAAACTTTATCGAGCGGACCTTTAATGTAGTGGAGGTGATTGAAACAAACATCACTACGAAGGATTCCGGGTGAACTGAAATGTAAGGTCTTATAGACCGAGAGTCACTCACTAGTGTAGTAGCACCAATAGACCCAGTACTTCTAGAAAAAAAAATATCAAGAAGACACATGAGAACTGGAGAAGAATTATAGAAGACGAAGACAATCCAGGTATGTTAAAGACAGGAAATAGCACGGGTAGAAACGAACTTTACAAGGGAACCATAGAGACTAAAAGAACTTCTGTAGAGACCAGAAAGGGTAAGATAAGAAAAGAAGAAGAAGAAACGTAACTAGTGACTCCTTCCGAAAGAATAGAGAGGAACGATAAGAAGCCTTGAGACGTAAGTTTACCCATATAGAAAGGAAAAGAGGAAAGGAAAACGAAGAGTAGAAAAGTGTCAATAAACATTTCGAAGGAGTCTGTGGTGAAACGGAAAAACGTAAAGAAAAGAAACCCTACCAGAACTAGGGACGGAGGACATATTTCAGTGCATAGAGACAGGTATCAAGAAGTCCGTGAGATAGTCTAGCTTAGGGAAGTTAGATAAAGAGTGAAGGTGACATATTAGTATTCCCTAAACTAAATCCAGTATCGACTTATCAGACAACCAAAAGGGATGAAAGAAGTTAAATTCAGACTTAAATAGTCATTCCTCAAGTACTAGACTCGGCGTCAGTCGAGGGCCAGAACAAAAACGACTGATATATCTCGAAGAGGTAGAAACCGACGTTTATTAGTTATATCGTAGTGTTTATTAGTTAGTTCGTAGTGTATTAGTTAGACTAAAACCATAACTGGTAGACAACTACAGGTACATATCTCAGAAGAGAACACAACAAACTTCTTTCACAAACGATACTGGTCACGTAAGAGAACAGTTTTGAACCAATCGGAAAAGGGACGAAGTAAGACATGAGGTTTCGGTTTAAAAAGACAATGAGGTCTATAGAGAATTGAAGGATGAAAACGGAAGGTCAGGGTATATTACTTTTCCTGTAGAAAAAACCCACAATCAAGATTTTACAGAAAATCCAGAAGTATCTTGACAAGTTGAAATCAAAGAAGTCGTTACGACTAACTCCGTATCTGAACCTATTGACACTATAACTTACCAAACGAAACCTTTACTTGTCTCTAGTAAGAGAGTAAAAACTCTAACGTAGGTTCATGACGTAAAACCTGAGAAAGTAACTGACACTTCCGATGAGATAAAGAAGATTCCCTAAGAACGGGTGTCATCATCTATATTACCAATATACTCAATTTAAGTGGGTAAGGCCAGGTAAAATCAAGTGACTACGAACTTTACATCTACAAGTGAGAACAGTAGTGGACAAAGTCAAGTCAAGTCAAGTCAGGGAGTCAGTACAGGTTGAGACGCTAGGGTACTTAGCGTCGTACGGTCCGGAGGGACAGGTAGTGGTTGAGGGCCTCAAGTGAGCCTAAGTACAGGTAGCTCAGCCACTACGGTAGGTCGGTAGAGTGGAAGACAGTAGGGGAAGAGGAGGATGGGGGTTAGAGAGGGTCGTAGTCTCAGAAAAGGTTACTCAGTTGAGAAACGTACTTCACCGGTTTCATGACCTCAAAGTCAAAATCGTAGTAAGGAAGGTTTCTTTAGGGTCCCGACTAGAGGAAGTCTTACCTGATCAACCTAGAGGAACGTTAGGTTCCCTGAGAGTTCTCAGAAGAGGTTGTGGTGTCAAGTTTTCGTAGTTAAGAAACCACGAGTCGAAAGAAGTATCAGGTTGAGAGTGTACGTATGTACTGGTGACCTCTTTGGTATCGGAACTGATCTGCCTGGAAACAACCGTTTCATTACAGAGAGGAAAAGTTATACAATGATCCAACCAGTATTGAAAAGGAGGTTCCTCATTCGCAGAAAATTAAAGTACCAACGTAAGTGGTAGACGTCACTAAAACCTGGGTTTTTTTCAGACTGTGACAAAGGTGACAAAGGGGTAGATAAAGGGTACTTCACTAGTCTGATCTACGAACTGTTGTAGGTTAAATGGAACTAAGTACCTGGATTGTAACGTCCAAGAATACGTTATAACGAGAAATGTCGTGGCATAAAATGAAGGTAGTGGTCAGTGTAGGTGTTGACCCATAACAAAAACGAAACCGAGACAGAGAAGAAAGACCACAATAAAGAGGTGACTAGAGGTCATCGTATAACCCGTGGATGACTGGGTCCCTCAAGTAGAAAGTCACAGGACATAAAAACGGAAAAGTATGGTAAGTACCCCAAGAGTTCCGTTCTTATGACTGTACCAAACGGTAAAGGAAGAGGTCACCAGGTGCAAAACAGTCTTGAGAGGTGATACTGGACAGACAGAGACCACCGGACCGAGGGTTCGGAAATGTACCGTGCCGAATATCAATCTGTTCTGACACGAGGTACACTAGTAACCAATCAAAAGACACTAACTTATCCAATTTTAGTATATTTAAGTGTAAAATTGTTCGTAAAAGACGCATCGTTCAAGACTTCACTCTGTATTATGTTTTTACCCATAAAAACGAACGTTAATACAATTTCACAGAAAATTGACGAAGAGTTTGTAAAAATTTCCGACGTGTTGTAGGAAGAACACCGTTCGTCCTAGTTCAAGGGACTGGTCCCTAGTTTGGGTCCGGTAGACGTAACCTTTGTACCTAAAAGTTGGTGACCTGGCGATTACTTAAAAGAAAGTTTGTGAAAATACTAACAGTACTATTAAGAATTTCACTACCCTGGTGGTCTGGTAGAATGGACGGAGGACTCTTTAGACATACGTCTAGTTCTTGGTTGTCAATCTTGGTCTGTACGTTGTCACCTGACGAAGTTTTGACCCTTTCTTTATAAAGTTCCAACATATAACAGTGAGACAATAAATCGAATATACGTCTCATGTAGTACTCTATACAGTCCGACCTATTTCGTGTTAGACCTCAGTTCTAACGACACCCTTTATAGGTATTGGAGTCTGTATGTCTACTGTGGTGGGAATACCGTCTTTCGTTTCTCCTTAATTTCTCATAGAACTACTTACAACTTCTCCTCTCACTTTTTTGACCAAATTTAAGTCGGAAGTTTTTTGATGCTAGTACCGTAGACCAGGTAGTAAAGTACCGTTTATATAACCCTTTGTTACCTTTGTCACTGTCTGAAATAAAAGAACACGAGGTTTTAGTGACACCTACCACTGACATTGATACTTTAAATTTCTGTGAACGAGGAATCTTCTTTTCGATACTATGTAGATCTGTCGTATAATTTTTCTTCTCTGTAATGAAACGGTTGTTTCCAGGTAGATCGGGTTCGATACTAAAAAGGTCATCAGTACTTACCTACGTTCTTGAACTGTTCTTTCTTACCGACTCCCGGAATCTTAAATACGGAAACTTGACACCACAACCTCTTCTGAGAACTCTCAGGGAACCTGTTATTCCTCTAGTTTGGTCAGTTATAATTTCTTCTAATTGGTATTTATAAGTGACCTTCCTGACTACGACTTCAACTTCGAGGTTATGAAACCGGTAGACTACGTTTGACTGAGTAACCTTTTCTGGGACTACGACCCTTTCTAACTTCCGTCCTCCTCTTCCCCTACCGTCTCCTACTCTTCCAACCTACCGTAGTGACTAAGTTATCTGTACTCAAACTCGTTTGAGGTCCTCTACCACTTCCTGTCCCTTCGGACCGTACGATATCAGGTACCCCAACGTTTCTCAACCTGCACTGACTCGTTGACTTATTGTTTTTTACACTGGAATCTAGGACTTAGTTCGTAGGAGTAAACATTTCCTACTTTTTCATTAACTTCTTTAAATAGGTTTCAGTGTATCAGTCAGTCCATCTTCTGTCTCTTGATTTTGTCCATGACTGTAGACTGGGTTACGAGAAGGTGAAAAGACTCAAGATCAGTAAAGACGGGACTAATTATGTTAGATTTTAACAATTACTTGGGTATAGTAAGACTGTTCTTTCCGACTTCCTGACCCTAACAAAAACTACCTCCAGTAGGAACTCTGATTCGACAGACTTATAATTCGGAACTCCGTTTATCTTTTGACTTATCCAGGATGAATCTCCAATTTATCTGAAAGATCTTTTTATTGACTCACTTTAGATTTAAAAGTTTTGTTACATACCTTTCTCGAAAAGGTCCTTTTTATGATTGATCTTTTACCTACTCAGGTAGGTTAGGGTACACTGACTTCGGTTTGTTGAGATTTCAAGACAATCTTCTTACTTCTTGTTGTTTTCTATTGTACCCTCTTTCAATAAGTACTTTCAAGAGTTCAAAGTTTTTGTTTTGATAAAAGTATTCTTCTTCTTCGTCCCTTTTGTTCTTAAGTACTTTACTTGTTCGTTCGTTTTTATCAATTATAAGATTGTGAACATCTTTTATAAGAAGTATTCTTTTGTTGAAGTCAAGTAGACTCTACCGATTTTAGTTTAAAATGTCTAGTTCGCTTAGAAAGACTGACGAACAATTCTACCGTCTATGTGTTCTATTAGTAGTGACACTCGACTTGTTTTACACTTAGTCTTTAACCTCTGGTGGTGGTGACAAGTCAGTTTTTTTACCGAAACTTGTTTCATACGGGGACTCGACAAAGGGATACTTGAGAATTTCTTCTTTTATTGTTTTACATGCAAGTTGGACTACTTCTTCTATTTTCCTTTGTGACTTTCTACTATAGTTTTGATATATCTTCTTACACAGAACTCTTAGTTTTCTTCGTTTCTAACTTTTCATCGAAGTTTTTGAATTTCAAATTTATTACTGACCTGGTATCGTTCCTTTCCTTTTCTTGATAGTGTCCACCTCTTTTCTGTCCAATCTCTATCTCCTCGTCACAGGGTCCTCTACTTTTGTGATCAGTAGGGGACTCTTCAACCTACGGATACCGTCAATTCTGTTACGATCGTCTTCTCTATGTTTCTAAAGAGACGGGAAACTTTTTGTTTCCAGACCAATAAATTTCGATACAGAAAAGGTCATCAGTACATGCCTACACTTTCAACCTGGTATTTCTTCCGACTCGTGACTTCTTGACTACAAAAGTTTAACACGACCTCCTCTGAGAGATCCCAGGGAACCTAGTTTGATCAGGGAAACTACTTTCGAACTAGTTTGGTCAGTTAGAATTTCCTTTAGTTGAAACTTATAAGTAACCTTCCTGACTACGACTTTGAGGTAGGTCATGAAACCGGTGACCTACCCTTTTAGGTTAAGTAACCTTTTCTAAGACTCCGATCCTTTCAAAATTCCGTTTCCCCCGTCGTCTCCTACTATGCCAATGTATTGGTGGTTGAGTCACTTGTAATTAAACTCGTTTGGGGTCCTTTGCCACTTCCTATCTCTTCAGACCACACGACGTCGGGTCCCCTAGTGTTTCTCAGTCTGTACTCAATCGTTGACTTGTTGTCGTTGTCAAGAAGGAGGTCTACCCATTCTATCTCTTATAGAATGACGAGTGTTGAAACGAGAAAGTCCTGACCGGATTGTGTGTAAAATTATACGGAGGAAAACTACCTTGTATCCCAGGTTGTAGGACTTTTCTATGTTAGCTAATAATGAGTCGGTAATTTGTCCTACTTTATTACAGTAATCGTCGTTGTTCCTACTTCGATCACTGACAGTATGACTTAATTCAGTCTGCTTCTTTTTTTTTAGGACACTATAACGAATATACATCTCAGATTTCTTAACTATGTTTACTTGAAGAAATGTTTCGTCCTTGTCTGAGTGTCTGAATCTTTAACTTAAACACCAATGGTCTCTACACCGCCCCCCTCTGTCATCCCAAAACCCCTCATTGTACATGTGTGACGGTTGTTTCTGGCTGATATGGCGTGTTCCTTAAGACGAGTTATAAGACATTGTTGAATTTGCCCTTTTTCTTAAACTTTTTCTTATCTATGTACATAAATCTATTAGCTTAGTGAAACGACATGTAGACTTTGATTGTGTAACAATTAGTTGATATGAGGTCATATTTTATTTTACAATTCTTCTTTTTATTCCCCCCGTTTTTCACCTCGGGTCTCCTTTCCTATGATTTTACGAGAACCTTTAAATGTAGGAAACGTAGGTAGAGAGGGTGAACTTTAACCTAGTCGATCGGTCCAAAGAAAAGGAGGACAACCGTAGATTCAGTAAGTACCCCTGTCTATCTCCTCTTAGAGGACAAAAAGGATGAGAAGGTCCTTTGGGTACTTTAAGGGAAGGTGGGTCCCCTTGAAGGTTTAGTGAGATAGGAGACCATCGAGACTTCTTGTAGACAGGTAGACTTCCACAGGAACAGTAGAGTCGAGGGTCAAAGACTTCTTTCCTGACTAAAGTAGAAATTCACCTCAGAAAAATCTTTGTAGATCCCTTTCTTTCAAAGAGAAAGGATCAGGAAAACTTAGTAAAAAAGTCAAAATGACGAAAACAAATTCACTAACTTGTAAACAAGTTTAACTTTGAATTATCTTAATCTCTAGAATTCGATCATAAAGACACTGACCTCTAATAGATATCTAATTCTAGAATACTTATTTAATAAAAGTAAAAATAACACGAAAAATCCATATGTTCATAATATAAAGTCAAACTAATTAGTCAGGTGGTATTACATTCGTTATCTTTAAAAAGTATTCATCAAGTCGGTCTATGTAAACTTTAAAACTTCTTATGAAGACAAACGGTTCTTGAGATAAATGATATGAATACTTTTCTACATTTTTATCAGACTTCATGTATCTATTTGACAGTAACTAGAATTTATTCGTTTATAGTCAGGACAGGAGGGAGATTGTTATCGACCTCATGTCCCGACCCCGCTTCGTATGAATAGAAAGTACATCCACAATCTAGAAGTTTTTGATAGATAATTTAAAAAAAAAGAACAACCAATAGGTAAAATAAAAATAAAAAAAGTCAAAAAATAAAAAAATTAAAATTTTAGAAATTAAGAATGTCCGTAAGGGTTTGTACTTGGGGAGAGGGTGGAGGGAGGGGTATTGTAGAGACACCCAGTAGGGGTACGTGGTCGGGGTTCGTACGACATAGGACGCAGTCTGTATCTGACCGCTAAGTTAAGAATGTACTATCATATGTACAATCTTACGGTAAGAGGGTTTAGTCGGTTGGGAGAGGGAGAGGGAGACTCAGGTTTTCAGGCGATATGTGTAGACACAGAAAAAACGACAGAACGTATGTCCCAGCAGTAACGGTAGAAGGATTTAAGGTATATATACACAATCATATAACATAACCACAAAAAGAAAGACCGAATGAAGTGAGACATATTAGCCAAGGTCAAAGTAGGTAGAGTAGTCTTGACTAAGTTTACTTAAGAAAAATTGCCGACTCATTATGAGGTAACACATATACATGGTGTCGAAAGAATAGGTAAGTAGACGACTACCTGTAGATCCAACAAAGGTACAGGACCGATAATATTTGTCACGACGCTACTTGTAACCCCATGTACACAGAGAAAGTTAAGACCAAAGGAGCCACACATACGGGTCGTCACCCTAACGACCCAGTATTCCATCAAGATAAACGTTAAAAAATTCCTTAGAGGTGTGACAAGAGGTATCACCGACATGATCAAACGTAAGGGTGGTTGTCACATCCTCCCAAGGGAAAAGAGGTGTGGGAGAGGTCGTAAATAACGAACGTCTAAAAACCTAGCGTCGGTAAGACTGACCACACTTCACCATGGAGTAACACCAAAACTAAACGTAAAGAGATTATTACTCACTACAACTCGTAGAAAAGTACACAAACAATCGGTAGGCATACAGAAGAAACCTCTTTACAGGTTAGAGAAATTGTTCACCACGACCCTTTTGACCAGTTGGTGAACATTTTCTTACTTTGATCTAGTGAAAGATTGTGGGATGTGTTTTTATTTGAGTTTTACCTAATTTCTCGATTTACATTCTGGTCTTTGATATTTTGAGGATCTCCTCTTGTATCCGTTTTGTGAGAGTCTGTATTTAGTGTCGTCCTAGGAGATACTAGGTGGAGGGTCTTAAGACCTTTATTTTCGTTTTTATTTGTTTACCCTAGATTAATTTTAATTTTCGAAGACGTGTTGTTTCCTTTTATATTCGTTCCACTTTTCTGTCGGAAGACTTACCCTCTTTTATTATCGTTTACTTCGTTGACTGTTTGTTGATTAGAGTTTTTATATGTTCGTTGAATACGTCGAGTTAAGGTCTTTTTATTTGCTGGGTTAGTTTTTTACCCGGTTTCTTGATTTATCTGTAAAGAGGTTTCTTCTGTATGCCTACTGATAGATAATTTAAAAAAATTTTTTCTAAATACTTACAATTAGACGGAAACGAAAATAATAGAGACAGATTAAAGTACACATAGTCTTTTCAAATGAAATGATCCAGTTGATAAGACTTGATGTCGTGTGACGTAAAGGGTCCATCTAAGTACTCGTTCTGGGCAGAGAAATAATACGAAATATCATCTTATATCACTTCAGTGAGTCAGCACAGGCTGAGACGCTGGGGTACCTGACATCGGATGATCCGAAGAGGCAGGTACACTAAGAAGTCCGTTCTTATGACCTCACCCAATGGTAAAGGAAGAGGTCTCCTAGAAGGGCTGGGTCTCTAGCTTGGGCCCAGACGGCGTAACGTCCGTCTGCGAAATTGGAGACTCGGTGGTCCCTTCGGGACTGCGCAATACGCGAGGGATTAGACTTTGACGTCGACACACAAATCATCAACCGTGATGATCAGACAATCATCATCTGGCGATCCATGCTAAAGTCACTATTTAATTGAAAAATTTTCTTAAAAGTCACCATTATTAATATTCTCGATCTTAAATTACTACGATCATGGTCTATAGCCTCTTCCGTTACCGTGGGGGGAGGTCATGAGAACGAACCTTTTAGGGTACCTGCCTCCTCGGACCATCCGACGTCAGGTACCCCAGCCCTTCTCAGCCTGTACTGACTCGCTGAAGTGAAAGTGAAGAGTGAAAGTGCGTAACTTCTTCCTTTACGTTGGGTGAGGTCACAAGAACGGACCTCTTAGGGTCCCTGCCCCTTCGGACCACCCGACGGTAGATACCCCAGCGTGTCTCAGCCTGTGCCGTCTTCGCTACGTCGTCGTCGTCATGGTCTATGACACACGGTTTGTGGTATGATTGGTTGAATGTATATGATAAAATGAATTAAAAAGTGTTCTAGATCTTTTATCTACGAGAATAAAAGAGAAAGAATTAGAATTCCCTGTTTCTACGTTTAATGACTGATCGTTCACTTATTTGGTAACTCAAAGAGAGAGAAAAAGAAGAGAGAGAGAGAGAGACGATGAGACAGACAGAGAGACTGAGATTTTGAATTCAAGGACACATAACACGATTTGGGAGGAGTCATTGTCCCTTTTTATGTCCAAGTGTCCTGTGTTACAGGATACGTATACTTCATACACGACATATATGTGGGTGGAAGGTTTCTGGAGATGAAAGTTATATTAAAAAATTTATCGTGAATACCGGAAACCGGTTCTGTAAATATGAAGAAACGGACTCGAGGTAAGACTAAGTACCGGTACGAATAAATAATCTTACTCACATTAGGACGGAGTATTTGGACTTACTACGTAAAAAGTTATACCTCGTGGTCGAACAGATTTGGATCCTTGATATAGAAGATTATCTTGATGGTTTGGGGAGTAATGGTTTCTATAGAAGATCAGATTTCGGTTATAACTAGTTAAGACCCTTTATGAGTTCTTTAGACTTCATTCTAAGACGTCTTTTTGTTACTCAGTTATGACGTAGAGACTTCCCGTAGTATTTAAAATTACACCACTCAAAGTCATAATGTAAGAACGAACTAGGGTATGGTTTATTCTTCAAGGTCTACTTAAAGGTCCGCTGTAGATTTCTTTTGAATTCTTTTGAAAGATACCATGAAAAAAAAGGGGAAGTCGTAATATACAAATTTTACGTATGTCATCTGTTTAACTAATTTTACCGTAACGTATCATAACAAAAGTAGTAACTAGTTAATAAAGAGACTTACACTAATCAAGATAATTAAAAATTATCTCTTCACTCTTTAGTATTCACTACAGTAACAAAAAGTCGAACAAAAGGTCGAAAGGTTAAAAAGAAACGGTTCTCGGTCGGTGATCGTAAGTTCAGATGTCGAAGTATAGAACAGTGAAAGGGATGACTTTAACTAGGATAGGATTGATACAGTAATTTTTTTTTTTTCTACCACTTTTTCTTGACCTTAGAATCGTTTCGTCTTATTAAATAAACACTATTAATTTTTGACTGACCGTGTTTTGTGGTCCTTAACTTATGACCTCATGTTACGAAACCTTTAGGTGTCTTTGTAGTCGACAAGACTTTTCCGATTTTAGTCGAGAATGTTTAGTCTACTCAGAAAGATCTTTAGGAACTCACACTCTTTCTCATTGCCAAGTACAATTTTATTGTATTTTAATCGTGACAGTAACGACGGATCTAATTAAGAAAGAATTTACGTAACAACACACTCTAGGTCCTTTGACGGACAGGTCTGTCATAGGTGTACGTCGACATCGGACTCCGATCTAAGACCCATGTTAATAAACAGGAGAAAGGGCTATGACCTCTCTCCGTCCTAGACTTTACTTTGTCTTCAACGGGTCGTCATGTCTCGGGTCCCTCCACATAGATAGGTTTGGAGGTCGACCTACCTATTGCCTCCCGACAAATGGACGACCTCCGGACTAATGGTGTCGGACGGAGTACCTCCGACGACCTTCTAGGGTCGAGAGAAAAGTAAAGAGAGGAAGGAAAATAGATTGACAACGACGAGTAGGGGATCCAATTTTTTTTTTTACTACACGTTTTAATTCTTTATACCCTTTTAATGTTTGTAAGATCTTGAAAATATTTCAAGGAAAGAAAATGAAAAATTTTTTATTAAAATAACCTCATGTCAACTAAATGTTACAACACAATCAGAACCCACATGTCGTTTCACTTAGTCATTTTACATATGTATATAAGTAGGAAAATCTAAGAATCGCATATACCTAACAGTGTCTTTTAACTCATCTCAAGAGAAGTGATATGTCGTCCAGGAACGACCGATAGACAGAATATGTATCATCACAAAAATATGAACAAAAATTTAACCGGTGGTCCGTAGTACAACAGACCCGACGACACGGGACCGAATGGAGTGTAGAGAAACGTAAGGTTCTCACACTAAAGAGACGAGAAATAAGGTATTTACTACTACGTTCCCGAAAGAGACGGATTAGTGACTCAAAGGTAAGAGAGTTTAGATCGTGGTTGATGTACAGAAGGAACTGAATACTTCCCCAATACAGGGTTATTTGAGTACATTCACTTTTTATAGTCGACTTTTACGTAAATTACGTGGATATGTAAAGGACAAAATTTTTAGTAACTGAATGTAAAACTTTCCTACGAGTCATTAGAGAAAGTATGGTAAAATTTACGACCATGTCCATCTCCGTAATTTGTGAGTCGATAGTCCCCTGTTAAGAGGTCCCATACCCCGTACAGACGTATAGAAAGTACGTCTCCGTGACTGACAGAAAACAGACCTGAGAGAATTTTCTATACACATGTCGTTTGTTGGAACCTTTTTAAGAGGGAGGTCTTTTTTTCTCGTTGGTACGAATGACAAATAATTTTTTCTACGATAGGTAATTTTCTATATAAAAACATTGATACATACCATTACATAAAATGATCTAAATAAGACTACTTGGGAAACGTTATATATGTTATAATTTATTAATGTAACGTTTCGACTTTGATTGTACTACAAATACAGTTAATATGGAGTTTTTTTTAGGAAATCCTCTATCTTTTCTTGAGAAATCCTCTTTGAAACTTCGAGGTGTACTGGGGACACGTCACGTCCGTACTTTCTCAGTGTTCCTCTCCCCCCTCTAAAAAAGACTCGGACGTAAAATGTTTCCGAAACATTAAGTGTTCGACATAGAAATTTCGTGAATATAATAATTTTTCCTTTTTTTTTCTATACTAAGGGAATCGGGGTACAAGGAAGGGATGTTACTTTGGATGACATTCGTGTCCACAGACGAACCAGGGGAGACGTAGAAGGGACACCCTGAACCCGTCCCTTGACTACGTTTATACGCCTACGAGTCGGGGACCGATACAGTCGAGATTGGGACCTCGGGGCACAGAGAATGGTCGTAAGGACTTTGGTCGTCCGAGTGAAAGTGCTAAGAACCGTTGTCGTGTCACCGACCGTGTGTCTCCGACGACTCATTTACAACCAAGGAGTGTATCCAGCGTGTGTACCTTCGGGACAGTTCTAGACAAAAAAGATTCCGGGCGTACGATCATCCGGAAAGTTACACTAGGAAACGAGCGGAAGGAAGAGACGTCCCACCGGAAACCCGAGAAGATCAATTCTTTTCGAAGACGAAGAAACTAGGGATCTCAAAGGAGGTGAGAAGTCCTAGGAACGGAAGGACATTCAAGCGTCCGAACTGGATATGTTCGGGATGGTAATACAAATCATATTAGGTATAGACTAGGGACTTCTCAGAAAGAGGACCAGAAGTCGAAGAGACGGGAGGTGCTTCGGACAAAGAGTCGGGGGTCGACGTCCCTCTTGTAAATTAAATCGACAAGGTGGTCTCGGGGAGACACGGTACTATAGTCGTAGGGACAGACTCTGGATCTCCGTCAAGAGGGGTCCGGTGTCAAACGTAATTTGTGACGGGAGAAGGTGAAAAAGAAAGAAACAAGAGACATACCAAACAAATAATCAGACAGAAAGGATAATCGGGCATTCGTTAAACCTCTCGTCCTATAGTATAAGGAAAAATGTATAGGGAATCCCTAATCACGAAAACGTTTATTATCTGTCAGTGATTAATTTTTACTTAAAATTAAAATGTCTCTTTACATCCCGTCTGTCTACTTCTGTAATTCTTGACAATGGAAGTGTTCCCTTTCTCCTCCCGGGAAATCAGTGTCCCCGGTAAGGAGAGGAAGTAGACAGGGAGGAACCGTAGTGACAACGACAAAACTTGTGGGATGATAACGTCCTCGATGAAACCATTCTCAGCTTTTCTACCGAAATACTGGCTCGACGATAAGACTTCTGTTTGGTCTTCGTTCTCAGCTCAGTGGTCTACTTCCCCTGAACCTCTGGGCTCCCTGTACCCTTCTTCACGTGACCGGTGGCACTTATTCCTCAACTAGTCCTAGTAGACCTTTGAAGGTCACTTCTCGAAATTTAGTATTATACGTACCCACATGCTTGTCGTCCCGTTTTAAACCCCTTCCAAGATCCCGGTACAATTTAAAGATGTCCTACACCTGTTTCTCCCTACCTCACCGACGTCCTTTTTCTTCCGGGATGAATTGTATCTAAAATCTTTTACAGAGATTCCCCAAACGAGAACTCCTTCCGTCTTTTTACTAGGACCTCACTTATTCTCCCAGAGAATCGTTTGGGTTCCCGGGAGGTGAAACGGGGATGGGAAAGGGGTGAGAAACGTAAGTCTCGCGTTCCAAACGGTCCGGGTGGTCCAGGTTTTGACGATGAGACGTAAAGGATTTTCTCAAAGTCAGATGTCGTCTCTTCTTTATTCCGGAGTTCTCTCTTGTCGACCGGGAAAGTAACGTGGGGAAAGGTGTACGTCCTCTACTTCTGTGTCCCACACGTGTCGTAGAAGTAAAATAAAAGACTACACGGACCGTGTTTACGGTTTCTGTCGATGTTCATTAACGAGAGGTTCGAGGTCACTTGATCTTGTAGAAGTAAATTCAGTACGTATCGGACCTTAAAAAACATTCTCTCTCTTTCTACTGAAATACACCACCAACGATCCGTCGGTCCGAGAGTCCCTCGAGTTGTGTGTACGTCGAAACGTCTTAGAGTCGTCCTTCGGTGACAGGAGAAATTTTTCGAGAGGAATATGTCGGGAACGTTAGAAGATGACGTAGGTTTTTACACTCGAAGAGACAAACAAAAATTGATGGATGGGTGATAAGGGTACGGGGTAATTCGTCACTATTTGGTCCTCTACTAAACACAATGGTTTAAACGGAGTGACTCCCGGACTCCGTCTTGAGGTCACTTTCATGGTGTTTCTTACTCTAAAAATTTTCGAAAAGTGAATAACAAAGTGTACGTGTACCTCTTTAAAACCTTTTTTTTTCTCTTTATGATCCGTTAATTATTTTTTATATTAAGATGTTGAGTCTTGTCACCTTTAATACTATTATAAAGAAAGATATCTTTATATATTGTTTTAACTCTAGTCACGTACGAGTCCTAAATTGTGTTACGGATTTTTAACAATCTGTAAATGTAAATTATTTCTTAAAATTACTCACCTACTCGTATAAATATAAATTATTTCTTAAAATTACTCACCTACTCGTATAAGGTAAAATTTATAACGTATACTCATAAAAGTGTCACGATTTTAACAGTTACAAATTTTAAAGTAGTATATATACATAATAATTTAGTAAACAGATAAAAATAAATCGGATAATAATTCATAAATTAACAAAGAATTAAAAATCGATCTAATTTGTTACGACGCTCCTTTACGAAAATTTATTACGAGTAAAAATTCTAAAGAAATTCTATCTAAGGGTTTTCGTATCGATAAACTGGTTTTCCATACTTAACATAATTAAAAGAATCATCAATAATACTTTCACGAATGTAACCATTATAAAATGGCAAGGTAGAATCCAATACCATTATACACAGAGTGACATGAATTAGTCATTTAACAGTAAAAACAACTGTAAAATAAAAATTTTCATATTAAAAAAAGACCTTTAATTATGGAGTAAAACTAAAATATAATAAAAAAAAATGTAAATCACCAATAAATGTATATAAGGAAATACGTACCACTTACTTACCGGAAACTACTAAAAAAAGGGATAAGTCCTCTCCGGATGTCTTTCGTACCTGTGGTCCTTCGTCCTCAGGACCCGGGGGGAAGTTCAGACAGACAGTGTTGGTCAAATTTAACTGAGATTCTGAAATCAGAATGGACCAAGTTCCCGTATTTTTCATAACTTTTAAAATTTCGAGTCTCCTTCCTAAGAGAATTCTCTCAACAGTTCTGTGAAACACGAAGAGTAGGGTGGTGGAGACACGTTCCTCTCCCTGTCTTTTACGAAAGAGTGTAAATCGATTCACTCTCAAGGGGTTTATGGTGAGTCTCTCAGACTGCCACAGAGGACTTCAAGTCCTGTGTCCAATACTTTTCGACTCGAAGCTTCTACCGACTACTCTGTCTTCTGTCCCCTGCGAGGAGTCGAACTGGTGTGATGGGTGATGAACTGTCACTTCAAGTAGTCAGTCTACCTCCAGCGACCTTTCATAGGTCTGAGGACGAGTTCTACACGGGAACCTCTACACCACAGTGACCACCTTCCCCGTCCGTCGGTCTACGAGTCCTCGACTACCTTCTTAATCTTCACCGAGTGTCTCCTTTGGGGGACACGCACCCTTCATGAATGGTAGGCTTTCGGGGGGACTTTCCTCCTTAGGTGTCATCTCTGTCTTAGTCGTGTGGTTTTACCGACACGGTCGGTGGTTCTGGAAAGGACACGGAGGAAAGAGGAGGTAGAGAGAGAAGTGGGGACCTTGTGGGTCTCGGACGTCATTTAGTCTCATTTCTTTCTCCTAGGAATTGTCAGTCCTTCAGGTACCGGATGAAACGGCCATCATAATGTCGAAAGACCGGGATTGACTCTCTCTTCTATAGTAAAAGTTACTTTAAATTGTAAAATCGAATTGTGATGTAACCTATAAGTCAAGTCAAGCCAAGTCAGTGAGTCAGCACAGGTTGTGAAACACTGGGGTACTTAGCGTCGTGTCGTCTGGAGGGACAGGTAGTGGTTGAGGGCCTCAAATGGGTTTGAGTACAGGTAGCTCAGTCACTACGGTAGGTCGGTAGAGTAGGAGACAGTAGGGGAAGAGGAAGACGGGGGTTAGGGAGGGTTGTAGTCTCAGAAAAGGTCACTCAGTCGAGAAGCGTAGTCCACCGGTTTCATAACCTCAAAGTCGAAGTTGTAGTCAGGAAGGTTACTTGTGGGTCCTGACTAGAGGAAATCCTAGCTGACCAACCTAGAGGAACGTCAAGTTAGTGACTTTTCTCTCACAAGAATAAATTCATTGACGTTTGAAAATTTTCGAAGGGTACAAAAGTAGACTCCTTACTCTTTCTTTAACAGGTGTTTCTATCCGTAGTTCCCAGTTGTCACTCCTTCTCGTTTGAATGAAAGATAGATATGGGAATAGTTCGACTTGAGTCAGTTTATAGAATGTCTTCTTCCTGAGGTCAATAAAGAGAGGAGACCAAAAAAAAAAAAAAAAAATTCGAGAAACGATAAGACTAGACAAAGAAAAAGATCTGATTTAAATTTTAAGAACCTTTTAAGGATTAATCCCAAAAATAACGTTATCAGGACATTGAAGTTAAACCTCTCTTAAATGAAAAGAGATTTTATGTACACTGGTAGATCTTATACCACGGAGAGGAAAGTAAGTCTAAAACAAAAACCTAGGGTCATTGTCACCACGATCACCAGTTCTTGGGCGGACGGGCACGTCCTCTGTATTCTCTACACCCAAGTTAGGGACCCAACGCTTCTAGAGGACCTCCTCCCGTACCGTTGGACGAGGTCATAAGAACGGACCTCTTAGGATACCTGTCTCCTCGGACCGATCGATGTCAAGTATCCCAGCGTTTCTCAGTCTGTGTTGATTTCGGTGAAACGTATCGTACTTTAAATTATTATCAGTAGGAGTAACATAAGATGTGTTAATAGCAACCGAAATTAAGTAACTTAAAATACCAAACAAAATCAACTACAAAGACAACAAGGTCGATACTTCCGTCATAAAAAAGAAAGTACAGAGTTTTGACCGTTAACTTAAAATTTAACTTACATCCTTAGACACATAAATTTAACATTAGTTGGTAAGATGGTTTTAAAATACGTAAAAATCTTTCAAAATCAACTAATAGAAGGGTAAAGTATCCAAACATCAATTTTGATAAATGTTTTTTAATGTACATACGAAAGAACACACGATCCAGAACAAAGACGAAACACAAGACGACGTAACAGTTTTTATTTTTCTTATTTTTTTAAATAGTCACTACTATATATAGTCCACTATATGTAGAAATTAACCTTAAAAAAGATTACAAAGTTAGAAATCTTATTACAACAAATAACAGAGATTTTTATATAGAAAAAACACAATTCCTTAATTTTGCTATAAGGGTCAAAATATTTTTAATCCAGTTCTTACCCATAAATTTGAGATAACATTTTCTGTAAAGTTGAGGGGTTCATCGTCGAGAAGGACACAAATTTGGTGGAAACAAATACGTATTAAATTTGAAATATAATATTTAAGTCAAATATACGAATACAAAATGTACTTTATTTCTATCTATATTTTGTAACGGTCGAGAATGGGTAAAAATTCCGGGTTTATCTTGATTATTTGTCTGGTTATCCTGAGGATTAGTGATGTCAATATATATATATAAGTTAAAAGTTTTATCTTCTGTTATCTGAAACATTTTAAGGTATTAACATTATTGTCGTCGATTGTACAAGTCGTGAATAATTGTAAACCCTTTTTTACAGGGTCGTTCTCGACTCTTATTGTGCAGTTTAATAAACAAAGTATTTCAAGAAGTGAAGTCAAGTCAACGAGTCAACACAGGTAGAGAATCGTTAGGGTACCTTACGTCATGCGGTCCGAAGGGACAGGTAATGGTTGAGGGCCTCGAACGAGTTTGAGTACAGGTATCTCGCCATTACGGTAGGTTTGTAGAGTAGGAGACAGCAGGGGAAGAGGAGGACGGAAGTTAGGAAGGGTCGTAGTCCCAGAAAAGGTTACTCCGTTAAGAAGTGTAGTCCACCGGTTTTATAACCTGGAAGTCGAAGTCGTAGTCATAACGGTTCCTTATTAGTCCTGACTAAAGGAAATCCTAACTGACCAAAATAAGGGAACGTCAGGTTCCCTGAGAGTTCTCAGAAGAAGTTGTAGCGTCAAGTTTTCATAGTCAAGAAACTATGAGTCAAAAGAAATACCAGGTCGAGAGTTCGGTATGTTCTGATGACCTTTTCGGTATCGAAACTGATCTGTATGGAAACAACCGTTCCATTACAGAGACGAAAAATTATACGACAGACACAAACAGTATCGAAAAGAAGGTTCTTCGTTCACAGAAAATTAAAGTGCCGACATCAACGGTACACGTCACTGAAACCTCGGGTTCTTTTATTTCAGAGAGTGATAAAGGTAACAAAAGGGAAGATAAACGGTACTTCACCACCCTGGTCTACTGTACTAGAAGTAAAAAACGTACAACTTAAAATTCGTTTGAAAAAGTGAGAGGAGAAAGTGGGAGTAGTGTTCCGAAAAATCAAGGAGAAACGAAAGACGGTATTCTCACCACCGTAGACACATAGACTCCAATAACTATAAAGACGGCCTTCAGAATTAAGGTCGAACACGAAGTAGGTCAGGTCGTAAAAAGTATTACGTAAGACGTACATTCAATTTATTTGTCCCACTGTTATATGTCGGAATTGCATGAAGAAAGGGTTAAACCTTGGTCAGGTAACAAGGTACAGACCAAGATTGACAACAAATAACTGGACGTATGTGTAAAGAGTCCTCCGTCCATTTCTCCAGACTATAAGGTCAGAGGAATTCTTGAAAGCTGTCAAACAACACTAGGTGTGTCAGTTTCTGAAATCACACCAGTTACTTTGTCTTAATCTATAAAAAGACCTTAAGAGGACGAAAAAGATACTAGGTTCCCTACAACCGTTAAACTAGAGACCAAGGACACGGAAAAGATTTAGACCGGACCTTCAAGAACCAAGTGCATGACAACTTTGGATCGAACCCCTTACAATTCGTAAACAATCCACTCTACTCACGTTAACACTCCATTAAACTTGTAAAAAACCGTAACGAAAAGAAATCCTAACCTTACTTTTAACTGGAAATGGTCCGAACACCGGTGACGACTCAAAAGGTTTCAACAACCGTATAACTCACGTCGTAAAAGTGTCGTAGATATCGTAGGATCCACCTCTCAGGTCTCGGTGACTGGAAGTCCGGTTTCGGGTTTCAGTCAGACTAACAGTCGTAATTATTTCCGGATACTTCATGTTAGAGAGGATAGGAGACTTCTGACTTACTTCTTTAAGAAGTGAAAATCATCTCATATTTTGTATGTTTAATAGAGTAAGTCCAGTTACAAATAATACTATGTAGAAAATCCTAAACTTTATCGAGATGACCTTAAGGTAGTGGAGGTGATCGAAATAAACATCACTAAGAAGTATTCCGGGTGAACTGAAGAGTGAGATCCTCTAGACAGAGATCCACTCACTAGTATGGTATTACCAATATACCCAGTAATTATAGAAAAAACAAATTAAGAAGACACATGAGGATGGTGGAGAACAATTATAGAAGACGAAGACAATCCAGGTGTCGATCCTCTCAAGACTGAAGAGTCCTATCGTCTCATCTTCCTGCACACGAACAGAAGAGGACACTCTTGAGGTTTTAACGTTGAACGACGACTTATTGGTAACTGTTCTCTTACAACCTATGGTGGTTTTTTTTTCTATGGAGTGAAGGTTCCCGTTTCCTCTTCGGGGTTGTTCTACCATTCTCCCCGTTTTAGTGTAAATCTTATTTTGGGGTATGGGTGGTCTCTACGAGTCTCTGAGTTTGTTTTGGAACACATGTGCTCCTGGTCTCTAGGGTAATCTCTGACTCTATCTGGAAACTAACAAACTCACAGAGGACACCTCCGTGTCCAGTCGACACCGGACGACACCCCGTGTCCGAGACCGTCGTCGTCTGGACCCTCCGTGCCATACACCGTATTTAGGAGGACCTGTTCCAGTGGTAATCGGGGTGGTATCTCGGTGACTCGTCTACTGGGTGTTTGACCTCTTGTTAATGTAGTTTTTTCAAGAGGGTGACAACGTTTTCAAGATCCCGGGTGTCATCGAAGGGGTTGGACCCCTAGACCGTTTCCCTGATTCTTGGGGGTCCTTTAAACTGAAACTTTCGGTCACTCTAAACTAATGTCTTGAAGGTGTCCTGACCCCCTTGTCTGAGAACCTCCCGTGTTTAGTTTGGAACACGTGTGGTCCTTGGTCCTCTTTCCTCGTTACTGGGGTGTTCTTTGACTCAGTCTGAACGGACACTCACAAGTCCTCAGAGACCGTCTCCACACCCAGCTGTCACCGGACGGTACCCCAGTCCCCGGGACTCATGTTGTCAGGACCCACACGACCGTAATCAAGAAATCTTCCTCCAGTGGCAACGGAGGTAATGGGGATGGTATCGAACCGGTTTGATATCCTTCCCTTGTGTCGGGGTGGGTAGTTGTCTCTTAACCTAATTTCTAAATGACTCGTACCAGAACGGTGGTCTCGTTCTGGGTCTAAAGGGATGTCGATCAGGGAGGGTAATCCTTCGAAAATGTTCGGAGAATAGGTATAGGTAGTCTTCCGTCTTACTTTTGATGTTATGGTTCGACTAGTGTACCTAGTGTCGGAAGAGAATTGAGTCACTTTGATTCGGTACGGTACATCCCGATGGGTTCTACCTGCCCAGTACCACCTCTCAAGACTGTTTTGTACGAGGTGACCTCTTCCCTTACCTTTTTTGCGAAGTCATAAGAACGGAACTCTTGGGGTATTTGAATAATTTACTCTCTATATGTCTCACTTGGACCTAAAGTAAATAAATCAGTACGTAGAGATCTACCAAATCCATTCTACCGTTTTTTTGGTCTAATATAATATCTAAACGTCGATAAACTTTAGTCTCAGATTTATCACCAGACACGAGAATCCTCCTAAATAGTCTTCAAGAATTAGGAAGGATGATTTACAATAAAAGAGTCAATAAGTTTACTTCCATACCCCCCTCTGTATAGTGTGACGTTTTACAGTGTTTCGACGTTTTTTTCTTCTTTAGTTTACCCTTTTTCTTTAGTTATAAAATTTTCTAGAACTACCCAACTTTATGTCTTTAGAGTTTTTTCTTAAACTTAGAATCTTTTTACTTACTCAGAATAGTGTATCATACCCTCTTACTCCGTTGACCGAACCGTCTACAATATAATTGTAGTAGTTGTTGTTCGTAAGAGATTTCCGGAAGATATACTCTGAACACCAGTCATATCTCACCGGCCTACACCATAGTGTCCAACCCAGGGTCCTTCTTCCGTAATTTCACCTCAAATCTCCTGTCCGAGAGTTAGTCGTCGTTGGAATCGTAGTTGTGAACACCTCTCCGTCCCTACCCTCGTCTTGGTTCGTTTCCCTTTTCAGCTCGACTCTGTCCAGGTATTGACGGAACTGGTCTGTATACCCCCCGAAATCTTGATCTTACCGAGAAGTCGTATCAGGTCTCAACCCGGTTCTACCGGCCGGATCGGAAGTGTGCGGGTGTACTTAGGTAATGGTGTACGTCCGGCGGGTCCCCTTTCCGACACTGGAACCTGCTCCGCGAAGAGGTGTCGACTTCGTTAGGGGTTTCCTCGACTGTCGACTTCTGAGAGGTGTCTGTCGTGACGGTCGTCGACCCAGTTGTTTAGGAAGTCCCTTCCCCAAAGACCCGGTGTATAGTGTCATAGGTGGTGTCACCCTTTGGGGTCACAGACGAGGTTCGGGTATCTTTACGACCCCTCTTACATAAGAAAATTACAAAAATTATGTACCAGTTCGTATTTTATCGTTCTTTCCCACGGTTCTCACTTCTCCCTTGACTGTCCGTTTCGTGTTCCTGGTGTATATACGGGTTCCCCCCATACCAAAATTCGTGGCACTCGTCCTTTACTTTCGAAACCCGAGGTGAGGGTCAGTAGGTGGTCTTTGTTCTCGATCTTTGAGGACAGACTTCGCCCATCGGGTTAAGGATTTTACTCTGTAAGAGTTCTCTCTTTTTTTTGGATTTTACTCTGTAATTATATTTTTGACTAGACTTTCAGTAAACCACCTGTCTCGGAGTTGTCTCCGAGTGGACTTTTGTGGGTAACCGTAGGGGCCGAGTCTCAAGGACACCAGTCGACACAGTCTCTGTCTCGTGCCCGTGTCACTCCTACCATGTCCGTTCTTGAAAGTTTACGGCCTTAGATGTTTGAACCTCGTAGGAGTTTCACTGAAGTCTATTTCTACAGATTTGTCTTTATCAACGACAACAACAAATCAACGATTCAGCACAAACTGAGAACGGTGGGGCACCTGACATTGTGTGGTCCGAGGAGGCAGGTACCCTAAAGGATCCGTTCTTATGACCTCACCCAACGATAAAAGAGGAGATCCCCTAGAAGGGGTGGGTCCCTAGCTTGGATACAGAGAACGTGACCGTCCACCTAAGAAATGAAGACTCGGTGCTCCCTTCGGGGGTCTCTTTGTCTCCTTCCTGTTTCAGGTTTTTCGTTTGACTCTTTTTAATTAAATCTTTAATTTTCATTGTTGTAATTTTAAAAAAATTTTTCGCAAGTTAACTACTAGGTGACTTACCGTGTCAATTTCTCTTATTCTTGATTTAATCTTTTGACTATCGTCTTTAGTGGACTTTACGTCGGGTCTTTCTATTCTGTACCTTTTATATATAATTTAAAATCCTTTGAGTCTTCTAAGACTATTTGAAAAAAAATAAGTAATTTATTAACAATTTATGAAGGACACATCGTCCATAATACGATCTGTACCCTTGTGTTGTTACTTATTCTTTCTCATTGTAAATAAGTTGTTTTTCTTGTGTCTCTTGGTATATACGTTTGAATATATTTTAGTAAAGTCACGTCCAATGTGTGTAGACACGGGTACAAATATATATCCTCTTTTGTCTAACTCAACTCTAGTCAATAAAAACATACCTTTTGGTTGTCGAAGAAGAAAAAGAAAAATACTCTAGTTCCTTTGGACTTACACATCGATAAAAAATTTATGTGTGTCCCCAGGGGATTCGTTTACCAGAGAACTGATTTAATCATTTACTCACTACCATTACTCTAATGAGACCCTTTCGTGTACAGTTGTGGTATCACGAGAACTCGTGTTTTGTACTTTTGGATTAGAAGATAACGTATCCGTGTAGACAGGTCGAGTTCCGGTTTAAAGATTATCTAGGGAATTGAAATACTCGTCTTCATTTATAAATCCGTTACACGTTCCCGTCACGTAAGAAACGAAAGAGAACGTAGACATCATCTTAGTCTTTGTTCTCTTGATCTTCTATGGTATAAGGAACAATAAAACTTTCTATTTTACATTTTCTGTCAAGAACGATTTAATTTTTATAGGATTGATTACACGTGGGGTCAGTCACGAGATTGTTGGACTGGAACGAGGAGGAACCCGGGGAAGAGAAGAGGAGAAAACTTGTAGTGTGACACATCCTATCCTTCCATCCTTCGTTATGGGAAGGTGTGGCCGGAAGAAGCATGTATTTGTAACACTCCGGTCCTTAGTAACAAATGGTGGACCCGGACCTGGTTAGACTCCTAAATCAGTCACAAATTAGTTGAGACTTATAAGTAACTTTTCTGACTACGACTTCGACTTCGAGGTTACAAAAACGGTGGACTACTCTTCTCGGTTGAGTAACCTTTTCTGGGACTACGATCGTTTCTAACTCCCGTCCTCCTCTTCTCCCACTGTCTCCTACTCTGCCAACCTACTGTAGTAGTTGAATTTCCTGTACTCAAACTCGTTTGAGGCACTATTCCACTTACTACCTCTTCGGACCGTTCGACGTTAGGTACCCCAACGTCTCAACCTGTACTGACTCGCTGACTTGTTGTTGTTTAATTTACAAACAGTTTATTAGAACCTAAAAGGATTTTACATAGTTTTATTCATACTACTTCAGACAGAACCAACACTCATATGAACCTTCTTGTCTTGTATTTACATTAACTATCGGTGTGTGGGAGAAAAGATTGATTTTAACAATTAAGGTGTCGTTGTCTTGGTAACAGAAGAAGTACCGTCACAGGGGTCGTACGTGAGTTATTCGTAAATTCACGTACTGGAGAAAACACATTAGAAAACTCTTTTAAAATAAATTATTTCATTGGAATGGGTTGGAATAGTACTTAGGAACCATGTAGTGAAGGGGTTGAAGGAAACAAACGAGTGTCAAACTGGTCACCGAAGACGTTACAAAAACGAAGGATAACTACGACATTGTTAATGGAGTTTAAATCGTCGAATTTTTTTTGTGGGTGTATAATAGAATGTCGAGGTAACCAGTCTTCAGGTCCATTCGAGTCTCGGAGATGAGACACAGAGTCTGACCCGAGAACAGACCACGAGACCCCTTCTTAGGTGCAGGTCCGAGAAGTCCTCAAACCGTCTTAAATCAGGGTACACCACCATTCTGATCCCACAGAAAAGGAACAACCGATAAGTGGTTCCCAGTGGGAGTCGAAGTTTCGGGTGTAAGGGACCGAGTACTGGGGAAAGTAGATCTTCGACGACTACCCCTGGACTCAGGACAAGTATAAAAATTATAGAAACCAGAGGCGAAGACGGTGTGTAGGTGAAGAAAAAAGAGTAGAGACGGAACGTGAAGACAAAAGTTCCCAAGTATACCGGATAAACCTACTGGGTCTTAATAAAAGGATTCAGAAAAACCCGACGATATTATCTTGGGGGTATCCGACCCGTCGAACTTACTGTTTGTACATGAAGAGTGTAAGATCTCCGATCCTTCAAGATCTAGTTCCGTGACTCTCTAAGACATAGACCCCTCCTGGACGAAGGAACAAGTATCTGTCGTCAGAAGAGTGACCCAGAAGAGTGTCGTGTTTCCTACTCTTTCGAGAGATCCCTGGGAAAGGAATGTTATGATTAGGATAAGTACTCCCAAAGTGTGAATACAGGATTAATAAAGGGTTTCCGGACGGAATATTATATTAGTGTAACCCGTAATCCTAAAGTTGTATACTTAAAACCCCTTGTGTGTGTGAGTCAAGTATTATATGAAGAATAAAATTCTAGTCTACTAATTCTTGGAATTAAGGTAGATGTCTTAGAGAAGTGTCGTCATGACTCTAATGATAAACTAACTAATTGATCCCTTACTCTTAAACCCCCTTAAATCTGGAGATGGTGGCCTCTTCCGTTACCGTGGGGTGAGGTCATGAGAACGGACCTTTTAGGGTACCTACCTTCTCGGACCATCCGACGTCAGGTACCCCAGCGATTCTTAGCCTGTACTGACTCGTTTAAATGAAAGTGAACAGTGAAAGTACGAAACCTCTTCCTTTACCGTTGGGTGAGGTCACAAGAACGGACCTCTTAGGGTCCCCGCCCCCTCGGACCACCCGACGGTAGATACCCCAGTGTGTCTCAGCCTGTGCTGACTTCACTGAACCGCCGTCGTCGTCTGGAGATGGTGTAAGTCTCACACTTGTTTTGTCTTACAGGGTTTACATTCAACAGAAATACAGTGGTGTAGAGTAAAGTATTCACTGTAGAGTAACGAAGACGGTATAAGATAAACAATCTTCATTCAGTCATTCGGGTAGAATGAGTCCCTTCCCCTTATGCATCAGAACTTATGATCAGTCGTTCCTAGTGACCCCTGGTATAGTCTCCTACGGATTGTGTCTTTACATCAATTTAACATAACATACTGAGTCGAAAGTTTTCGTAAAGATATTTGTCTGTTACTCCATTCATTTTAAAAGTATTGGAATATGACTCTCCTTTTCCAATAGTCTTATCTATGTACATAAACTACCCTCTTCTCTTTTCTTTCTTTTGATTTAAGAGTATCAGTTCACACTTCTTAGTTGTACTTTATAGTTTGCTAACCTTTAGTTCTTCATCGTTATATAGACAATAAATCTCTGTGCTTTCACTTTCCTATTATTGGTCCATTTACTCCAATTCACGAAACCCTTCCCACCTACGCTCACACGTCCCCGACGAGTGCCTATTACCGACAAAGAATATTCTTCGGAATATCTGAAACTGAGAAGTTTGGTCCACACACATATTGAAACTAATTTTCTTACCCCCACCTCCCTGTTGTTTTCTCCTTGTTTGTCTCAAAAGGGTATCTTTTCACTCATAAACGTAGACCACTTTTGATACATTACGCAGAGATCGACTCTACTTTGTTAAAACCGGGCTCTTTATGATTCGTCCTACGTCTGTTACTTTCTTTGACAGGTTAAGTCACCTTGCTGTCAACAGACAGTCGACGTATCTTCGACGTACTGAGTGGGATCTCAACCTACTGTCACCAGTTTTAGAGTTCGGGTCTTAGACGGCGAGAAACGTCGGTGGGACTAAAAGATCAGACCGAGTCGACAATGGACGTCGAACCAAAATAAAGATCTATAGTCGGGTCGAAGATCATGGATCTTAATACAAAGTACAATTAAAATGTCAAAAACGAATAAACTCTCTGGGTTCAGACAAGGCTTCGGTTCCTAAAAGGTACCGACAAGGAAACGTCCTTACACGATACCGACCCAGTAAGAGACCGACGGAGGAAGAACAGTAGATACAGAATAACTTTACCCATAGGTCTCCGGAACGGACTGGTGGGTTTGGTTTCCATGTGAGAAGGTACCGGGGGTAGTGACTAAAAAGTAGAGTCAAACAAAATAAGTATCGTAAACAGTCCTACACTTTAGTGAGACGAGTAAATAAAACAGAAGAAACAAAATAAGTGGTATCATTGAGACTTCGGATGTTCATAGACCGTAAATAATCGATGGGTTATTTATTAACAACTCACCTTTTTAACTAACCCATCACATACTCAATCAAAAATGACGTTATTACGATTTATTGTTTAGAAGGATTTTGAGCTACAGACTTTTTAGTGTTCGTAAGGAAAGAACTGGTACTTAGACACCCAGTCGAACTCAAGTCGACTAGAGTCGCTCGAACCGACCCGAACCGAGGTCCGACACCCAGCACAAGTCAAGACGTGGTACACAAAGACGTAAGAGAAACCCGATCTCTGACGGACCCCGTACAAGAAAGTCATCTAGTGACCTTTTATTCTTCCGCCCGTTTTAGTACAGTACGAAGGACTTCGGAACCAACGCTAACCGTGTGACAAAGAAGACACGTGAAAGGTGTCCACTATCAGTCAGTGTTCTGGTTCTGGTTGTAGTTTCTCCACCCTTTCATAACTATATCAGACGGGTGACAATAAGTCCTAATACCGCGTATTGAGTTTTGTATATGGGTCTCTCTTTACAGGTATAGTGACGACGATTAATTTATAACTCACACGGTATTCTATAATTTGATATATTTCTTAAAATAGAATAGGTTGATCAAGGAAAACGTGAACTCCTTTCTCTAGGTTTCTTTACTCTCACTCTCTTGTGACGGTTCAATATACCATTTTCCTACCTACATATTAGGATAATTTCCCCTCTCCTCTTAATCCTAGTTATTAAGTTAGACTTTACTTACTTACTTACGTTCTTACTTGACCTGACTGTCTTTTGTCCGTCGTCTCTCTCTTTGACTTCTGTATTCTCTTTTTCGTTCCAGAACCTCTTCCGTCCCTTACCTCCGTAAACGCCTTCCACCCGGAACCTTTCCTTCCCAAGGCCACCTTCCCTCCTATCTTAGCATCCACATACCTGTATAAAGACCGAACATTACTTCCTTATCATTCTCGACCTTCTCAAGTCCAGACACTCTTTCACACGTCGTGAACTGACCACATGAGATCATACTACACGGACCGTCATTGTGTAAGTCTATGTTACACCGGAGTCTCAAGGGTTCGTCGATCGACGGAGTGAATTATCGTGACGGGTTCCTCCACGAAGACAACTCGTGGCCTTCAGTCACTCCCTGTCGTAGCGACGTGACCCTACTGGTGGACAAAAGAGTTCCTTCGTTCACCCTCTCGGTAAACGACTTTCGTTTTCTTCGTTCTCAACATATCCATCGAACATCATTTACTATTCCTAAACCTTATTATAGAGTCCCTTTACCCTTTTCATCGGTTTTTATGGAATTCTCGACTGGTGGTTGTCTCCCGACCGAAGTGAGTCTAATCTGGTACCTACCGTCGTCACAAGTAGATGTACCCATATACTGACGGAGACCGTGAGGAAGTAAGTTGGTACCTACCTTACGAAGGACTTCCGGTATACTTTGTCAAGGATCAAGGTTCGTCTACTACCACATTAGTTATGTAACGTTTTGCAAAATTATTGTTCTCTTTCCTGAGACAATATTAAGTCTTGAATTTTGTTTTTTGACTTCGTACCTAAGTACGTTTACATTGGAAAGGTAGAGTAGACGGACATAGTTTATAGTGACAGTAAATTAAAAGATTATTTAATGTGTGTAACTGTCACAAATTTACGTTTCAAATTACTTCAGTTATTTTATACACGTATTTAGTCATCTTACATTTAAGGTAAGGACAGGAAATGATGGATTAACTCTCTATTTACAGTAAATGGAACTCTATTATAAAAGTGTTTTCGTGAATCTCCTCGAAGTCGAGACTATAAGGTTTTCCTAGTGTTGACTGGTGATAATAAATACTACTGTGATTTAATTTTTGTGTATACACCTATCTTTATAGGGATAGTAACGACGATTTAATTTACACTCACACTGTCTTACTATTTTGACATTTCTTGAAACGAAGTCGGGTTGACACAGTATATATCTACTAAAAAATTTTCCGTACTCGGTCACTTTATTTAATAAAAAAGTCCTCCATGTATCTTTTAATTAACGTTTTATCTTTATTCAGGGTTTAGAGGACTAAGGGTGAGATCCCAGTAAGGTGACATTGTCGTCTGACGAATGGGTAGGAGTCGTCAGAGTAGTACGTCCCCGGAGTCAACGGTCCTGTTTCTTTCTTTTCTTTTCATAGTTTCCCGATCCACATGTGTGGTAGTAGTGAGAGACAGAAAATCCACAAGTCTCCTCGTCGGAAGTAGTGGGTGTTTAACTGTCCGTGCGTTGGATAGTCCTTTTTATGTGGTAGTTCCGATTTGTGTGGACCCCCAGGTACCTTCGTCTCATAGTCGGTGAGTTTCTACGAAAGACGCTCGTCTTACGTATGGTCGATTTTGGAACTTAACACTCCCTCGTGTTTCATAGTAAACGAAATAAAACCTTTGAAGTACTTCAGTGATACGAATGAGTCGGCGTCCTGTCGGTCGCACGGATGACAAGTGGGAGTAAAAGTGATTGGATGGGACCTACGTTTAATTGATTCCCTCTATTACCCGAGAAATTGATACACTAAAGGTGGGAGACATTTAGAGGAAAGAAACAGACGAGGACGTCGATGTCATTTTATAGTGTCTGACTCAAGGAACCTCTGTTGTCCTTAAGTAAAGAGGGTCAAGACCTCGGGGCCTTCCGGTCCTAGTGTCACGCTCGACTGAACAACAAACCGAGTGAAAGACCACGTATCGGTCGTGGAAGAACGACACAGAAGTGTCTTACCTTCCCTTCATTCGTTCCAGAGACTCCCGAGAAGATGTTTTCGTGATTAACGTAAGTACTCCTAGGGTCGGAGTACTGGGGCGACGAAGGGTTTCCGTGTGACCCGCAATACTGACGTTGTATCCTTAAAACTTTCCTGTGTGTGTAAGTTTGGTAGTGTACGGGGGTCTCTGTGTCAAGTATCATAATTTTATAGAAAACTGTAAAGTAAGACGGAATAGGAGACTAAAGAAGAGGTGTATCGATCATAAAGGACAGTGTCAAAAATCCCGTAATGTCCCTGGTCATAGAGATCTTAAAGTCTTATTATACATCTTTTTTATAATAACTAAAACTTATCCCAGTTCGGTAGGTATCCCATAATTAAACATAAGTAAAGTAAGATTATTCCCGTATCTTTTGGGTCGTACACTTAATTCTCAAGACTTTTCATCCAATATTCTCTTCACTAACCTTTTTAATATTTACGAACCAAACGCTTCTTGTGTATTTTTCTGAAATATCTAAAGAAAGATTAATATTTTCTTATTAGAAAACAAAACAATGATTTTAACAATTAATGTTTCGTCTAGGTTGGTCAGGTAGGATTTCCTCTAGTCAGGACCCACAAGTAACCTTCCTGACTACGACTTCGACTTTGAGGTTATGAAACCAGTGGACTACACTTCTCAGGTGAGTAACCTTTTCTGGGACTACGACCCTCCCTAACCCCCGTACTCCTCTTCCCCTTCTGTCTCCTACTCTACCGACCTACCGTAGTGGTTGAGATACCTGTACTCAAACCCATTTGAGGCCCTCAACCACTACCTGTCCCTCCGAACCGCACGACACTAAGTACCCCAGCGTTTCTCAGCCTGTGCTGACTCGCTGACTTGACTGACTTGTAAATGAATATCTCGTCCCTCGAGTTATAAGACATTACCGGACATACCCCTCTCTTACATTTTTTTTTACCTATATACATATTCAAACTGACTAAAACATGTGGATTCTGAATGTTTTGTATATTTAGTGGATGTGACTTTATTAAAAAATAAAATTTACTTATGTATTCATTTGTCAGAAAAGTCAAGTCAAGTCATCGACGTAGTACAGACTGAGAAAAGTTGGAGTACCTGACATCGTGTGGTCCGAAGGGACAGGTAGTGGTTGAGGACCTCAAATGAGTTGGAGTACAGATAACTGAGTCACTTCGGTAAGTTGGTAGAGTAGGAGACAGTAGGGGAAGAGGAGGACGGAAGTCAGAAAGGATCGTAGTCCCAGAAAAGGTTACTCAGTCGTGAAGTGTAGTCCACCGGGTTCATAACCTCAAAGTCGAAGTCGTAGTCAGGAAGGTCACTTATAAGTCCTGACTAAAAGAAATCCTACCTGACAAACCTAGAGGAACGTCAGGTTCCCTGAGAATTCCCAGAAAAGGTTGTGATGTCAAGTTTTCGTAGTTAAGAAGCCACGAGTCGAAAGAAATAACAGGTTGAGAGTGTAGGTATGTACTGATGACCTTTTCGTTATCGGAACTGATCTGTCTGGAAATAACCGTTTCATTACAGAGACGAAAAATTATACGATAGATCCAACCAGTATCGAAAAGAAGGTTCCTCGTTCGTAAAAAATTGAAGTACCGACGTCAGTGGTAGACGTCACTAAACCCCCGGGTTTTTTTATTTCAGACGGTGACAAAGGGGTACATAAACGGTACTTGACTACCTTGATCTACGGTACTAGAAGCAAAAGACTTACAACTCGAAATTTGGTTGAAAAAGTGAGAGGAGAAAGTGAAAGTAGTACTCCGAGAAATCAAGAAGAAGTGAAAGACGGTATTCTTACCACGGTAGACGTATCGACTCCAATAACTATAAAGAGGGTCATTAGAACTAAGGTCGAATACGAAGTAGGTCGGTTTAGTATGGGGGTTTTTGTTATCACTAAGACATAAACGTTTTTAAAATCTAGTCAAGTCAAGTCAAGTCAGCGAGTCAACACAGGTTGAGAAGTGTTGGGGTACTTAGCGTCGTGTGGTCCGGAGAGACAGGTAGTGGTAGAGGACCTCAAGTGAGTCTAAGTACAGGTAACTCAGTCACTACGGTAGGTCGGTAGAGTAGGAGACAGTAGGGGAAGAGGAGGACGGGGGTTAGGGAAGGTCGTAGTTTCACAAAGGTTACTCAGTTGAGAAGTCTACTCCACCGGTTTATAACCTCAAAGTCGAAATTGTAGTAAGGAAGGCTTCTTTAGGGTCCCAACTAGAGGAAGTCTTACCTGACCAACCTAGAGGAACGTCAGGTTCCCTGAGAGTTCTCAGAAGAGGTTGTGGTGCGAAGTTTTCGTAGTTAAGAAGTCGTGAGTCGAAAGAAGTGTCAGGTTGAGAGTGTAGGTATGTACTGGTGTCCTTTTTGGTATCGGAACTGATCTGCCTGGAATCAGCCGTTTCATTACAGAGACGAAAACTTATACGATAGATCCAACCAGTATTGAAAGGAAGGTTCCTCATTAACAGAAAATTAAAGTACCGACGTCAATGGTAGTCGTCACTAAAACCTCGGGGTTTTTTATTTCAGACTGTAACAAAGGTGACAAAGGGGTAGATAAAGGGTACTTCACTACCCTGGTCTACGGTACTAGAAGCAAAAGACTTACAACTTGAAATTCGGTTGAAAAAGTGAGAGGAGAAAGTGAAAGTAGTTCTCCGAAAAATCAAGGAGAAGTGAAAGACGGTATTCCCACCACAGTAGATGTAAAGAGGGCCGTTAGAACTAAGGTCGAACATAAAGAAGGTCAGGTCGTAAAGAGTACTACATGAGACGTATGTGAACAGAAAACGAATTCAGTTGATTATGTCTTTTTATCTTTCTTTTTACAACTTTTAAGTGGGTTTTAAAATAAGGGATTTCGTTGGTAATGATTATAAATTACTGTAGTAAGATGTATAAAAAGATACACGGTGTCTTTCCCTTCTTGTTCATATCTCCTTATATCTATTTGTATAAACGTTCTTTCCTAGTATGATACATATATCAGAATTTCTATCTATGTTATTAAAAGACGAACTAACATTGTCCTTATCTTTCTTTGTTCATTTAGACTTATTTACAGTCTCTATCATGGAGGTTTTTTATTGGAAATTCTTATACTTTTGTAATTTTTATTTAATGTTGTAACTCCCCACCCCAATAACCTTCAGAAAAATTGAAATCTGTTATAAATAATTGAGAGACTATCTCTACTCCTTTATATATAAAAACGAAGGAAAGGAATAATGGGGAGAGGGGTGGAGTTTAAAAGAAACCAATAATATAGTAAAAAGACGCTACGAGATTGTGTAATGGTGTTTGAATTACGGAATTTCTCGTCTTTAAATATAAGAATGATGAGGTCTCCGGTTTCCCGTTTTAGTCAAAGGGACTCGATTTTAGCTCAACAGTCGTCCGGGTGCGAGAAAGACTTCGGAGATCCTCTCTCGGGATCTGGACGAAGAAGTGTGACTACCACCGAAGGTCGTAACGAACCGAACACCAAGGCAGATTAGCGACGGAGACCCCAGAGTACCAGAAGAGGAGAAGAAGTAGAGAGGGAGAGACAGACAGAACATTCTTATTCACACTGACGTAAGTTCCGGTCGGATCTATTGTGTGTTACTGGAGGGGTAGGTTGAATCAGTGTAGATTCCTAAAGACAAAAGGTAATTTCAATTGTAAGTGTCCAAGACCCCCAACCTTGTACCGATTGAAAATCCTCCGTAATAAGTCGGATTGTATTAAGAAAATAATAATAAGGTCGTTCACTTCCGAATGTCATAAACGTAAGAGAAACATGAACACCAAGAGTGTTAATGAATCTGAGTCAAGGTATAAATCTATTTAGACCATAGACGATGGTCGGGAAAATAGAATCAAAGAGGAAAAGACCAAAATTTTAAAACAAAAGGAAAAATCAACCGTCAGTAATCAATAACAATAAGAGATTGAGTGACTAAAAAAGGGGGACTATAAATCGAGTATAGAAGAGAAACCAAGGAAGTTAAACGAGAGAATAAACAAAAGGTCAAAGATGTTGACACCTAGAAGTCGAGTAAACAAAAGTAGACACACCAAAACACTTTTTGTAAAAATCTCGATATTTAAAATGGGAGGTATGATGACCTCGACTCAGGTGTTAAAATTGTACATGATAGAAACAAACAAATTAAAATTCATAAAAGTTAAAAAGAATATTAAAGAGAGAAAGTGGTTTCACTAAATCATTATGTAAATGTAAAACGAACTAGATCGTCAAAGACTTTCCTCATACAAATTTACACGATGACAATTCATACTTTTCCCTTTTCACTTTCAGGGAGTCAGCACAGGTTGAGAAACTCTGGGGTACCTGACATATCAGAACTCCGGTCTTATGACCTGCCCCATCGACAAAGGAACAGGTCCCCCTAGAAGGGTTGGGTCCCTAGCTTGGGTCCAGAGGACGTATCCCTAAGAAATGGTCGACTCGGTGTTCCCTTCGGGATCTTATGACCTCACCCATCGGATAGGAAAGAGGTCGTCTAGAAGGACTCGGTCCTAAGTTTGGTCCCAGAGGACGTAACGTTCACCTAAGAAATGGTTGACTCGATAGTCCGTTCGGGGGTGACAATTCATATCGAAATAAGTAAAAGAGGTTATTAGGATAAACATCGAAAATAAAATCGGATAGAACATTTCATGTATATACAGAGATCAATCAAAGAATCAGATAACAAGAAAATACGATGTGAAAATGGGAATACAAAAGTGTAAAATCATAGTTTTAACGATAGTGTTGAAACAGATCTAACGTAAAACGGTATGTACATTAAAGTTGAAAAGAAATAGAAAGTTTATACGAAAAATATATTCGAGATATACACCCTGTATGAAAATTTTATGTAGAGACTTTGATAGAAAACGGGTTATTCGATTTAGGTAAACATAAATAAGAATAAAATAAAATCTTACACAAAGGTAATGGGAAAAGTAGAAAAGTTAAATGGTGTGAAAATAAGACGAAGAAAAAGAAAAAGACGGGAAGTTTTTTATCTAATCCGAGAGAAGAAGAGTGAACTTCTAAATGTATAAGATAGAAATAGTAAACTACCAATACGGTTGAATAATTTTGGTTAACAACACAAATAATAAATTGAAGAATTTACAGTTGTAGGTGAAGTATTTATTTATAAAACGGAAGGAGACAGGAACTGGTTTTTAAACAAGATACAATGATTCTTATATGAAAAAATCCAAAAAAGAAAACTTTGTTTTAACTTGAAATGATTCAATAATTAAAGGGATCCGTCAAGCCCGACGTTATCGTTTAATGGTTTACGCTCACTAAATTTGTTGTTTGTACTTACAGAGTGTTAGGGTCTCCGATCTCAAGACTCTAATATAACGGTCGCGTTTACTCAAGACAACTCTTCGGAGAAACCCCTACGCTTACTGAAGGAAGAGGAACATGGGAGTGTATCTCCTTGTACCGACAATATTCTTAAGATTGACATAAGTACTCCTTCTGAAGTGGGAGTATTGGAAACACGTACAAGTCAGTGATTTAACACAGGGTCAGAAACGTTGGGGTACCTGACATCGGGTGTTTTGAGGTGACGGGTGCCCTAAAAGGTCCGTTCTTCAAACCTTACCCAACGGTAAAAGAAGAGGTTCCTGAGAAGGACTGGGTCCCTAACTTGGACGTAGAAGACGTAACCGTCCGTCCAAGAAATAACGACTTGGTCCTTTCGGTATTGAAAGAAATTAGGATTAATGGAGGGAGTTCGGGGTGGAGGATTATGGTAGTGTAACCCCTCCCTCATTCTAAACTTGTCTACTTACAACCCCGTTGTGTAAGTTAGACATTACGAATGAGAATAGGGTGTATCGAATAGTGAAAGAAGACCTAAATATTCTAGAAACAAATCATTTGGAAGACTTCTATATATACGGAGTCCTATAGAAAGAATGTAAGATGATGAATTTATTACCAAACGGACCTATATTTTCAGTGATGGAGTTTGTATATTTTAATAAGGTAACAGAACGTATGTGAAACGTAAGTAAGTGAGGAATGTGTCTGAAACTCGATCACTAATAGTAGTCTCACTGTTGAGTCCTTAAGCTACTCGTTTCCTTCTTAGTGACCTAACCCAGTGTCTTTACGACTCCGGGGAGTCTAGTCGTCTGGAGGTTTCTGATAAAAGAATTGGTAAGTTGACGGTCCGGTTGTCCAAAAAAGGGGAGTCAAATTTAGTGAGGTTGTTTTACACTGAATCTTATTTTTATAGACCAGTGAACCCCTGTGTTTGGGACTCTCACATAAATATTAAGTCCTTCTCCTCCGCCCCCTCCGTCAGAGAGAATTGGTACCATTCGTTAGACAAGTCAGGGATCTCCTATTTCAAACTAAAAGAAAAATAGACCGAAAATACAAGTTCCTTATATTTACAGTCCTTAGTTCGTAAGGGAGACCTACCATCTCACTATTTATTGAAAGGATGGTAAAACGTGTCTACGACACTGATTTAACTCTGGTCCTTTCTACCTCTGTTCATATCGTTGTTTGACTACTACTTAAATAAAAATTCTCGTTGACAATTTAATTTTTCTAAACAGTTTATTTTTATTTTTTCCTCTTCCTTCAGTAAACCCGTGGTTAAGATTCTTTAAGTTTCCTCTAAGTCTCGACCTCATTTACTCGTTAGGTGAGTCGGGTGTCTCTCCACTTTAGTAGTAAAAGGTCTAAATTTGTTTTAAGACTTACAAAACTCCGTATTTCTTCTTAAAGTATGGAACTTTCTGAATTGTATAATGATCCTTATCTTTTATTTATAAAGACTTTATTATTCTTGAAATATAAGATTGATTTTATATTATAATTCTTATTACAGTGAGTAGACAGAAACCCTTTGGAGTATACAATTTGGTTCTATACTCATAAATGGTATTTAACTGAGTCAAAATAATTAAATCGTTTATAAAACTTGGTGTGGTTATATTATTATGGTGAGGAACCATAGATAAGATTCATTTCTTATGTTTTAAAAGTTGTCGTATTTCACAAGTTATATTGTAATAAAACATTATCCTTATATAGTCTTTACTTTGGATTTATTTCCTTTACTTATTAAAAAACTAATTGTTAATAAAGAATCAGTAATAGACCCATGAAATGATTACAATATAAATTATCATTATTAAATCTATAAGAAAAGGATCACTCCTTTACCCGTTTCTGTAACAATGGACACTTTCTAATTCGTGCACCAATTCTTTTCTCCTTTCAAATTGGATTCACTATCACTTACCTTATTATAAATTAATACATGTAACTAAATTACAAAAGGTATATTGACAATTCTGATTGTCCATACTTTTGGTAGCTCGTTCTACCTTTTACATATTTTAAATCCATTCATGTACGTGTGTGTACATTAACGGAGAGACGATTTTAATATATGTATTTTAATACAGATACTTTACTTTTCTTGTACTCCTTTCGACTATGAACAATTCCATGACCATAACCCTTACTGAGAGGAATTAAAATTTTATAGGTGACGAGTAAGGAAGTAACTTCTTTATGAATGACTTATGGATGTTTCTCTTTTTATGTCGGGAACAGGAGTAACTCTAATGTAAGATCATTCCCTCTGTTTATTATCTATATAACGTATTTTAGTCAATCACTGTTTACTATTCTTCCTTTATTTCTCCTTCCGTGTCTGACTCTCACTATCATACAGGGAAATCTTTGTCGCCGATTCCTTCCGAAGGAACTACTCTGCTATGGACGTGTCACTTCCCCCACATTCGGTGTCCTTCTATACCCACTCGTCACGTGAGTCCCCTTCGTCGGACACGTTTCCGGGACTTCGACTTTAATCTATGTTATGTCTGTAAAATTTCTACACCCCCTTCAAGTACATCTTTACACTTACCTTATCTTTGTCATACTTCTCTTTTCGGATGTTTTGATACGGATATTAGATATTTTTGTTTTGGGTTATTCTGTAAAAAAATTTCATGTTATATGGTTACTACTCAATGGAACCACATTTACATTAGAAATTCCTGTTCCTGGAATCCCTTAAATGTATCGAAGAGACACGGAATGGACATTTCAACCCCATTTTTTATTATCATCAAGGTATTCATGATGTCACAACAATCCTCTATACTATCCGTCTTATATGGGTACTACGGGTACAAGGTTTGAGATTTTTGACATACAATGGAATGGATCGTTTCTCTTTTAATTTAACGTCCGCCTTGGTTCCAACGATTGTTAACTGGAATTTTCTCCCTCTAATGCCTCTCAATAGATCACCCGGGTTCTATTAGTGTTCCCAGGGACGTTCACCTTCTTCCCTCAGTCTCTTTCTCTACAGTGTTGTATTCGTCACCGTCTTCCTACGATACAACGACCGAAACTTCTACCTCCCTCCCTAGTACTTGGTCACTTACACCCTTCGAAGGTCTTTGACCCCCTCCTTTCCTTCGTAAGAAAGGATCTCGGAAACACCCCCTTTACTTCGGGATGACTGTGGAACTGAAATCGGGTCGCCTCAATACAACCTTAAAACTTGTGGTCTTGACATTATATTTAAACAAAACAAAATTACGTGTTTTGAACACCATTAAACAACATCGTTATTATCTTTTGATTATGTTCTCCCACTTCACTCGAAAATACTCATTTTATAAGTCTTGTTAGGGAGAATGTGTCACTTATAACATGACGACGACGATTCAGTAAAGAGACACACTGGGGTATCTGCCGTCGGGTGGTCCGAGGGGACAGGGACCCAAAGAGGTCCGTTCTTGTGACCTCACCCAACGGTAAAGGAAGAGGTTACACACTTTCACTTCAGCGAGTCAGCACAGGCTGAGAAGTGCTGGGGTACCTGACGTCGGATGGTCCGAGGAGGTAGGTACCCTAAAAGGTCCGTTCTCATGACCTCACCCCAGGGTAACGGAATGTTTAATAATATTTATAAACGGACCACAAAAGATAGTGTAAAAGGTATTCGTTATACATACATAACTAATTTGTAAATGGAATTTTATTGACCCTTTCTGATGAATTTCCTCTTTCACAATAGTATTCTTAATGGTTAATTGTCTGCTTTTTCTTTTAAAATTGACTTCCTCTTGTGTTAAGTTTATATTTTTTTCTTCCTTTGTCTTTTTTTACAAGGGATTTAATTTTATTGAAAATAAACTGGGTAAGAAGTGAACGATTGTTTTATGACTGTTCGACGACACCGACCTTATCTAATTTTCTTCAAAGTAAAACCTACACACTAAATATTTGATACTCCTTTTGTCACTTAGGTAGATCTTAGGTCTACATCCAGTCATTAGATTCCGCACCTCAGGTCATTCAAGGAAATGTCTGTTCCTAGTATTTTCGAACCTTAAAGTGAGGATCATTTTCTGAGATCCTTAAACACTTAAAGTAAAAGAAAGGTTTTTTTTTTCTTTTTAGTTTAACATAGTTCAGTTGATTCTTGTGGAGGAGGGAATTAAGAACCGAACTAGTCTAGAGGTTCCCTGAGTTTTTAAGTCAAGGTAGGTTTGTGAATCGTTCGTAGAGAATATCATACCAGTCTGGGACACAACTCGTCGTAACTTGAATTTGTGTCTGTTTTGTATTAGATATTAAAATATCAACTTTTTTGGACTGGAGTAATAAAAATTTTCAACCTTGTGAATGACGAGTACAAGTTAAAAAATGAATTTTTATAAAGAACTTACAGAAAGATGATAACTTTATGAAAATTTGTCTGATGTATCAAAAATTTTATTAAACATTATGTCCTTATTCCTTGAAACATCGAAAAGATGAAATGATGAAACCTTAAGAAAAGTCTATAGAGTAGTAATCTGCAAACCGATTTTTCAGTCTTATCAATGTTAAGACATTCTTAATATATTGTTCTACAAACAGTTTTACAATCTAAAGTCTTGTCATAAAAAAGAAAAAATTAAATTAGAATTTTAAGAATAACAAATTTTATTACGTGTTTTTTAGTCTATAGAAGGGTAAGAAAGGATTAAGGTTAAGGGGTCTTCGTTGGTCAAAGTTATAAAAACTGTCAAATAGGACCACAAATAAAGATTAAGGTTAAGGGGTCTTCGTTGGTGAAAGTTATAAAAACTGTCAAATAGGACCATGAATAAAGGTATAAAATTTTATCGAAGAAATGTGACGAGAGAATACTAAAATATTTTTAAATTCACAATAGATAATTAAGGATGATTATTTTACTCTAAAAATTGAGAGTATCGGTGAAGAGAGTAAGAGAGTGTGTGTTGATATATTAGAAGTAGAAAAAGATAAGAAGATTTTCTCGATATAATGGGAAAGAGTTCAATTAGTTACAAATAACAAATGTAAAATACATTTTCATCACGTCTCATCTGGGTATATCACACAATGTCAAAGTAAAGGATAGTAGATATAACAGGAGGGACCTTAATTACGAAAGAAGTAAATCAGGTCGACAAAGTAAACGATATATTGGTAGTGTGTAAGTAAGGAATCAAGACTGTCTCGACCTAAGGTCGTGTGGTCCTTTGGACATTCTAAGTGAAAAACAACAACAGTAACAAGGAACGTGTGTGGTCACGACCTCTAGAGACAGGACGAGATCTGACCAGAGGTCTCCAGACGGTGTGTAATTAACAGGATTCTGAAGACCAGTAGGATCCTTAAAGAAAGTGGGACAAGGACACAGTATTCGGAACTAAAGTCCTGTGGAACGAAGAAGAGAGAACACACTTCGTTTCGTGTAGAAAATCCTTGAAGGATTTTTCCCACTGGGTTTGTTAAAAATTTGAATAAAATATAACTTCATGTCGGATTATTGTTACAAAACTATCAAAGTCCACTTGTCGTTTCCCTGAGTTGGTATGTATGTGTACATGTGTAAGAGAGGGTTTGAGGGGAGGGTAGATCAGACGGTGTATTGTGACTCGTCTCAAGACACACAATATACCATCCAGGAGAAACCAATAGGTAAAATTTATATCGTGACATAGGTACAGGTAGGGTTTACTGGGATTAGGAAAGAAACCGTTGATATTCGAACAAAAGAGTCAGACACTCAGACAAAGAAAAAGCATTTGTTCAAGTAAACATATTAAAGAAAAATCTAAGGTGTATACACCCCACAGAATGTCATAGAGAGGAAGAGACAGACTGTAAAGTGAGTCATACTGTAAGGGATACAGGTAGGTATGACGACGTTCACTGTAATAAATTAACGAAAATCACCGACTCATTATAAGGTAGTGTATGTATAATACGGTGTAGAAACAGGTAAGAAGACAGCTATCTGTTCTTTAAAGTCCAGAAAGAAGATGGATCTACGTACAAACAATCAATCAAGTCGACCTATATTTTAATGTAAAACATTGAAGTAACAGAGATCCTTTCCAAAAGATCGTATAACAAATGTCTTTAGATTACAATAAAACTAAGGGTTGAGAAACAGTCAAGTCAAGTCAGTGAGTCAGTACAGGTTAAGACGGTGGGGTACTTAACGTCGTGTGGTCCGGAGGGACAGGTAGTGGTTGAGGGTCTCAAATGGGTTTGAGTACAGGTAGCTCAGCCACTACGGTAGGTCGGTAGAGTAGGAGACGGTAGGGAAAGTGAAGGACGGGGGTTTGGAAAGGTCGTAGTCCCAGAAAAGGTTACTCAGTTGAGAAACGTACTCCACCGGTTTCATAACCTTAAAGTCGAAGTCGTAGTCAGGAAGGTTACTTGTGGGTCCTGACTATAGGAAATCCTACCTGACCAACCTAGAGGAACGTCAGGTTCCCTGAGAGTCCTCAGAAAAGGTTGTGATGTCAAGTTTTCGTAGTTAAGAAGCCGTGAGTCGAAAGAAGTGTCAGGTTGAAAGTGTAGATATGTACTGGTGACCTTTTTGGTATCGGAACTGATCTGTCTGGAAACAACCGTTTCATTACAGAGACGAAAACTTATACGATAGATCCAACCAGTATTGAAAGGAAGGTTCCTCATTCACAGAAAATTAAAGTACCGACGTGAGTGGTAGACGTCACTAAAACCTCGGGGGTTTTTAATTTCAGACTGTGACAAAGGTGACAAAGGGGTAGATAAAGGGTACTTCACTACCCTGACCTACGGTACTAGAATCAAAAGACTTACAACTCGAAATTCGAAATGCAATTTTCTCTATTAAGTATACACCGTAATTGAAGTTTACTACGTTTCCCACAAGTGATAAGGGTCTACCATAACGTCCGGTATGATCTTCAAGACCGAAAAAGGACTCCGATTGTTTAATAAAAGGTCGTCCTACCATACTACTAATGTAAACACAAAAACTTTCTTGGAAGACCCATGTCGTGTCTCTTGTCTACATTCCCATTTCTGACGTCCTTATCTAACCTTTCAACGAAATCATAGAGTAAGAGTTCTCTCCTTGACCTCAGTTTTATTATTTTAGTCTTTACGTATCTCCACTTACTGTCCCTGCAACTTCTCCATTTAAACTATCTTGTACCGTTAGGAAATTTATAATCTCCCCTTTTCCTTAGTTCTCACAGAGAGTCAGAGTTCGAACCCTTCGACCTTCTTACCACTCCTTTGTTCTACTGCCCGTCCAACTTTCCTTGAAAATGTGAAATCTTAGTAGTACAAACTCCCGTGAGTCTATATAGATCAGTGGTACAGTTAATCAACCTCTAAATCCGGATATCTAACTTTCTTTCTGTACCTTATCCCGCGAGTTTGACATAAGATTTGAAATAAGTTTATTATTTCCCCGACCTTCAGTACTGTAACAAATATCTAATGGTACTTTACCGTTTTTAATTCGGATGAGGTTATTATTCCTCAAAAATTTTTACTTTATCGATGTACGTATATACTATGATTTACTCATCATAGTCTGCGTTTCTGTATGTACTCTCTTTTTACCTAATAAGATAAGTGAGAATAAATCAGTGATTCAGATTTCAGAAAATGTTGGGGTACCTGATATCGGGGGGTCAGAGGAGACAGGAACCTTAAAGGGTCTGTTCTTATGACCTCACCCAACGGTAAAGGAGGAGATCCCCTAGAAGGACTGGGTCCATAGCTTGGGTTGACAGGACGTAACTGTCCTCCTAAGAAATGGTGACTTGGTGGTCCCTTCGGGTAAGATGGGTAATCGAAGTAAAAAAAAAAGTACTTTAGACCTTTTGAAGTTGTAACAAACTGACATTGATACTGTACTCAAGTATATTCTGGCGATATGATTTTCATAACCTTACGATTATATCTTCTTGAAGGGAAATTATTATTAAATTTTTAGGAAAGACACTTGTACGGATGCTTACAAAGGTTTACCGACCTCTATTGTAGAATAGAAGACGTGTGGATTTTCTTTATCGTAGTGACCAAACAAATAGAGTCACCAGATATAAATCATTAAGATTTTCGTAAGTTGGGTTGATTATGGAGAAAACTTGAGATCAAAGTTTTAAAGATTTAACGTCGTATAATTATGTATAAAGGTTTCTTCTATATGTTCACCGGTTACTCATGTACTTTTCCACGAGTAGTGAGTAGTAATCCCTTTACTTTTACTTTCGGTGTCACTTTATAGTGGAGTGTGAACAATCCTACCGATAATATTTTTTCTGTTCACTATTGTTTACAACCGTTCCTACACGTCTTTTCCTTGGAAACTTGTCTCAACTACCCCTATATTTGACCGTGTCGATAATATCTTTTCCATATCACCAAGGAGTTTAATTTTTAACTTGACAATACCAGTCTTTAGGGACAGAACCTACGGATAGGTTTCCTCAATTCTAGTCCTAAAGTTTCTGGATAGACGTATGGGTATAAACAACGTCGTAAAAAGTGTTATCGGTTTTATACCTTTGTTGAATATATAGGGAGTCGTCTACTTATATACTTCTTTTACACGGTATATAAATTTTACCCTATAATAAGTTGGTATTTTCTCTTCCTTTAGAATGGTAAACGTTGTTGTTCCTACTTTGATCTCCCGTAATACGACTCACTTTATTCAGTCTGTCTCTTTGTGTTAATTACACGTCTTAGTGAATATACACCTTAGACTTTTTGTTCGGTAAAATATCTTTGTTTCTTATCTTATCGTCAAGGTCCCCGACTTTTCCCCCATTGATTCCATTATATCCAGTTTCTATCAGTAAAAGTCAATATTCTTCTTTTTCGAAACTCCTCGGTCACATGTTGTACTACTGATATCAAATATTATATAAAATACAATTTTCAGTGACTCATCAAAACTTCGTAAGAGTAGTGTATTTTTTATTTCTCAATTGATACACTCCACTATCTATACAGTTCGTAGGACTAGAACCACTAGTACGATATTACAGATACATATAATTAAGTAGTATAATCAAAATAACACTTAATAAGAGGTGATTTCAAAAAAAAAATTCTAATGAAGTTTTTTTCGTGACTTTCCGAAAACAGTCACGGGGAAGTAAGAAAAACACGGTGAACACTTTTCTTGGTTATAATTTTGATATATGTATTTGAGTACATGTATTTACGAAGCCGTATTTGAGAAAGGTCAGTGACGTTAAATAGGTTTCTTTCAGGTTTTTTAGTCGATTCAGTCTACAATTTGAACGTACGTTCATTTGACTCCTCGGACCGATTCAGGGAAAGAGACGGGACATAAAGTATCTTAACATGACAAGATCTACCTGGACTCCGGAGTCCCGTGAACCGATACTGACATGGATGGAGGACCAGACCTGTTCTTGTCTGAGGAGAATACGGAGAAACCCTAAACGTTTCGTTGCAGAATGTTAGTTAGTGTCGCTAAGATAAGACAATCAGAATTGACTAACCCGGGTTCTAGTGTCAGGTTACGGTTCCCGTCGGATAATCTCTTCGAGATCATATCTACCGTTCGTTGGTTGAGTTTTTAGTCCCGTTACAGACGACATTTTCCGGTACATCGTTTACCTTGTTTAAGTTGATACTCATTCTAAGATTAGTTCGACGATTTTTTTTTTTTTTTTTTTNTTTTTTTTTTTTTTTTTTTTTTTTTTTTTTTTTTTTTTTTTTTTTTTTTTTTTTTCGATCGAATTTTGTTCCGTATTTATACCTCGCTAAGGACCCCATTTTAAACAAAGTAAAGTTATCGGGTCCTATACTTTCTGAGACTTGAGAAGGAAGACTAAGGTCGTTGATTATTAAGATTAATCTTCTCACACTACGAGTATAATGGAATACTTTACGTTTGGGTAAGTCTCCGGACGACCATGAACGTACACTTGAGTAGGGAGACACGAGGAAGTGAGAATCCTGTTGTAACACGGCACTCTTTCGAGACCGAACCTCAGTACCTCGAGTCATTGGTGGGTGAGAAGAACACTCGTTCCTGTTTCTGTTCAACGTAGAAGGGATTTGCTGAGACAGAAGAGTAAATATTCTTCTTAACTTGACACAATAAAGATTCAGAACTTCTCTAAACTACTTTGTTGACAAAATTTAGACGAAGGACAGACTTTTCGTTTGATATCATCGTCTTCCGACGTAAGAGTGGTTTCTATAGGTGAAAGATTAGGGTCTTTTGACACTGATATACCGAGTCACCAATTCTTAGTAGGACGTTCCGTCCTCTGTGTCCTTTGTACCCAATCTAAGGACCCGACCTCTCTAGGGGACCTCATCCTTTACCGTTGGGCGAGGTCATAAGAACGGACCTTTTAAGACACCTGTCTCCTTGGACCACCCGGTGTCAGGTACCCCCAGAGTTTCTCTTCCTGTGCTGACTTGTACATGTGTGACATATGCGATATGAAACGTTTCCCCTTAAACGTTTCCATAATTCCTGGAACTCCACCCTTCTAATAGGACCTAATAGACTCACTGAGTTACATTAGTATTCCTAGGAATAGTCTCCTTCCATCCTCCTCTCAGACTCTTCCTCTCTTTAGTTGTTTCGTCTCAGACCTCACCACAGAAACTCGGTTACCTACGACCGTTGGAGATCTTCAACCTTTTCTGTTCCTTGTCAAAAGGGGAACTGTGAAGTCTTCCTCACGTCGTTTAACTATAGAACTAAAATCGGATTACTCTGGGTAAAACCTAAAGAGTGTAGGTCTTGACATTCTGTTATATGAATACGGTAAAATTTAGTGATTTAAATATCATTAAACAATATCGTCGTTGTCCTTTGATTATGTACGATATTAGCCTCCTTTTCTGTCTTTTACGAAAACGGACATGTCTTTCATTCCTAGATAAAATTTTACACTCCGAGGTCTTTTCGTCAAATACGAATAACCTCTCACCGTCTTTACACCATAATACATTTGATCGTAGCCCGTCTCTTTTTTTTCCTTGATAAAATATGATTGACTTTGCAACAAATTGTTAGTTGGACAAGATAACGTTACTTAAGTTTATCATGAAATTTTTTTAGATGTTCACATGTGAAAGTTTCTACTTCCCATTATTTTTGGTCTTCATAAGACGAGTTCACAATAAGGCACATATGTATGTCTACGACATAGTCATTTTTATAATAATAAGTAATTAAGAAAATAAGTGAATAAGGTCTTTATTGATAAGTCATGGTGATGCATGTAATACGACGACGACGACGATTCAGTGAAGTCAGCACAGGCTAAGACACGCTGGGGTTTCTGCCGTCGGGTGGTCCGAGGGGACAGGGACCCTAAGAGGTCCGTTCTTGTGACCTCACCCAACGGTAAAGGAAGAGGTCATGTAATACGATCCATGTTTCTTTATATTACTATCTTATAAACACTATTATTATTATAATTACTATAAAAGTACCCAGAATGTTTGATCATCCCTTCCTTGATAAGTTTCACAATCCTCTTCCTTTCCCTTTCTCTTTCTAAAGTACCAAAATGTCGTGAGAACTGTTCTCTTTCTTCTCTCTCTCTCTCTCTTTAATAGTTTCAGTAAATCCCAGGGTCTTGGCTCTTTATTCGGGTTAATATTATTTAATATAAAACCATAACCCAAGTAGTAAGGATCTCAAAACAACCACGTACGTACGTACATGTATGTAAGTAAGTACTCACAAGTCAGTGAAGTCAGTACAGCCTCGGGTCCGAGGAGACAGGTACTCCAAGAGGTCGTTCTTATGACCGTACCAAACGGTGTAGCAGGAGGTCCCCTATAAGGACTGGGTCCCTAGCTTGGGTACAAATGACGTAAAGGACTTACCGTCCGTCTAAGAAATGACGACTTGGTGACCAAACGGGAATGTAATACATATCATGTGTATGAAAGAAGTATCTTTCATATTATGTATGTTATAGTGTCCTCGTACAGTTACCCGTCCCCGTCGATTTTATTACCCCCTGGTTCCTTTCAGGGGTATTTCCGACGACAAATAGAAGTGAACTCCCGTTAAGAACTCCACTTAAGACGTCCTACTCATTTTCGACTGTACTACTTTTCCCTGTCCCTCCTTACTTTTCCGTTTTACTTTTCCCTCCCTCCCTCCCTCTTTGAAAGATTTCTCTTGTTACGTTCGTTTTCAAAGTTCTGGTTTCTTTGTACCTCGGAATACTCCTTTGGTTCATCTTCTCTCACTGACTTCGGGTTCCTCTCTCCGTACGTCCTTCCCTCTATTTCTCTCGACGAGTCGGTACAGACTGAGAAACGTTGGGGTACCTGACATCGGACGGTCCGAAGAGACAGGTACCTTAAGAGGTCCGTTCCTATGACCTCACCCAACGGTACGGGAGAAGGTCCCCTAGAAGGACTGGACTCCGAATTTGGGTACATAGGACGTAACGTCCGTCTAAGAAATGGTAGACTCGGTAGTCCCTTCTCTATACATTACGGTCCGTCCCCTTTGGTGACTTGCTAAGTTGATCCTTCGACTGTACTAGGTCAAATAAAAAAATTAGGACTGATACGAACGGTACAGAAGGGAACACAGAAAGGAATACCGAGTCGACCATTTCTTAGACGGACGTCATGTCCTCTGGGCCCAAGTCAGGTACCCAACCCTTCTAGGGGACCCCTTCCTTTCCGATGGGTGAGGTCATAAGACCGAACCTCTTAAGGTGCCTGACATATCAGGTACCCCATCGTTTCTCGACCTGTGTGTGTGTTTTTTTGTTTTTTCGTTTCTCGACCTGTGTTGACTCCCTGAAAGTGAAAGTGAAGTATGAACGGTACATCTCTGATATTGTGTCCTCTTCCGTTACCGTTGGGTGAGGTCATGAGAACAGACCTTTTAGGGTACCTGTCTCCTCGGACCATCCGACGTCAGGTACCCCAGCGTGTCTCAGCCTGTACTGACTTCGCTGAATCGTTGTCGTCGTCGTCGTCTCTGATATTACGTCAATAGAAGTCATGTTCTTTCGATTCTTCTTTTTCGACCACTACTCGTAGTTTCAGTCCCTCAGTCCTCCGAACAATAGTTCAGAGTTGAGGGTATCTTTTATTATTATTACTAACAGTAAGAGACACTGCAATGACAGAAGGTCCGTGACAAACTTTATAGAATGGTGTTTGAATGATATGGTCTTTGAGACACTCCATCCCTAGTAATCATAGGAGTAAAAGTCCTTTTCTTTTAACTTCGTGTTTTTCGAATACATAACCCAACCGGTTTTACAAGCAAGTCCAAAAAGGTATGTGAGGATACCGTTTTAGACTTACTTGAAAAACGGGTAAACTTGAGTTAGTGACAACGACAAGTTAGTGGGTCAACACAGGTTGAGACGTTGGGGTACCTGACGTCGTGAGGTCCGGAGGGACAGGGAGTGGTAGAGGGCTTCAAACAGGTTCAAGTACAGGTAGAATAACCACTACGGGAGGTCGGTAGAGTAGGAGAATACGGGAGAAGAGGAAGACGGGAGTTAGAAAGGGTTGTAGTCCCTGAAAAGGTTACTCAGTAGACAAACGTAGTCTACTGGTTTTATGACCTCAAATTCGAAGTCGTAGTCAGAAAGGTTGCTCATGAGTCCCAACTAAAGGGAATTGAGACTGACCAAACTACAGGAACGATAGGTTCCCTGAGAGTTTTCAGAAGAAGTCGTGGTGTCAAGTTTCCGTAGTTAAGAAGCTGTGAGGTGGATAAAATACCAGGTCGAGTGTATTGGTATACACTGGTGATCCTTCTGGTATTCGAACTAATATATCTGGAAACTACCGTCTCATTACAGAGACAAAAAGTTGTGTGACAGATCCAAACAGTATCGAAAGGACGGTTCTTCGTCGACAGAAGACTAAAGTACCGACGACAGTGATAGGTGCCACTAAAATCTGGGGTTCTTCTCTAGACAGTGATAAAAGTGGAAAAGGGAAAGATGAACGTACTTCATTACCCCGGTCTACGGTACTAGAATTAAAAAAATTATTAATCAGAGTTCGACTGAGAGTGAGAGGAGGAAGTGGGAGTAGTTCTCCGAAAGATCAAGGAGAACAGAAAGACGGTAATCTCTCCGTAGTAGACGGATGGTGACATTATCGTTCAGCAACTACAAAAAGGGTAGATAGAACTAAGGTCGAACATTGAGTGAACGGGACCGTGAAGAGTACTACACGAGTCCCATATCCAATTTGTTTGTCCCACTGTTATCTGTCGGGACAACATGAGAAAAGAGTTAGAACTTGGTTGGTCAACGATGTATATCCCAAGATTGACAACGAAGAAGTGGGTGTATGTACAAAGAGTCCTCTGTCCTTTCTGCCCGACTATAAGGGTACAGAAATTCTCGAAAGGTGTCAAATAATACGAGGTATATCAGTTTCCGAAACCGTATCAGTTACGGTATCTCCATTTCAAAAAGACCTTAAGGAATTGAAAGAGATACTAGGTCACTCACAACCGTTAAACTAGAGACCAAGAAAAAGGAAAAGATTTGGGTCGAACCTGTAGACCTTCAAGAACCAAGTGTGTTACGACTTCGGATCGTACGTTCTAAAATTCGTTCTGGAATGGTCGTACCTCTACTCACGTTGACAGGCTGTCAATCGTGTAAGAAACCATGATGGGAAGAACCCTTAACCCTACTCCTAACTTGAAAAGGTCAGGACACGGGCGACGATCCGGAAAGTGTAAACGACTGTACAACTTACGTTGTGGAACTACCGAAGTAGGAAATTCCGAAACTTATCAAGATGACCTTAAGACAGCGTAGGAGATCAAAATGATTGTCGTCACGAAGGATTCCGGGTAAACTGAACGAGAGGTCTTACAGGGCGAGACCCACCGACTGGAGTGGTAATATCAGTAGACCAAGTAAATCTAGAGAAAACGTCAATCTAGAGAAAACGTCAATCTAGAGAAAACGTCAATCTAGAGAAAACGTCAATCTAGAGAAAACGTCAATCTAGAGAAAACGTCAAGAAGGCGCGTAAGAAAGGTAGAGAAGCACAAGAGCAGTCACAGACGATCCAGAGATTGAAAAGACAGGAAATAACACGAGTACAAACCTGTTTTATAAGGAAACTATAGAGGTCAAAAGGACTTCTCTGGGGATTAGAAAGGGGAAGACAACAAAAGAAGATCAAAATATACGACAAGTAACTTCTTCCCAAAGAACAGAAAGGCACGACATAAAACCTTTAGACGTTAATCAACCTATACGGAAAGGGAAAGAGAGAACGAAAAGTGAAGAGAAGAAAGAAATAGATAAACATTCCGGAGGAATCTATTGGTGAAACGGAAGAACGAAAAGAAAACGAAACCCTACCAAAATAAACGACGAAGGACATGTTATAATAATCTTCCTGACTACGATTTCGACTTTGAGGTTATGAAACCGGTGGATTGTGCTTCTCAACTGAGTAACCTTTTCGGAGACTACGACCCTCCCTAACCCCCGTCCTCTTCTTCCCCTGTTGTCTCCTACTCTATCGACCTACCGTAGTGGCTGAGCTACCTGCACTCAAACTCACTTGAGACCCTCAACCACTACCTGTCCCTCCGGACCGTACGACACTAAGTGCCCCAGCGTGTCTCAGCCTGTGCTGACTTCACTGAATCGTCGTCGTCGTCGTCATTGTCGTATATAGAACTGAAGGATGTAAACGTAAGGTTAGGGGTTACTACTTATCTTGTAGAAGAAAACCACAATCAAGATCCTCCAGAACATCTAAAAGTATCTTGGTTAGTCGAAGTCAAAGAAGACGTAACCACCGTCCCCGTATCTGAACCTAATGACACTACAACTTACTAAATGGAGTATTTACTTACCTCTAGTAAGACAGTAAAAACTCCAACGTGGGTTCATGACATAAAACCTGAGAAAACAACTAATACTCCCGATGAGGTAAAGAACATTCCCTAAGAACGGGTCTCATCATCTATATTACCAGTAGACTTAATTTAAGTGGGTAAAGGTAGGTAAAATCAGGTGACTAAGGATTCTCCAGCTAAAAATAAGAATGGTAGAGAACGGACAGGTTCAGGTTAAATGAAACTAAGAATATGGATTGCAAAGTTCAAGGACACTTTATGACAAGAAACGTCTAACCTAAAATGAAAGTAGTGGTCTGTGTAGGTATTGACTCGTAGTAAAGGAGAAACCAGGTCGATGAAGTGAGAAAGGGTTGAGTTATGGAACGGAGTGTAGTAAATCGACTATTCAATGTCTTGACCCTAAAGTGGGTCCGTCGGACAAAAGTTTCAGACAGGAGATTTGATGGTACGATACAACGGGGAGGACTGGGTCCTTTCAGTGTGTCACGAAGGGGACGGTATGTTTCTGTACCACTGAGTAACCGGTGGGTGTAGATATTTGGTTCCCCAACTTGACTTAATCGTGAATAGACTTCAGAAAAACCAAGACTATACTGTTAAAGTAGACCTTTTGAGTCTAAGGGATAGGACAAGAAATGGGTCATCCTCAAAAACCTCGGACTCTCCTCATCGGTGTTAAATCCACACCGACTTGAATCTTGTGTCGAATCTCGTGGATTTCTATGTTCATCTATAGACACGACATATACAAGAAGAAAGACTAAAGTTCTGGACAAGATGCCATGGGTGAGGGAAAGGGTCTGTTTAGCGGTGTGCTGGTAGAACGTTCCGAGGTCAGAAGTGGGACTACTTTGGTTTTACATTTATTTACGACAAAGAAAGACCCAACACCTTGACATTCACTGAAAATACTTTAGAGAAAGAGAGGAGTGTAAAAAATTCTAAAGTGTAATTTTTTGTGTAATTAATAAATCAGCCTTTTTTCATATAAAAAATTTTTACACAAAAATACTTCGTAGATTTAAAAAACCGTGATACGAGTCGACAATCAAAGGTTTCTAAATTAAGTCATTAATTAAAAATCAGACCGAGGAGTTTAATTGTAAATTGAATGGTTTATAGGTTTGACTTCTATCCGGTCCGATCTCTAGAGTATTCATTATTCAGTTATTTTAAAGTCTCACACTTTCGACCTTTCCAAAAGTCGTAGTAGATCGGGTGACTGAAAGTCTGTCACAGAGGTACTTAGAATCTCAACACATCTCTTTGGAATCCCCGTTTCTTCTGTGATTTACCGACGCCTAGATCTAGGATGGAGAAGAAATTAGTTTTATAGAGAGGATAAAAAGAAAACTTATCTTCCTGAAAAACAACGAGGTCTTCAGATAAACAAAGAAAGGTAGAGTTGGCGGTAGTGAGATTAGGTTTGTAGGAGTGGAGACTTGATCCAATAACAGTATTGGAGTGATGGACCAGAGGAATTAGGGTAAGGACGGAGAAAGAGGTTAAAGTGGAATATGGTAGGGTGAGATATGAAGTGAAGGTCAAGAGTTCAGTATAAATAAGAGATAATGATTTTAATCGGTATTATCCTGTCCTATACGACTCCCTTGTTTATTAGGGTTTTATCGTCACCAAATGGTTTTAATAATAAATAGTGAGTATAGTCTCGAACTATATGAGAGGAGACTTTTCACTGAGTCTCTAGGTCTGATGAAGGGAAAACCTTGTAGTATGCAAGTTGTGTACCTAAGTGTTAACGGTACTTTTTTCTTCCCCCACGCCCAACGGGGCGGGACCTTTACCTTGTTTCCGGTAACCAGTCAGGAGTCAGTGTTCTGGAGTAGGATTAATATTCTATCCGAACCTCTGTATCAGAAGGTCTTACAGGTCTTTTTCCTTTTACTATGTCCTCGAACGTCTTTTAACTACTTGTACATTATGTTAGGGACACATCATTGAATACCGTTAACATAAACGATTAAAAAGTACTGTATAATAAAGGTATCGGAAAACGTATTGATTCAAGAAGAGTAGAAAGTTCAAATTCGAATCAAAAATTAGGGGTTCTACGGAAGAAGTTAGTGAAACTAGTTTTATCAGTGATACCGGTTCTGACATTAATGGAGACTTGACACCACAACCTTTTCTGAGAACTCTCAGGGAACCTGACGTTCCTCTAGGTTGGTCAGGTAAGACTTCCTCCAGTGAGGACCCACAAGAAACCTTCCTTACTACGATTTCGACTTTGAGGTCATGAAACCGGTGGAGTACACTTCTTAACTGAGTAACCTTTTCTGAGACTACGACCCTCCCTAACCCCCGTCCTCTTCTTCCCCTGCTGGCTCCTACTCTACCGACCTACCGTAGTACCTGAGTTACCTTCACTCAGACTCACTTGAGGCCCTCAACCACTACCTGTCCCTCCGGACCCCACGACGCTAAGTACCCCAGCGTTTGTCAGCCTGTGCTGACTCGTTGACTTTACTTGACTTGACTTGACTATGAAAGAGGNCTCCCTAACCCCCGTCCTCTTCTTCCCCTGCTGGTTCCTACTCTACCGACCTACCGTAGTACCTGAGTTACCTGCACTCAGACTCACTTGAGGCCCTCAACCACTACCTGTCCCTCCGGACCCCACGACGCTAAGTACCCCAGCGTTTGTCAGCCTGTGCTGACTCGTTGACTTTACTTGACTTGACTTGACTATGAAAGAGGAGAAACAGAACCGTGTCTCTTGTGAATGTAAATCGACTCAGACAACAACGGGTCGACTTCTTTTGACATAAAGAATAAGGAGAAACGTAGTATGAACCACTACACAGATTCAAAACCGGTTAACCTAGATTCTTCGTAGTACATCTGAAGGTCTTTCAAAGGGATTTCTCTACTCCACCTGAAAGGAAGTGGGGAAGGAAGGAGACGAAAGGTATGACTGTCTCGGACCTGACTGAGTTCGTCGGTAGCACCTGAGGTTCCATCGAGGATTCGTCACACCTCGTAGTCACCCTTATTTGAGTGTCGGGACCATTGGAACACCTTGGTGGTACCGTCTGGATCTTACGAATAGAGTCCTACAGGACAATTCCTTCTCTCTCTTTAATTGAAAAAAGAACAAATTCTGATGAGAAAACATATTCGACTACTATATCATATTAGATAAAGAGTTCGTCTATTCCGTTGACTCTGTAATACTAATACATTAGTATTTCTACCTTTCGGTCCTGTCTCAATCAAGAGACTGAAGGTCAGATTACCAGAAGTGTAGTTATTAGTATTGTACTTCTAAAGTTCTTTTCGTTTTTGGTTTATATAATTTAACGATGAAACATTTTCCATGGTTTAACACTCCGTATGTATCAGGGACGGGAACAGTACTACTGTTTACGTGTTTATTTACTAATATTATGTTATACTATTCATCACATTATCACCTCTACATATTCACGTACCATCGTGTTCTGTTACTCTTTTTCTCTACCCAATTAAGATGAAACGTGAAGGTGTTTCTATTTTTCATTGGATCCTTAACCCAGAACTTCCTACTCATCTTCAAAGGGTCCATATTTAACTCTTCCATCTCTGATTCTTTCCGTCTACGTTTGATCCTAGTGTTTATACTTTCCTACACCACACATGTTCATTACTAGTCTCATCTTTCACACTCTTTCACTGTTTATTCTACTCTTTAAATCTTTAAAACCGAGTCTTGTTTTAGATTTCCTGGAACATATGTTTGGGATCTAATCTAGATATCCATTCGTTTTACACAATGGTCTGTTTTTGAACCCGGGTGAGTAGGTACTCGTCATTTCGGTCAGATGTCTGTCATCCAACACGACAGTCATCCTTTCGTTGTCCGTCCCAAATAACATTCCGCGGTACGTTTGTAGATCCTGTCGATTACGTATTTTTCGAGTTTGAGTTGCCCAAAGTCGTTTTGTAAAAATCTCCGTTCCTTTCCTTCCCCATACACTAGTCGAATACTAGTTGATATTAACCAAATACCCTTCATTTTATTTACACGTTATTTAATAACGTTTATAAAGGACCAAGACCGACCTGAGGTTTCGCTTACACAATCAAAGAAGGTAAACCACCTTCAACATCGTAGACATTTTGTTGAGTTCTTCACACATAGTCTATCATAATAGACCCATGAAGTTCTCCTCGACTTCGTCTCATATATTCCTTTTCCAGACAGGTCCTTCCGGAGTGTCCCAGGACGAGACAATGTTTAAGTATTATACTATCACTGACGTAACCTTAGAATAATGAAAACCTCTCGATAGGGGGGAAGGATTGTCTTTGGATTAAAGAAAATAACCATAACTGAGAAGTCGTGATGTGTCTCTCACGATCCTGGGGGAGTCCCGAGGTGAGTGGGAACAGGTTCCTCTCGGTCCATTGGTTTCGGTACCGTGAGTCTACGAGGGAGGAACCTAGGACTTAGAACTTGTCTTTTTATTCCTCTGGTGTTTACCAACAGTGAGGTCAGTATCTTCCAGGCCCGGGAGTGGGATTACAAAGACGGTACTCTGACAGTACACCGGAGGAGTTGGGTTGGAACGGAGGTCCCATCGAACCGAGAATGGGAAGAAGAACACGTAAGACTCAAGGACAGTAAGGAGATTATTTTAACAAAACAAATTCAATTTGTCCAACCAACGAACTTCTTCTCTTTCGGTTGTGTATGTCACAGGGTTATACTCAATCGTTACAGAGAGGGGTGGAGGTACGACAAGGTCCCAACTCTGGACCCACAGTCCTTAACGTGCAATTAAAATCGAGGACATGATTCGATATGGATAGTTCGATCGAAAGTAGTCACTTGCGAATGACTGTGAAGTAGAATAAAGAGTAAACCAGGTCTCAAATTAGTCGCTTCTACCCCGTGGACAACCCGAGGGACCCTCTGAGTATGGTGGACATGGTGGTGTCCATTGTATGCCATGTCGTGGTACCCCTCTCATAATAGTTACAGGGACATTTGTCGTCCTTTAACACAGGTTCCCTGTCTCGACTCCGGTGTCAAGAGTAAAAGATTAAGTTCTAGGACATAAAAAAAAAAGGATTTTTCCTAACAGATTGACCGAGAAACAAGGGAAGACAACGAGAGACTTTTGAAAAAAAAAAATTAAAATGTTTAAGTAACCGTAGTCTTTAGTAAAACTGAAACAGTATAGTCCCTTAGGTACGAAGGGTACTCCTCTGAAAATCCGGACTGGATCTATTTTGGTTTACCAGAAATAGACCTAAGAATGTAAGGAGACCTACTATTTCGTCCTCTTTTTACGACTCTTCCTTCACACGAAGTCGTGTCCCATGTTACCTGAAGACTTAGAAGGAATTAATTTTTCCCTAAATCCCTTAAATAAAAATAGTTCTAGGAGTCTACTAAGTTTCTTGTGTAAAAAAACTCTATTTACTAGTACAATGGTTCTCATTATCCTCTTTAAAAATTCCCAAGGTATTTATGAACTTTTTACTATTTCTTAAATTTACTTCGTCCTATCTTTTTAAAGAAAAGGAATTTTTTGTCAACTCTGATTACCTTATTGATTTTAGTACAGAGTTGATAAATTAAGGTTAGGACCGTGTTTTTATGTGTCTATCTGGGACTCCACCCCGAAACTTCTCCTCTCGTTTAATAATTGGAGGAAACATAAGTTAGAACTGAAATTCTAATTGACCTTGAGTTCATTTTACTTGACATTTCATAGAAGGGTCTTAATAGAAAGACCTAAGTTTCTATTTCAGGGGTCTCTGATCGGCAAACGTAAGAATCGGGAATACGATAGAAATAATCATTCCAAAACGATAACAAGTCCCTAATAGATTTTAAAAAGTAGAGACATGTAGTAGTCTAGTACGTAAAGTTATGTTGTTGACTGAAGTGTTTAGTAGACGAGGTCGATGACGTGAACTAGTCGTATATTTGTATTTGGATTTTCCTTATCTTTTAGTCTATGGGTCCTGGTTGGTCGGTCAATCTTCGTTTCGGTCCCTGTATAGAGGATGGATGTTTACCATGACCTCCCTCCTTAATTTTCTACAAAAGGAAAAACTGTGAACTCTTCCTCTACCCACTTTTTCAGTCAACAGGATTACACACACGATTCAGAGAAGTCAGCACAGATTGAGAAACACTGGGGTACCTGACACCTGATGGTCTGAGGAGACAGGCACCCTAAGAGGTCCGTTCTTATGACCTCACCCAACGGTACGGGAGGAGGTCCCCTAGAAGGGTTGGGTCCCTAACTTGGGTGTAGAGAATACAGAGGAAGTAACCGTCCACCCAAGAAATGGCGATCATGGTGGACCCTTCGTAATTATCGTTATGGTTTTAATGAAAACCACCAACCGTCCCCTCTTTGATTGAAGTAACCCCTTTTACACAGAGTCAGTTGAGACCAACGGCATTATTTTATGGTGTCTGACTCACCAAATTTGTTATTTTTACAGAAAAGAGTGTCGAGGTCTCCGACCTTCAGACTCTAATCCCACGGTCACACCATTCTAAGACCAATCTCGAGAAAAGGACCCAACATTCACCATCGGAATAACGAAACGGGAATGTACCATCTCTCTTTCTCTCTCTTGTCGGGAGACTACAACGAAGAATTGTTCCGTGATTAAGTCAGTGTTCCCGGAGTGGGAGTAATGGAGTAGATTTAGATTAATAGAGGGTTTCCAGGGTGGAGGCTTGTGGTAGTGTAACCCAAAATCCCGAAGTTATATACGTAAACACCCCCTATGTAGGTTAAGTATCGTTGTGGAAGTACTCTGTGAACCTTCCTTCTACTCTGGTAGTTCTGTGAACACTATACTTCATAGTTTTCATCGGTCTACTAAAATGTTGTGTTATACGTGATATTTCACCGTTAGTTCCTTCAGCGGATCAAAATACAGAACCAGAAAACGAGTGCACCCTACCTCTATCTGATTACTTTACTACGTATTTGATTCCTTCTGGGCTTTTACTGGTTCTCTTACATTGGTGGGTGGGTGTGGGGGTGTATCTAGGTGTCTAGTGTCTTCGGTTAAAAAAGACTGAGAGTGTTTCGTCCCTCTGGGTCCCCGAGATTGTACCCGATTTGTCAATTTTTATAATGTCCATAAATGAGTCACGACTCAAATAAGTCTCTGATAGTTTTGGGTAGAAATTTTCGAGAAGATACCTCTTTTTTTTTAGGGAAGTGACTTATAAAATTCCAATACAGTTCCGAGGGTCGAGGGACGATTCGAGGAGGATCACTCCACCGGAAACTTAAACTACATAATATAGTCGACAGAAGAGGATGACAGAATCAGTCGTTCTTTTCGACCCCAAAGAAAAGAAAAAAATTACCAATTGTATATGTTCCTCACAAAAGAAACAAACTCCCACCCCCTTTCCCCTTTGAAAATTCATACAGTGGAAGTAAAGAGTATTTACTAGTTTATCGGATAAGTTCATAAAAGTTTAACCCATATGGAGACTCTGTGTTCACAGAAAGTGGAGGGTTGGGACTACTTTCTACTGAGGATTACATTATTTCACCCGAGGTCTCTTTAGTCAAATAAATAAAGTTTATAAAGTCGATTACTCTTTCGTTTAAACTTGAGCGACAGGAGTCCCAAAACCGTACCGCAAGACTAGGCAAGGAAGATTGAGTTTCCAAGTCCAAACTACCCCTGGGAGAGAGAGGTCCAAAGAGTAATCATCTTTGGGGTGGGGAGTGCACGGCACGTCTCCGGAGTGAGGACGACGACGGAAATAACGTCAGGAGAACGGTCGGAGGGGCAGGGGAGAGGGAGTGGGTCCGGTCGGGAGGGAGAGACGTCCTGAGGGAGGACGAGATAGTAGGAAGACACACCGAGGACCGTTCTCCGAACGAAACTACCTAAGGTGTCTGGGGACTGGAGTGAAACTTCAGAGGCGTCGAAGTAGTTTGTGTGGGTGGAGCTCAGAGTCGTGACGGGGAAAGGGACCGAATGATTTGAGTAATTCGTGAGGTCCCCTGGGTCAAACGGAAGACACACTGTCTTACTATTCATCCAAACCCCCTTTTCTTCCCTTCACTCACAATATAAGAGACTGTGCGTAGTGGTTCTGTCGGTTCGGAGGAGGACCTTCCTCACCTCTCTCGACGACACTGACGGTGGGAGTAAACCGAGGGTACTCCTACTTCTCGAGTCGAAGTCCCTGTCTTTTTACACTCAATCTGGGGACAATCTAGAGTCGAGACGGACCGACTCTGACCGGACCCCGTCCATCTAGACAGACTCAATGCCGACCATTGGTGGTGAATTCCTTCCAGTAAAACTCTTAATTAACTGATGAATTAACAGTGTCATACACCAATTAATTTTTTTTTTTTCATACTGAAGTTCTTTCAACCCGAAGGGACCATCGAGTTGACCATTTCTTAGACGAACGTTACGTCCTCTGGGGTCAAACTAAGGACTCAGCCCTTCTAGACGACCTCTTCCCTTACCGATGGTTGAGGTCATAAGACCGGACCTCTTAAGGTACCTGACATATCAAATACCCCAGCGTCTCAGTCTATGTTGACTCGCTGAAAGTGAAAGTGAAAAGTTCTTTCGATAATAACAGTAAAGGTTACCAGTTGCAGTCACTTTTCATTACCCAAATGACCAGTTAGGTACTTCTGTGAGTAAACGTAAGGGTGGCTCCGATAGTTCCCTTTCATGTAACGTGTAAACACGGTAAATTCTACTAAGACATATCACTGTCTGGTGACTTATATTCACGAACTCCAGGAGTTCCGTCTCTTATAAATATGGTCATTACTAATAATTTGTCGATATTAGATGACGGTAAATGGAGACCGGTCCATGACGTGGTTCGGTGACTTTACAGTGTTTTGGTAAAACCATCCATAATGTGTGGGGTAAAATGTTTTTCCCTTTGACTCTGAGATTTTAAAATACACTGAACAAATTCCCAGTCTGTGGACACTCCTTTGTTGTGTAGGTAAATATTCTCTACTACTTCGTTTCCTTTGATTGTCACCTTTCGATAAGGGTGGATATCCGAAATATCCCATGTCTCACTGACCCACTTCCCATCGTCCCTCCTCACTACAATAGCACAAGGTCTCGGTGTCCTTTTCTCGGAGGGCTTCGTCGGTGTCGTTCTGCTCCTGCCCGTCCCATCGTCCACTTGACCCGACGTGGCCGGAGAGAGGAGAGTCAGAGACTACACGACGAGCACGGAGACAGACTTGGGTTGACCTTCGACCTCCTGTTCACTCGGTCCACTCCATCAAGTGACGTCACTTGGAGACCCGTGTTTCTTAATGTTTCCTGCCACTGGTTACCTACCACCCACTCCCCACGTTTACCCCTTGAATGTCAGTGAGTCTCCCTTTGGGTCCTGGAGTCATTGGAACAAACAAGTTGTGGTCCTTAAGAGGTGGTTGATCTTTTAGAATCATGTCGGAACCGTTCATTTATTTAGTCGTTGCCCTTTAATGTCCCACGATATTTTCTGTCGTTACTTTTCACTTTCACTTCAACGAGTCAGTACAGTCTGAGAAACGGTGGGGTACCTGACATCGGATGCTCCGAGGAGACAGGTACCCTAAAAGGTCCGTTCTCATGACCTCACCCGACGGTGAAGGAAGAGGTCCCCTAGAAGGGTTGGGTCCTTGACTTGGGTCCAGAGGACGTAACGTCTGTCTGTGAAATGGTAGACTCGGTGGTCCCTTATCCTTGATTTATTTAGACTCGGGTCCCAGGTTACGATTTTATGAACCACTGGAACCGGTGCAACCGAGTCGGAAGAGTTCGGAATCGGAGGAGCAGACACTGTGAGTCCGAGATTGACAGGGATAGTGTATACAGGTTACATTCTTGACTCTGTTCCCCATCTTTCATCTGCCCGTGGCAGTGTGGGTAATGGTCTCGTCTCAGTCCTTGGTCTCGTGGGTTCTACCTTAGGCGACACGGGTGGAAGTTTGAGATAATAGAGTCTTTTCACCCACTCGGAGAGTCCCGGAATCAAGGGATGAGACACTCAGTCCCACTATCCTTGTGGACCAAATGTCCCTGCGATACTACTATTTCACTGAATTTGTCACATTTTGTCAATCATTTAAATGGGCCGTGAATTCCCCCAGAGTCAATTACAACCGATCAAAGGAAGTTCACGTGTCGTGCGACGGACACCGTCTCATTCATCACTGGATCTCAAACGGAAGACTCGTCCCACCGGCGTCTTACTCCCTTCTCGGACAAGTACACGGATAATAAAGGGAAGAGAGGGCTCGTGAGTCTGGGGTACAGTTTTAAGTTTCGAGACAACAAATAAAAGGTATTCTTTCGGTTATGGTCAGTCGTAAAGTTTTTACATCATTAACAAGACTTCAGGATCCCCGACTCCCCCTGACGTCTGTCGTACCCGAAGTCGACACAACGACAGAGCTAGGGAACGAGGCGTAGACGGGCACAGGAGTCGAGTAAGTCTCCGAAAACGAGCCGTGGTCGGACAGACAGTGTTCGACGACGGACCCCAGCCCCCGTCAGGACGGACAGGTGGACGGGATAGGGGGAGGCGTCGGGGTCTATGTGTGTGAGGACCCCTTACACAAGAGATGGACGAATGTCTCGTGACGTATCTCAGTTGTGGGTCGGTGGTGTACGATCTTTGAGAAGTCCCCGACCTCTATGTTACTGTTTCCGTCCCTGTTGGAGACGGGAGATCTCGAATGTAAGAGGACAAATGTGTCGTTGTTTGTTTTGTACGTCGTCTAATCCCCTACTGTTCCGGTCACCCCTTCCCCTTCAGTGTCATGCTCCTCCCTATCGTTAAAATTTACCCACTAGTCTCTTCCGCAGAGACTTGTCGACTTTTTTAATCCCTTACGAAGTGTCTGACACAGTATTATTTACAACTGACACTAATCACCAGTTTCTTTTAAATTAAAGGACAAAAGAGAGGTCCCTACGGTCTCCAAGTATCGACCTTTTCAAACTCTTCGTGATAACGATTCTGAGTTCCCTGGTCTTTCATTGTACCCCGTGGTATACGACCCTGTGTCTCGTCGAGTACCTCGAAGGTCCCAGTGGACGCCCCTATGTTTAAGATTTGAGGGTACTAAGTAGGAAGGACCCACGGGAATCCTGTGTTCACAATCAACTTAAACCAACGATCACAGGTCATACCTGAGGACAACTCCTTTCGAAACGTTTTCAGTAAAGTCTCCACCATCGAAGGGAATACCAGTCGGAATAAATGTGTACACCCAAACCTCGTTCTATCCAGTCATGTGGCTCTACTGTGACTCCGTCTTTTTCATCGACTTTAAGGTACTCGAATTGTGTTGTTTCTAAGGAAAGAATGAGCACGTAGAGACTCGGTTCTACTGGGAGACCTTATCGAATAGAGGTGTCTCCTGAGTTCCTAGGTCCAACGAAGTTTGGACCCCGAGGTGGTTGAGCTGTCCTCCGAGGAAGGAGTTATCGTCCTTCTTTTACCTCCCCTTCTTTTACGGACCTTTATAGTGGGACGAGTAGACGTAAAGTCTGTCCTTCTCTACCCGTGATGAAGAGGAGCTAAATAACCGGTATTGATCACCTGTCAGAGTAGAAGACTTTCACTCCAGTGGACTGATTAAGAGAGGTCCCTTCTTTTCGTCCGACCTCGTGACTTTTCGTGATGATTTTAAGATGTCTAGTGAACGAGGATGAGACACGTCGAACCGTTTACGTCATCTTTATCGAAATGAGAGGTCCGTGAACCATGGGCGAATCGTTCAAAATACACCTGTTTTACCGAATCTCGAGATTCCACAGACAATCTCGAAGGACCTGTTGAAAGGCCATGTATAGGGTTTATTCTGTATTGATATTCGGAGGACTTCAAAGAGGAAGTTCGGGTTACTCCACCTACTTTGATCCTCTCCGTATAAAATTTCTTTCACTAATCCTTTTCGGATACCTTCCATCCTCGTAAACACGACTTCGATATCCTCAACATGTTTCTGCACTCTTTTTACCGAGTCCGTCATCACCTCGTTTACGGTTCTAGGACTCCCTTCTACTCGACATCTTTTCTCCGGGTACACTGTCCCCAAGTCCGTCACGGTTCCTCTCACTACAGTCCACCCCACCTTCTCTGTCTCCGGGTACTACGGACCGTCTGGCCCATTCCTGAAGTTCAGAATAAAGTTTAAGTTTTCCTTCGTTAACCTTTCAAAATCGTCCCATTACTGGACTAGTTTAACGGTTGTAGGCGACCTAGTACCTTTTTCGTTCTCTCAAGGTCTCTTTGTAGATAAAGACGAAATAACTGATACGGTTTCGGAAACTGACACATCTAGTGTTATTTGACACCTTCTAAGACTCTCTCTACCCTTATGGTCTGGTGGACTGGACGGAGAACTCTTTAGACATACGTCCAGTCCTTCGTTGTCAATCTTGACCTGTACCTTGTTTTCTGACCAAGGTTTATCCTTTTCCTCATGTAGTTCCGACATATAACAGTGGGACGAATAAATTGAATATACGTCTTGTGTAGTACTCTTTACGACCTGACCTTCTTTGTGTTCGACCTTAGTTCTAACGACCCTCTTTATAGTTATTGGAGTCTATACGTCTACTGTGGTGGGAATACCGTCTTTCACTTCTCCTTGATTTTTCGGAGAACTACTTTCACTTTCTCCTCTCACTATTTCAACCGAATTTCGAGTTGTAAGTCTTTTACTTCTAGTACCGTAGACCAGGGTAGTGAGGTACCCTTTATCTACCCCTTTGTCACCTTTGTCACAGTCTGAAACAAAACCCCCCGAGGTTTTAGTGACGTCTACCACTGATGTCGGTACTTTAATTTTCTGCGAATGAGGAACCTTCTTTTCAATACTGGTTGGATCTATCGTATAAGTTTTCGTCTCTGTAATGAAACGGTTGATTCCAGACAGATCAGTTCCGATACCAAAAAGGACACCAGTCCATACCTACACTCTCAACCTGACACTTCTTCCGACTCGCGGCTTCTTAACTACGAAAACTTGACACTACAACCTCTTCTGAGAACTCTCAGGGAACCTGACGCTCCTCTAGGTTTTCAGGTAAGACTTCTAGTCGGGACGCTAAAGAAACCTTCCTTACTACGATTTCGACTTTGAGGTCATGAAACCGGTGGAGTACGCTTCTCAACTGGGTAACCTTTTCTGAAACTACAACCCTCCCTGACCCCCGTCCTCCTCTTCCCCTACTGTCTCCTATTCTACCAACCTACCGTAGTGACTGAGCTACCCACACTTAGACTCACTTGAGACCCTCAACCACTACCTGTCCCTCCGGACCGCACGACGTTAAGTACCCCAGCGTTTCTCAGCCTGTGCTGACTCGCTGACTTAACTTGACTTACTGGACTAGACTGAACCTAATGAAATTTCTAAGAAAACCGACGATATTCCCTTTCCCTAACAACCCCCATCCTCGTCGTCCTCCTGGTCAAGTAGGCCTACTCTCTTCTCTCCCCAAACCTGAGTCTACATCCGTCATCTTGACGGCTCCCCACCTATACGACCCCTACGTAAGACTTCCATGTCTTTTGTCCTGATTCTTACTTCCTTTCTCCTGTCGGTTCCCATTAAGACGTTAGATAACGACCATACCGACAGAGGGACTGTACTACTGCTCCAAGTCGGGTCTTCTCTTAGTATTACTTCGTTCCTATTCGTGGTACGAAAGGTCCTTCATGGTCTTCAACAAGACTTTAGTCAGGTACATCCTTCATAGATACGACTAGGTAAAGAACAACTTAAAACGTCGGTACTTAGAAACACAATAAAGAAGGACGAACAGAGGACAGAAGGAAGAGAAATTTCTGTGTAGGAATCTACCTTAGAAATGGGGGTTATTACTGTAAATTAATGAGAGGAAATTGTAAAAAGAACTCTAGACTTTATTTTTGTAGAGGATCCAAGACGGACGTCAGAAACCGGTTTTCTTTTTTTTAAAAAAACGATATAACTGAATAGTATACAAAATCTTGTACCTCTTCCTTGTACCGTTAAATTTTAACTTACTTCTCTAAAATGTATAGGAGGAGTCCCTTCAAAGAAGTAATTGTAAAAATTCTTTCGTTGCTTGTCTACCACCACATAAAATATCAATACCGTCAGTGTACGAAGTATGGAGTTGTTGTCAGTCGAGGAGTCGTGACTTTATAAAATTATAAAGAGATGCCAGAAACGATTCGTGTTGACTTATTAGGTAAAGTATAAATTTAGTACGGGTCACGAATAATGTATAATCCTTAAAACATTTACGAACAACTTATTGACTTACTTAGATAGTTTAGTTTCGAGTTTCTTATAAAGAAAAAGTGTTTCGTGTATTAATTAATACGGTAAAGTTGTTTATACGACTGATCCGGAGTTTGTAGAAAACTTGACTAGTACATATTTTGACAACTTTCGTCTTAAGGACTTAAGAGTGAGACCTAAGTCCGGTCACGTCGTGAAATTAATGAGAGAAACAGGGAGGACGACAGACGATTTCCTGTTCGAGAGTCAGCACGGTGAATACTTGGTGAGTGTAACCAATTCCAGTAGTTTCAAGTCACTTTTCCACTCGAAGGTCGAGAACGTGTGGTTAATCCCGAAGGAACGTGTGATTTCCCGAAAGGTCCACCGAGTCACTGTTTCTCAGACAGTCGGTTACGTCCTTTGTGTCCTCTGGGCCCAAACTAGGGACCCAACCCTTCTAGGGTACCTCCTCCTTGACCGTTGGGTGAGGTCATAAGAACGGACCTCTTAGGGTACCTGTCTCCTCAGACCGCCCGATGTCAAGTACCCCAGTGTTTCTAAGTCTATGTTGATTTGTTGACTCACTGACTCGTACATGTGTATGTTGACCTGGAGTGAAGAACCGTCGACGAGAAACGTACCTATGTATCAGAAGTATGGACAAACACCACACAGTGTCTACGAGGATGTGTCCAGTCTTTACTCTACGTCTCGTAGATTTATGTAGGTCCTGGTTAATTTACCTACCACCTCTAATTTACCTGTTATACCACCGGGTTGTAACAGTATACACCAGTGAGTTCACCATTCATAAGTGACGGAGAGGTGTCTCACTTCACTGACTTCAGCGAGTCAGTACAGGTTGAGAAACGCTGGGGTATCTGACATCGGATGGTCCGAGGAGACAAGTACCCTAAAAGGTCCGTTATCATGACCTCACCTAACGATAAAGGAAGAGGTCCCCTAGCAGGGTTGGGTCCCGAGCTTGAGCCCAGAGGGCGTAACATCTGTCTGTGAAATGACAGACTCGGTGGTCCCTTCAGGTTCAAGGACCTTACTTTTTATTTTGAGAACCTTTGGAGAGTACACAAAAATATCGTAATATTTTCATCGTTCTTAAATAATATTATTTTATTTATCATTTGGTATATTTTTTTATGTTTATTTTCGGTGAAAGTCGAAGAGGAGAGGGGGTAGGTAGGGGAGTCCTAGTGGTAATGGTTGTTTGGTATTTATAGGAACATATAATAAAATACGTGTATACAAGAAGATTGTGTCGATGTGATATGATACGTAAAGGACTTTGAACGGTACAAATCGATATCTGTAGTAGGGTAGGTCAAGTGTCTCTACCCGAAATAAGAGAATTTACCTAAAGTGTATACCGTAACTTCTAATATAAGATCAAAAAGACTTAAAAAAACGACAATTTTTGTTACGAAATACTAGTAACAAAATATATAGAAACACGTAAATAAACATCCTGTTTACACATCTTCGTCCCAACGATCCCATTTCACACCGGTGTAAAATTTAAAACTAACTATAACGGCTAACGGGGATGATTTACCGACTTGGTTAAATATGAGAATATGTGAGATCTTTATCATACCTGAAACCTTCCTTACTACGATTTCGACTTTGAGGTCATGAAACCGGTGGACTACTCTTCTCAACTGAGTAACCTTTTCTGAGACTACGACCCTCCCTAACCCCCGTCCTCCTCTTCCCCTATTGGCTCCTACTCTACCGATCTACCGTAGTGCCTGAGTTACCTGCACTTAGACTCACTTGAGGCCCTCTACCACTACTTGTCCCTCCGGACCGCACGACGTTAAGTACCCCAGCGTTTCTCAGCCTGTACTGACTCGCTGACTTGACTTGACTTGACTTGACTTGTATTCGTCTTTTATAGTTCTTCTCCACCGTTCTTATGTGTCCTCTTGATATGTTTTTTCTAGAAGTACTGGGTCTATTAGTGTTACCATACTAGTGAGTGGATCTCGGTCTGTACGACCTTACACTTCAGTTCACCTGGAATCCTTCGTAGTGATACTTGTTTCGATCACCTCCACTACCTTAAAGTTAACTCGATAAAGTTTAGGGTTTTCTACTACGACACTTTCACGATGTGAGTTATACGGTTGTTTAAACCTTTTGAGTCGTCACCGGTGTCCTGACCTTTTCCAGTCAAAAGTAAGGTTAGGGTTTCTTTCCGGTACGGTTTCCTACGAGTTTGATGGCGTGTTAACGTGAGTAGAGTGTGCGATCGTTTCATTACGAGTTTTAAGGGGTTCAGTCCGAAGTTGTCATGCACTTGTCACTTGAAGGTCTATAAGTTCGACTTAAATCGTTTCCGTCTCCTTGGTCTCTAGTTTAAAGGTTGTAAGCAACCTAGTAGTTTTATCTGTCGAAGTCTTTTTATAGATGAAGACAAATAATTGATACGGCTTCGGAAACTGACACACCTAGTGTTATTTGACACCTTTTAAGACTCTCTCTACCCATATGGTCTGGTGGACTGGACGGAGAACTCTTTAGACATACGTCCAGTCCTTCGTTGTCAATCTTGACCTGCACCTTGTTGTCTGAACAAGGTTCAGTCCTTTCCTCATGTAGTTCCGACATATAAGAGTGGGACGAATAAATTGAATATACGTCTCATGTAGTACTCTTTACGACCCGACCTACTTCGTGTTTGAACTTAGTTCTAAAGACCCTCTTCCTAGTTATTGGAGTCTATACGTCTACTGTGGTGGGAATACCGTCTTTGGTTTCTTCTTGATTTCTCGGAGAACTACTTTCACTTTCTCCTCTCACTTTTTCAACCGAACGTTGAGTTGTAAGTCTTTTGGTTCTAGGATCGTAGACCTAGGTAGTGGAGTACCGTTTATCTACCCCTTCATCACCTTTGTCACTGGCTGAAATAAAACCCCCCGAGGTTTTAGTGACGTCTACCACTGATGTCTGTACTTTAATTTTCTGTGAACGAGGAATCTTCTTTTCGATACTGGGTTGGATCTGTCGTATAGTTTTTCGTTTCTGTAATGAAACGGTTGTTTCCAGGAAGATCAGTTTCGATACCAAAAAGGTCATCAGTACATACCTACACTTTACACTTGATATTTCTTTCCACTCACGACTTCTTAACTACGAAAACTTGACACCACAACCTCTTCTGAAAATTCTCAGGGAACCTGACGTTCCTCTAGGTTAGTCAGTTAAGATTTACATTAGTCAGGACTTATAAGTAACCTTCCTGACTATGACTTCGACTTCGAGGTTATGAAACCGGTGGACTACGTTCACAGCTGAGTAACCTATTCTGAGACTATTACCCTTTCTAACTTCCTTCCTCCTCTTTCCCTACTGTCTCCTACTCTACCAACCTACCGTAGTGGCTGAGTTACCTGTACTCATACTCCCCTGAGACCCTCAATCGATACCTGTCCCTCCGGACCGTACGACGTCAGGTACCCCAACGTTTCTCAGCCTGTGTTGACTCTCTGACGTGACTTGACTTGTGAAAAATTTAACCATTGAAAAAGACGTTTACTTTCACCTTTTCTATCTCTTACTTGTGGTCCCTGGTATTGATCCCTCCATTTTCTCGTCGTTTTAATTCCTGTTCAGTGAAGTGGTGGCCGAAGACCGACCTAGACGACTCGGTTTACGTGGTACCCTCTCTTGACTTTCTTCCTGGACGACCAATTGGTTGTTTAGGGTCATTCCGTCCTGGTCTCTTCGGTCCAAGAGGTACTGTCTGTGCAAGAATGTCCTTTTTCTCTTTCTTTCTTCTTTCCTTCCTTCTCCCGAACTTCTGCCTTGTAGATCAGATGGACAGACCAAAACAAGTTTCTAGAGACATGGAGTAAAGTCCTCTACTTTCCTGAAAACCTGTTCCGAGAGAAAGTTTTCGTTATCAATGTTTTACGAACTCAACGTCACCAAATTAATTGTAGGGAGTCTTAAGGGTCTTCTTTGTTCTAGGTCACCTTATTTATTTAACTTAGTAAGTCCGTTTTGTCCAATTCCCTTGACTACACTTATTTACCGAGGAAGACCGGAAGGGATCAATATAATTATTTGTAGAGTACCTTGTAGAATTGGGATACGGACAGTTTGACACTTCGTTAGGTAACGAAAAAGAGAGGAACCTAAAAGATCCTCGCCTTGTTTTTCTATAGACTAGGGTTCTATTTTAGGGGTTTCATGGTAGTAGACGACGGTTCTTTGAAAGAAAGTCTTTTCATACTTATTTTTAATTCGAACATTTCCTTTTTATTTACGATCTTTGTCCTTTCGAACGGTGACCATAAAAGAGTTCTCCTAGTGGAAGTTACACACCTTTTAATCGTTCAAGTAACCGTAGGGGAGAGATCTAAGATTATGGTCTCTGACAGTGGAAAATGAGAAAACTCTTTTCACAAAAAATTATTAGACAGAGGGAATGGAGGTTCCACATACACGGTTGCTCAACAGACAGTGTCGGAATCTTTAGTATATTAATCCTACATATCCAGAATAATAAGTGTTCTTTCACTTTCACTTTCACTTAAACGAGTCAGTACAGGTTGAGAAGTGTTGGGGTACCTGACATCGGATGGTCCAAGGAGACAGGTACCTCAAAAGTCCGTTCTTATGACCTCACCCAACGGTAAAGGAAGAGGTTAATAAATGTTCTCAAGACAAAAATTTTTAGTGGTGTTTGTGATTTAATCTTTTAAACCTTAGTATTACGGAACCTCTTTACATTCAATCCAAGGACACTTCGATTGTCCGATTGTCCACACTGGTGTAGAAGTAGTCGTCTACCTATATATAAGACAAAATACGGACAAAGACAAATTTCCAAAATACTTATATATACTAAGTAATTGTAACTTCAGTATCGGTTGTCGGATTGAGTACTGGCTTGCTTCGAATGGACTCTATGAATAAGGGAGGTATTGCGTGTGAATTCACACGAATCCCGGAGACGTGATGTGAAGTCGTGATACGAAAACCCAGTGAAATATGTTGTTTTAGTCGTTGTTTTCCGTGTTTTTACGTTTTCTTAAAAATTTTTTTTTCCGTGAATTATATGACACTTCTCCTGCGAACAAATGACACACTTGACTTTGTTCTTCCGAAACGAGGGGGAGTCGATCCTTGTGTTCACAGTTTATTAAGTTAAGACGTAACAGACACTTACTCCTGCTCACAGTGTTCAGAACTAAACCCCATTGTTCATTCACAGTCACTCACTGGTCTAGTCTAGAGGGGAGGTCCGTGTCGAGGGACGGGACGGGTCGGGGAGACCTAACCGGGTCAAATCAAACCCGTCTCGGTTGTCTGCGTCGGGTAAACACTTCCGTACCTTGGTCCGGGACCTCTCCCCGACGTCACCCTGTACGTCCATTGGGAGGTAGGGGTCGACAAGTAGTATTTGACTCCTGTACCCCTGTTTCGGAGTATTTATTCACACCGAAGTCTGGGTCAAACCATTTACCACAATCTCCGAGTTCTCCACTTTCTCTACCGTCTAATTCCACAGATTCATGTTATGAAGAACGTCGAAGGGAAGAATAAGAAATAATTTGGGAGTATGGTGTCGTGTTTTATTTATTAAGAAATTTTCCTATTTGGTCTTATCCTAACGGTCTAAGGTGTTTATTTTTGTGTTCTGTCGGTTAATTCAAACTTAAAGTCTCTTTGTTGTTTACTACAAAAATTATATTTATACAGGGTGTAAGTAGTCAGTCAGTCAAGTCAACGAGTCAACACAGGTTCAGAAACACTGGGGTACCTGACGTCGTGCGGTCCGGAGGGACAGGTAGTGGTTAAGAACCTTAAATAAGTTTGAGTACAGGTGACTCAGTCACTACGGTAGGTTGGTAGAATAGGAGACAGTAAGAGAAGAGGAGGGCGGAAGTTAGAAAGGGTCGTAGTCCCAGAAAAGTTTACTCAGTCGAGAAACATAGTCCACCGGTTTCATAGCCTCGAAGTCGAAGTCGTAGTCAGGAAGGCTACTCATAAGTCCTGACTAAAGGAAATCCTACCTGAACAACCTAGAGGAACGTCAGGTTCCCTGAGAGATCTCAGAAGAGGTTGTGGTGTCCAGTTTTCGTAGTTAAGAAGTCACGAGTCGAAAGGAATATCAGGTCGAGAGTATAGGTATGTACTGATAACCTTTTTTGGTATCGGAACTGATCTACCTTAAGTAGGATTTACGAAATACGAATATCAATTCCATTCTTACAGATCCCAAAGGGTCCATCGTGATCGTTATTTCATGGACGGACAGTTACGTCCTCTGTGTCTCTACGTCCAAGGTAGGGACCCAGTCCTTCTAGGGGACCACTTCCCTTACCTATGGGTGGGGTCATTAGAACACACCTCTTAGGGTACCCGTCTCCTCGGACCGACCCGATGTCAGGTACCCTAACGTTTCTCGACCTGTGTTGATTTCACTGACTCGTGTGTACGTTTCTAAAGGTCACGACACTCGTCTCTCTACATTTGTCGGTTCCTCCCTTCAGTCCTTTCACCCACTACGTACCCTCGGTCCTCGTCTCCTCACCAAAAGGAAGGACTAAGGTGTTTACGGGGGAACTTTCAGTAAATCTAAAACGACTTGAAGTCAAAGAAATAGAAAATGAACTCCTATTACTGAAGAAAGAGTCATCCGTTGACCCTACTGGTTTACTCTATTATATACATTCAGAGGACGTGTCAAGAAGGGGTGGGGTGTGTGTGGAGCGGTTTATTCTCAGTAACAGTAATAATAATAATAGTGATAATAATAAAATTAGACTCCGATCTCCCTCTTGGTCGTAAAGACACTGGTAGTTTTCGAAACCGATAAAATAAACCCAAGCCCAAACCAAACCCAAAACCAAAACAAGGGTCTCGACAACCCCGAACTCTTTATAGTAGGATCCGTCTATAAGTCTTAACGGAAAAAAAAAAGTTGTATTCTTTTTTATCAAACGAAGAGAAGATTGAAGGAGTGGTACTTGTCATTTTTACAGTTAATGTGTTGACGAACATCATGTAGAGTAGATTGTAGACCTACAAACCGTTGAAACTCTACGGTTAAAAAGTTTGAAGTTTCACCTACGGACAACTAAAACATAATACTGACACTTTGAGGTAAATAAAATATGGAAATAATCGTAAGGACTTCACTGAAAGGTGTGTATACTAAATAAAGAACGAATGAGTGACAAGTCCTAGTTCGTTGTTTCCCAAACTTACTACTTCTTGATTACTTCTTAGTACCGTCGAATGAGGTGTTTAAAGAGTTTGTCTTGGTAACGAAACACAACTAAAAGAATAAATTAAAAGTCTTTAACTCTTAAGTCGTCATCATCGTTTCCAGAATCCGTTATTGTCACCTTAAGTACCTAAATCAGTAAGTGGTTTATAAACATGTAACACACTGATGTTACCGAGTGAGTGACAATATCCGTACCCTCTGTGTTATTACTTACTTTTTATCCACTTTTGGGGACGAGAGAACCTTGAGTGACAGTTCCTTCTACCTGTTGTCTATCTTATTATTTATATTACTAACTAGAACCAACTAGTGTTCCAACTGTGTAGGAGATAGTCTTTTAATCGAACCTCGTGTCCTCTATTTACCTTGTCCGATAATAGTGCCTGTGATCCAGGTAGGTGTCCACAGGGGTAGTGGTCTAATCATATCTGATGTTTACCACGGAACTTTATCCGTCTCCAGTTGTATTCGTCGTCTTAACCCGCTTGACTACACCCGATTGTCTCCTCCGGTTGTCCGTCCCATCTCCGTCCCGATCCTCCCCACCGTTATCGACACTCGTCCGTCTGAGTCCAGTACGAGTGTCTTAGAGATGTCGATGGTGTCGATCCGGTCTCCTCTCGACGTTAGGACACAATCTCCTCGGTGCCACCTCCTCTCCAGGTGGTTCTGTCTCGGGTCCGAGACGTCACTTGACCCCCTGACCGTCGGACTGGTATCCTCCGTCCGTAAGTAAGAAAGACAGTCATAAGAAATTCGTGAGTGATACACAGTACAGAATAAAGGTCATGACCGTTATGCCGTCACTTATTCTGGCTGTTTAGAAGGAATACCTCGACGTACGTCTCATTTGTCATTTATAATATGGACGGGACGTTTATCCGAGTACTCATGGTAAAAAGATCTAAGGTATATAAACGCAATTATATACTATAAACAAAAAGAGAAAGACAGAATGAAGTGAGACATATTGTCCGAGATCCAAGTAACCGTAGAGATGTTGACTAAGTGTAAGTGGAGTCTGTCCCCTCCACTGAACCCTCGTCTGAGTTCCTGTGTCGACCCCTTCCTCTCCTACCCTTCTTGACTCTTTCGTAACTGTATATATGTGAGGGTACACATTTTATCTATCGATTACCTTTCGACCGTTATGGTTTCTTACAAGTTTGATGATGTGTTAACGTGAGTAAAGTGTACGATTGTTTGATTGTGGGTTTTAGGAGGTTCGATCTGTAGTTGTGATGTACTTGGCTCTAGAAGGCCTACATTTTCGACCTAAATCTTTTCCGTCTCCTTAATCTCTAGTTTAACAATTGTAGGTAACCTAGTATCTTTTTCATTCTCTGAAGGTCTTTGTGTAGATGAAGACGAAGTAACTAATACGATTTCGGAAACTGCCACACCTAGTGTTGTTTGACTTTTAAGACTTTCTCTACCCTTATTGTCTGGTGGAATGGGCGGAGGACTCTTTGGACATACGTCCAGTTCTTCGTTGTCAATCTTGGGTCTGTTCCTTGTTACTTGACCAAGTTTTGACCCTTTCCTCATGAAGTTCCGACATATAACAGTGGGACGAATAAATTGAATATACGTCTCATGTAGTACTCTTTACGACCCGACTTACTTCGTGTTTGACCTTAGTTTAACGGTCCTCTTTATAGTATTGGAGTCTATACGTCTACTGTGGTGGGAATACCGTCTTTCACTTCTCCTTATTTCTCGGAGAACTACTTCCATTCTCCTCTCAGTTTTTCGACCGAATTTTGAGTTGTAGTTTTTTGCTTTAGTACTGTAGGACAGACTAGTGAAGTACCGTTTATCTACCCCTTTGTTACTGTCTGAAATAAAAGAACCCGAGGTTTTAGTGACATCTACTACTGAAGTCGGTACTTTAATTTTCTGTGAACGAGCAACCTTACTGAAGGGACCACCGAGTCTGACATTTCACAGACGGATGTTACGTCCTCTGGGTCCAAGTTAGGTACCCAGCCCTTCTAGAGGACCTCTTCCTTTACCGTTGGGTGAGGTCGTAAGAACGGACCTTTTGGGGTACCTACCTCCTCGGACCAACCGATGACAGGTACCCCAGCGTTTCTCAGCCTGTGCTGACTCACTGAAGTGAAGTGAACGAGGAGCCTTCTTTTCGATACTGTTTGGATCTGTTGTATAATTTTTCGTCTCTGTAACGAAACAACTGTTTCCAGGTAGATCAGTTTCGATACCAAAAAGGTCATCAGTACATACCTACACTCTCAACCTGATATTTCTTTCGACTCACGGTTTCTTAACTAACAAAACTTCACACAACGACCTCTTCTTAGAACTCTCAGGGAACCTGACGTTCCTCTAGGTTGGTCAGTTAGGATTTCCTTTAGTTAGGACTTGTAAGTAACCTTCCTGACTACGACTTCGACTTCGAGGTTATGAAACCGGTGGACTAGGTTTTTCGACTGAGTAACCTTTTCTGGGACTACGACCCTTTCTGACTTCCGTCCTCCTCTACCCTACTGTCTCCTGTTCTATCAACCTACTGTAGTGTGATAAACTACCTGTACTTAAACTCCTTCGAGGCCCTCAACCACTACCTGTCCCGTCGGACTTCACGATATCACGTACCCCAGTGTTTATCAGTCTGTACTGACTCACTGACTTGACTTCTGGGTAAATTAACAAGAACCCACCTCACCAAAATAATTCGGGACGTCCACTAAGATTACACATTGGTCTCGATTCTTAGTGACCACCCAGGCACGTGGTGTTTTTTCGTCTACCAGTGAGTAGGTAAGTAGTGGAAAAGAGCTATAAATAATACCGCGATCCTTGGTGTGATGGATCGCGTATCGTTCCTACACCCTCTACTATGTAGACCGACCATATTTGTTGTTCCGCCCATCTTCCAGAAATGGGATCTCTCACTGGGTTAGTATAGACAAGAAACCTTTGATTGTCACCATTTATTTTATTGACACCGATCCACCTCTTGGACCGTCTCCCCTCTCACTAATCTCGTTATCAAGAGTGAGAATGCGTGTATAGTCTTAGTAGACGTCCTAAGGAACTCGGTCACAGAGGTACGACGTTGGGGGTCTTAAAGACTAAATCCTCCAGACCTCTCTCCGGACTCTTAGACGTAAAGACTGTGGTCAGGGGTCCACTACGACAACCAAACTTCTGGTTGAACCTCTGAGTTGTCACTCAATCGGAACCGACACCACATACCAGTCCACTTTCCGTTCCTTCCGGATTGAGTCTACTCTCATTACCTCTCTTCTCTTATTCGACTCTCCAACATACGTACAGTTAAGTTATTCTTGGAACGTTAACTAACGGACTTCTCTCCCGACTCCCTCTCCCGTTTCCTCCTACAGATATTCCTACGACTCCTGTTATACACCCTTCGTTAGAGAAAATCTTCCACGAACAAAATCACGAGACAATTTTCGTTTCCCAAAAAAAAGACAAAAGAGAAATATCTAAAAAAGGGGGGATGACTTATCATGTTATTTAAGGTGACGGAATAAACAAAATAGTATATTTTCTTACGAACGGTTATAGATAATTCGATTATAATTCGAACCAAGGTCTTGTAGAACATCACCAATAAAGATCGTATAAGACCTTAGACATGAATCCCATGAGTCAAGGAATTGGTTGGGAGTAATCTTTGACTTAACGATCACGTGCCCGAATAGTTCCAATAATACGGGTGTCATAATAAGTAAATATCGTCTACGTCCGGTCCCCTCGGGTAGGAGACTATCACGTAAATAAAGTTATTAAATGTTTGACTTTCCGACTACTATCTCGTTATTTGTGACACTTTTCACAAAGATAAAAACTGACTAAAAAGACTATCTACTTTGTTATTTTTACCAAATTTTAAAAAAGGAACACACTCCTATACTGTAACTTTTTGTGAACGGATATTAAAAGTTTCGATCTCATCATGACTCCTCGACAAATGATCTAAATTATTAGATATTAAACCTCTTTACTATCTCTACTCTATAGGAAAAATAATAGACCGATCTCTATTTCGTACTACAAGTCGGGGAGACGTAGTGTGGTGGATAAGTATTTTACGTATAAGAGGAAGGACTGGAGTCCGAAGGGTTCATAGAACCGTCACCGAAGCCTTAGACGTAAATTTTAGTCCTGGTATCCAAACAAAAAAAAAAATTATTGACCTTCCCTTATATAAATCCCACATTTCCCCTCCGCTAGATTAAGATATTCAATCTCGTTTCTTCGTAGTGTTCTTACCCCCAAAAGTGTACAAATAAAGAGACACTAATCATATGTGTTAGGCCCGAAGGGTCCACCTCGATCACCATGTCTCGGGCGGACGGCCACGTCCTCTGTATTCTTGACGTCCAAGTCAGGAATTCAGTCCTTCTAGGGGACCTTCTCCCGTACCGTTGGGTGACGTCATAAGAATGGACCTCTTAGGGTACCTGTCTCCTCGGACCTCGTGATGTCAGGTGTCCCGACGTTTCTCAACCTGTACTGACTTCACTGAATCGTGTGTCCGTCATGTGCATTAGTAGTTAGAGTGTTGTCTTTTGTCTCCGAGGGGGTCGGGCCATGACCGTCGAACAGTTATTACACAGTTTCCTTCGAGGTTGATCTTGAGTCCAGACGAGAGAGAAGTCCGTCACGATAAAAATGGTTGTTACTGCTAGAGTGGATCAATAAACGAAAACACTGATAGTGGTATGGTTTCGAAAATACCAGTGGTATAAAACGAACGGACTTTTAATATATATGTAAATAATGGATTTTTATGTTCACTTTGGCTAAACTTAACCCTAGTGTTTTGGGAATACCGAAGATGTGTATGACAACCCGGTGAATACACGTGGAATGGGTCTACGTAAGATAAAAAAGGATTACGACCACCACTTTCGAATTACCATTGAAGAAGAAAAAAAAAAAAAAAAAAATGAAAAACAAGTCGAAATAACTCCATATAAAGTGAATACTATTTGTTGTGTATAAACTTTATACTCTAAACTACTGACCACCGTATATACATGTAAGTACTTTGGTAATAGTAATAGTTCTTGTATAGATAATCGTGTTTGTAAAGGAACATAAGGAAATATTAAAGAGGGAAGAGAGGGGTGGGTGAGGACCGAATCTTCGGTGACTCGATGGAAGACAGAACTGTCTAAACGAGCAAAAAAGATCTCAAAGTTTATTTTATCTATTATCTGTGTGTAAAAAAAAAGGACGACCAAGAAATTAAGTCTTTTAAACTCTAAGTAAGTACAATACGGTACATAGTTATCGAGAAAGGAAAAATGACCGCTCATCATCAGGTAACTTATCTATGTGGTGTTGTACACAAGATTCAGCGAAGTCAACACAGACTGAGAAACTGGGGGACGCCTGATATCGGACGGACCGAGGATACAGGTACCCTAAGAGGTCCGTTCTTATGACCTCACCCAACGGTAAAGGAAGAAGTCCCCTAGAAAGGTCTCTAGTTTGGAGATAGAGAATGAAAGAATGCCGAGAATGAAACCGTCCGTCCAAGAAATGGTGATCGTGGTGGACCCTTCGGTGTTGTATAGACACGTATATTTTATCTACAAATAGGTAAAGAGAATAACTACCCATAACCCTAACAGAGGTCAAAGGTCGACAATGTTTATATGGACGATATTTGTAGATGTGTGTTCAGAATACACATGTACGAAAGTTAATAGAACCCACTTATGGATTCCTACTTTACTGACCTAGGATATCATTCGCACCCGTAAATTTTAAAATTCTTCGGTTTTCACAAAAAGTTTTACCAAAAATGAGTAAAATATAAAGGTGGTCGTCACAAAACTCAGGGTCAATGAGGTATAGGAGGAGTCACGACTTACTCTGGTTAGCAAGATTAAAAACAGTAAGATTATACACGAATACTATAGAGAGATACAAAATTTATACGTAAAAGATTGTTGGTCTTGAATTCTGATCGTTCACAATGAGACGAGAAGTTTCTCTTCATTGTTTACCTTATACTTTTACTCAAGAAAAAAATTTAAATAAATAAAATTAACCTCCGTGTCTACATATCTTGTCAGAAAACCTGAGACACCCTCTCCCTCTCCCACCCTACTAAACCCTCTTACCGTAACTTTGTATATATTATAGTATATTCTTTGCTTAGTGGTCAGATCCAAACTACGTCCTATGTCCTTATACTTTTACTCTTATGTCCTTTCAATTATGATCAGGACAGTTTTAAGGTCTTTTTAATTAGTTAGTTCACTAATTATTTATCAATCTTTTTTCAATCGTCATAGTACTCGACGACTGGATCCTGAGGATGACTGTCAAGTGTGACTGTCTCGTTTCTAATAATTATAAATCTAGTCTATAATAATCTAGTCGTTTATTCTCTGTTACATCCGATGTTTATGATATGTGTCAGTAGCCTTGAACTGCCAATAAAGGTACTACTCTTTATGAACACACGACGATCCGAAGGTTTAGGAATCGTGGAGACACAGGAGGAACCAAAGGTCAGAGTACACAGAGAAGTGAGAGGACGACGTCGTTTCAGAGAAGTAAACGACAACCCAATTTAGGTCCAGGAGGTTGTCGGAGTACAAACTACTGTGATTAAACAAAGTCACACATGAAAAGGTAAGTGTTACCGGGAGAAGGTTAGAAGACGTACAAAAAGGAAAAATAGATCGACAGTTGAGTCCTATAAAATACTTTTTAGTGAACATGTAACGAATGGGTATTTAAAAATATTAAAAGATTAACCTATTTGTGTTACCGGATAAAATATACGAATAAGTAATGTAATAGATAACTTACAGGTCAAACCCTCCTTAGAATAATAGGATCAGGTTTCCAGATATAGACAGTTATATATTACTAACTGAACTAGAAAAATTACGATACCTATAATTTAATCTGAGTTAACAGTGGAATAAAAGTCAATATGAAACTGGAAAGTAATGATTTCGTCAAAACGTAAATTTGTCCGAAATTAGATACATCTTAGAGAATAATAATTTAACCTTATCGAAGGGTTTGGACGACGTTAACAGTCACCCCATGTTAAAGTTCCCTCAAAAGGATTTACCCTTCCTTTTTTATTAGAGAAATAACTATTCCTCATAACACTATAAAAGAGGTTTTTACAAGGGTTCTAATAATGTCTTTAGTTTCTTGTGATACGGAACGACGTAAATAGACTATATACTTCCTCTTTTATTCTAAAATCGTTTCAGTTTTACTAATTTAAAAATGGAAGATTCGATTCTTCTTTTTGATCTTTCTAAGGAGTGATTAAAGAAAAACGATTTAGTCCTTTGATAGTTGTTCTGCCGGGGGAAAGTAGTACCTCGATCGATCTTTTCTTACACACTTCAGTGACACCGTTTCTAATAAAATTTTCCTTAGAGACTCATCTTTTATTTCGGGAATATGTGCATATCTTTAATCTGATCGAACCCTCTGATAGACGCGTCGACCTTTATATTCTTTTAATACAAAAAATATAGAAGTCAAGTCAAGTCAAGTCAGCGAGTCAGCACAGGCTGAGAAACACTGGGGTACTTAGCGTCGTGCGGTCCGGAGGGACAGGTAGTGGTTGAGGGCCTCAAGTGAGTCTGAGTACAGGTAGCTCAGCCACTACGGTAGGTCGGTAGAGTAGGAGACAGCAGGGGAAGAGGAGGACGGGGGTTAGGGAGGGTCGTAGTCTCAGAAAAGGTTACTCAGTTAAGAAACGTACTCCACCGGTTTCATGACCTCAAAGTCGAAATCGTTGTAAGGAAGGTTTCTTTAGGGTCATGACTAGAGGAAATCCTACCTGACCAACCTAGAGGAACGTCAGGTTCCCTGAGAGTTCTCAGAAGAGGTTGTGGTGTACTTCTAATAAAGGGAGTCCAATAATTATGTAACGTTTTTATAAGGTGCACATAAATTCGTTTAAATGTCGTAGACTTTTCGTTCTAGTGTAGGTTTATTTAGATGTCCATAAGGTTAACAGATAAGGATCGGACCCTCCGTCATTCAAGACCCTTTAAAACAAATAATTCTGAGAAATAAACTTCATCATCTCAAATGTCGTCGAAAAGAGTTTTATGTCAAAATCATAGTACTATTCGACTTCTTGAACAATTTATTTGAGAAGCCAACTGAGGTCTGGAGGACTTAGAGACTCCAACCTCAGATCCTTAGACGTAAAAATGATTAGTAGGTCCACTAAGTACCCGAGTGACCGAAAACTTTTGGTGACGAAAATTCTCTTACATAAGAGATGTAGACGTAGAGGTAAGGAAGGGACGTTTATCCAAGTAGTTATAGTAAAAAGATCTAAGGTATATGTACACAATTATGTGATATAAACCAAAAGGGAAAAACTGAATGAAGTGAGACATGTTGTCCGAGGTTGAGATACACTGGGATATCTGTCATCAAACGGTTCCAGGAGACAGGTACCTTAAGAGGTCCGTTCTCTTAAGAGGTAGCTAGAGTGATCTTGAGTGCGTTTAAGCAAGAAACCCTCTCTCACCCTGCTTACCTGTTTCATCGTATCAACGACTCTTCAACGATACATCGAGTCCCTCTAGTCAGACCACGAAACACTACTGGACCTCCCGTCTCCCCTTCCTCCGAGTCTTCTCTTTCAACTAAGCACAACAATATACAGTCTTTGGTTGTGTTACAACATTTTTAATTTTTGACTTTGCAAATTTTTTCAAAACTTTTACGTTTTTTCTTTTTCTCTTTTACATACACGATAGTATACCCTATTAATGTCTATGTTCTCATTTGACTTAAAAAATATTTAAAACCTCAACTCAACATCTGACATTTCTTACGAATAGACAATGGAATTTAGATAAATACGGACTTTTAAAAGGACCTCTACTAATCTCTCAAATACCCCGACTGAAGGTAGTACGTGGTATACATTGGGTGGTATAAGTTAAAGTACACACACTTGTAAACGTGGTACTAAACACGAAACACACGTACACGCACACACGAGTCAACGAGACACCACAGGTCGAGAAACGTTGGGGTTCCTGACATAGGGTGTTCCGAAGTACCCTAAGAGGTCCGTTCTTATGACCTCACCCAACGGTAAAGGAGGAGGTCTCCTAACAAGACTGGATCCCTAGCTTGGGTACAGAGGACTCAGAGGACGAAACCGTCCGTCTAAGAAATGGTGACTCGGTGGACCCTTTTGAATCCCGATTAAGTAGAATTTAATAGGGTCTTTTGAAAGTCGTTTTTAATACCATTCGTGAGTCATTTATAATGAATTGTTCCTTTATTTACTTACTTATTTACGGATATAGTAGAAAAAGTGGGGAAGGACGGGAATTTTGAAAGATATATAGAATAGTGTCATTAATTATAAAAGTGAGTAGGTCTAAGGTTCAATTTTCGACCTCGGTGGAAGGGTAAATATACGGTACAACTCAGCGAAGTCAGTACAGACTGAGACACGTTGGGATACCTAACATCGAGCGGTTCGGGGAGACAGGGACCCTAAGAGGTCCGTTCTTATGACCTCATCCAACGGTAAGAAAAAGAAGTCCCTAGAAGGGTTGGATCCCTAGTATGGGTGGAGAGAATGCAGAGGACATAACCGTCCACCCAAGAAATTGTTATCGCGGTGGACCCTTCGGGGGGTAAATATACTAACCAGTGGTTTAGGGAAGTACAAACACGGTAGATCTTAAAAGAGTGAAGGAACCATAGAGGTTCGAGCCCAATATACTCTACCATATACAATCAAAGAGTCAGTAAAGACTGACACTGAGGTGTCTGATATCGGACGGTCAAAAGAGGTAGGTACTCGAAAAGGTCTGTTCCTATAACCTCACCCAACGGTAAAGGAAGAGGTACCCTAGAAGAGCTGGGTCCCTAACTTAGGTCGGAGGACGTAACGTCCGTCTAAGAAATGACAGACTCGACGGTCCTTTCAGGTTATATACAATCATTTTCCTTAATATTTAATTTTCTATATTCCTATTTCTCGTATATACGTGGATTCGTATATCGGATATTTATAAATTTTGTAACAATATGTCTTAATTTTAGTTATCGGTATCTAAAATCGTGTTAGGAAAATCTTTGAAATTTAGTACATTTTTGTTAGTTTCCTGATATCCTCTAAATTTATAGTGCTGACTACTTGGATTTGGTTATCTACATATCTTTAAATATGGTTTGTCTACTGGTAACGATGTAAAAAATGTGGTCTCTATTCACTTATACCTTATAGGTATTTTGATACATAATTTAAGGTTTTTTCAACAGTAGTATGTCTGATATAGGAGACAAGTAGTATCTCACTTTAATCTTAGGTCGTTGTCTCCTAAAAAATTAGAGTATACGGACCATCACTTCATTGTATCATAATTGATTGGGAACCCAACATTTCTTATGGTATTTCCTTTAATGTTTTATGAGTCTTGACTCGGTGTTCCTTCATGCGGTTTTAAAACCTTATGTCAATTTGTTCATGAATTTACCTTTAAAGATCAAACATTATGTAAACGGTTGTTTTTTCTTTTTAACTTTTGTTCACGTGTCGAGAGTTGAGTTCTTAGACCTTTTTCCTCGTTCCTCGTGTGTGGGTTTCCTTGTTTTATTCCTTTGTAATGCTGATTTTCCTCTTTAGTCACTTTCTATTTTGTCTTGTCATCTCTAATTGACACGGACTTTGATCGATATACTTTTTTGCACATTATATTTATTTGGCAATCATTCTCACCTTTACATCTCCACTCCGTACCTCTCGTTCTCGCTCGCGTGATCATGTCTCTTTTTCTTTCTTACTTTACATTATTGAGACTTATTACATATAGTATCGGAGATTGAAAATATGATATATATCATATACATAATATAAAGATAGTATATAACATGAATATATACCATTACCTTGATCATATATCTTTATATATGTCATAGTATATACTATGTTACATAAAAATGTAAGTACACTTTATAGGTAGTGTATATATACTGTACACATGTGTAATATACATTATAAAACATATCACAACACATACAGTATATGATCAGAGATTAAGTACTTAAATATATTATGTATAACGTTTTCATATTTTTATCGTTTCATAACGTAATACTTTTTCTCTTATTATCAACGTTGTCTTTAGTTCCCTTATTATTAGTATGTCATTGATTAAACTATTATATCTGTTTTTCCCTTTATATATTTTTAATTAAGTTTTTGATTTTTGACCTTATTTATCAGTAAAATTTTCACTTTACCTTGACTTAATGAAATGACATATAGACTTTGATTATGTTGTAACATTTAGTTGATATGAATTTAGTTTTATCTTTATCACTTTGTCATAATTTTAGGAAGTACGTTGTTTTCGAAGTTAGGGTCCATTAAGATATCGACAGTTCAAAATAGTGTATAAGTTTCTTGTATACGAATAAAATATAGTAACATTTTAAATCCCTTTTTCCTTTGTGATGAAATGAGTAAGATACCTTAATGATTTTGAACTAAGAGTCCATTCTTGTTCTATCTCTTTCTTTTAATATTTTGTTAAGTCCTTGTAACCATACTCTACGGTTTATTTTTATACACGATTCGTTTGGATTCGTATAATTTTTGTGATATAATACTAATTCATCCCAATAAGGTCTTTGTATCCAACCAAGTCGTAATCTTTATATAGTTACATTAAGTATTATAATTGCTTGATTTCTTCTTTTTTGAGTATACTAATAGAGTTGACTTCGTCTTTTTACTTAACCTACTTCAAATTAATGAAGTATTAAAATCTTGTGATGAGTCTTTTGATTCTTATTTTCCTTTAAAGAAGTTCAATAACTTCTGGTACATAGTTTTTAAATTCGTTTGTAGTAAGAACGTCTTCTTAAAATTTTGTAAGGTGATTCTAGTCTTTTTTTTTTTTTTTGTGTTCCTAAGAATGATAATGGTAAATGTACAAAGTTTCAGGACCAATCAATCGATACTCTGTGACTTTTTAGAGTCTCTATATTTCTGATATTTCTTTTAGATTTTAGAGTAATATACGCCTATTACAGTAGTATATCGGTCCTTTAGATTGTCTTAATTGTTTATTCTCATCATTACATTCTTCATTCGAAATAACAGTCTAGTTAAATGTTTTGAGTCATCTTAAAGAGATGTGGTCACTACTAATTAACCTTTTATAATATGACAAATGTTTCCGTCACAGTGGGTTTTCTAAAGAGACCTTAAGGGACCACCGATTCTGTCATTTCATAGACGGGTCTCATGGCTCTGGATCCAAGCTAGGGACCCACTCCTTCTAGGGGTCTTCTTCTTTACCGATGGGTGAGGTCATAAGAACGGACCTTTTAGGGGTTATTGTCTCCTCGGACCGTCTGATGTCAGGTACCCCAGGGTTTCTCAGTCTGTACTGACTCACTGATTGTGATTGTCTTATGTGTCCTACAAATGTCTTTTTCAAGATTTTAATTAATAAGTCAAGTCAAGTCAAGTCAGCGAGTCAACACAGGTTGAGAAACCGTGGGGTGCTCACCGGCGTGCGGTCCGGAGGGACAGGTAATGGTTGGGGGCCTCAAGTGAGTTTGAGTGCAGGTAGCTCAGCCACTACGGTAGGTCGGTAGAGTAGGAGATAGTAGGGGAAGAGGAGGACGGAGGTTAGGGAGGGTCGTAGTCTCAGAAAAGGTTACTCAGTTGAGAAGTGTACTCCACCGGTTTCATGACTTCAAAGTCGAAATCGTAGTAAGGAAGGTTTCTTGTGGCTCCTGACTAGAGGAAATCTTACCTGACCAACCTAGAGGAACATCAGGTGTCCTGAGAGTTCTCAGAAGAGGTTGTGGTGTGAAGTTTTCGTAGTTAAGAAGTCACGAGTCGAAAGAAGTGTCAGGTTGAGAGTGTAGGTATGTACTGGTGAACTTTTTGGTATCGGAACTGATCTACCTGGAAACAACCGTTTCATTACAGAGACGAAAACTTATACGATAGATCGAACCAGTATTGAAAGGAAGGTTCCTCATTCGCAGAAAATTAAAGTACCGATGTTAGTGGTACGACACTAAAACCTCGGGGGTTTTTATTTCAGACTGTGACAAAAATAACAAAGGGGTAGATAAAGGGTACTTCACTACCCTGGTCTACGGTACTCGAAGTAAAAGACTTACAACTCGAAATTCGATTGAAAAAGTGAGAGGAGAAAGTAAAAGTAGTTCTCCGAAAAATCAAGGAAAAGTGAAAGACGGTATTCAGTAGACGTATAGACTCCAATAAATATAAAGAGGGTCGTCAGAACTAAGGTCGAACACGAAGAAGGTCGGGTCGCAAAGAGTACTACATGAGACGTATCTTCAATTTATTCGTCCCACTGTTATATGTTGGAACTACATAAGGAAAAGGATAAACCTTGGTCAGATAACAAGGTACAGGTCGAGATTGACAACGAAGGACTGGACGTATATCCAAAGAGTTCTCCGTCCAGTCCACTAGACCATAAGGGTAGAGAACGTCTTAAAAGGCCAAATAACACTAGGTGTATCAGTTTCCGAAACCATATCAGTTATTTCGTCTTTGTCTACGAAAAGACCTTGAGAGAACGAAAAAGGTACTAGGTTGTCTACAACCGTTAAACTAGAGACCAAGGAGACGGTAAAGATTTTGGTCGAACTTGTAGACCTTCAAGTGCCAAGTGCATAACGACTTCGGACCGAACCTCTTAAAACTCGTAATGAAATGATCGCACACTCTACTCACGTTAACACACCATCACACTCGTAAGAAACCGTAACGGAAAGAAACCCTAACCTTACTTTTGTCTGGAAAAGGTCAGGACACCGGTGTGACGACTCAAAAGGTTTAAACGACCGTATAACTCACGTCGTAAAAGTGTCGTAGTAGGAGGTCCTAAACTTTATCGAGTTGACCTTAAGGTAGTGGGGGCGACCGAAACAAGTATCACTACGAAAGATTCCGGGTGCACTGAAGTGTAAGGTCCTACAGACCGAGATCCACTCACTATTGTGGTAGCGTTAATAGAACCAGTACTTCTAGAAAAACATGTCAAGAAGACACATAAGAACGGTGGAGAAGAATTATAGAAGACGACGACAATCCAGGTATGGTAAAGACAGGAAATAGTTCGGGTAGAAACGTACTTTACAAGGGAACTATGGAGATTAAAAGAACTTCTCTAGAGATCAGAAAGGGTAAGACAACAAAAGGAGATGAAGAAACGTAACTAGCGACTCCTTCCGAAAGAACAGAGAGGAACGATAATAAGAAACCTTGAGACGTAAGTGTACGAATATAGAAAGGAAAAGAGGAAACGAAAGTCTTCTATATTTACTTACTTTGTTTTTATGGAACAAGACCTCCTAATTACACAATATCATTTCTACAGTCAAAAGAGGTTTTAATTAAAGATTTAAAATACGTTAAGGGTAGATTTATCCCTTAAACCACCGTTGAACTGAAAGATTTTAAATTCTCCCTTGTGGTGTTGAAAAATTATCAATTCAGTTGACACTTTTCTTTCCCGTTTCTTTCCTCCAAGTCCAATAATCTTCTATCCAGTAGGACGTTTTACTCTCACTACTCTTCGTCCTACGATTTTCGTGTTCCTATCTGTTTGTCACCTTGTCCTTATCTTGTGTCCTTATCTAGGTGCCTCTTGACCGTCGACTATTACCTCCGGTTACCTAGATATCCTTTTGCTATTTATCAATTTATTTACAATCTTTTTGACCGACTACTATACTTCTTTTTATTTTGACATAGCCCCCTCCCCCCTCGACTTTACCCCGGACCGACAATCAGTGAGTCAACACGGACTACGAAACACTGGGGTACCTGAGATTATCAGGTGGTCCGAGAAGACAGGTACCTTAAGGGGTCCGTTCTTATGACCTTACCCAACGGTAAAGGAAGAGGTCCCCTAGAAAAACTGAGACCCTAGAAGAACTGGGTCCCTAGTTTGGACACAGAGGGCGTAACGTCCGTCTAAGAGACAGCAGACTCGGTCGTCCCTTTACCCCCTCCTCACAGGTTTCAGAGTTTGAAACTTAATATTTTATTTATGGAGCACTCCTACAGTACACGTCGTACCACTGATGTCGAATTATAAGGTAACATAAACTTTCAAGATTCACTCGTCTTAAAATTTCAAGAGTAGTCTCTAATGAGACCACCGGGTCATTAACTATTATGTGGAAGACTATCTCCCTGTGTCAAAGCTGGGGGAGTGACCCTTTGATTCCAGGGAACACGGTACCCGGTTTATCTCTCGAACACGTGACGTCGATCTCTTCTGGGGGAGTGTGGTGGTGATCTCTTTAGGGTATTCCTCGTTCTTTCTGGGTCGTGTTAGTTTTATTTTTATTTATTTTAATTTAAAATTTCAAGAGTAGTGTTCTTTTTTTTTTTTTACACAAGATGGTACACACTACTGGGTTCAATTGATCTCAATAAAACTACTAGTAGAACGTTATATGTATATGTTTATAGTTTAGTAACACGACATATGGACTTTGATTATATTATACCATACTTTTAAAATGGAGTTAAAAATTTAAAGTTTTTGTTAACATAGAGAAAGAACATGTTACTTGTATCAAACTAAGGTTAGTAAGCACCTTCCTACTTTGATATTCGTTTTTTATTTTATATCTTTCGAAATACACTGGGTTATCACATCTTTCAGAATGTTTTCTTTTGAGGTTTTAGTCTTCAGTACTCCGTTTTTTTTTTTTTTTTTTCCACAAACCTAAGTTGATATCGGTTTGATTGACAACTTTCTACAAGTCAGGATTCAGTTTTCGTGAACTTTTGAAGTGAAAATATGACGTATAAGTATTATTTACTCAGTAATTTATTACGGATTCTTCATGGTGGTACCCCAATTCTTGTTGCACATAACGAGAAAAAGTATCGAACCCCTGGGACGGGTCACGGACCGTGTATTATCCACAAAATATCTATAAACGACCTTTTTTATTCAAAATGACATCAAGGATTTGATACATTATTCTGTTCCTTTACACATTAGGTAGAATCTTTATAAAATATTTCATAGAAATTTAAAAATTCAAAACCACTAAAATTTTTATTGTAAGTCAATAAATATTTTACATGAATTCGTTTTATGGAATAAAAGATTAATACTATCGATTAATCCCTTGGTGGTGTAGTAATAACGGTGAAAATACAAAACACATGAACTTAGTCAAAGGTCACAGTCGACTCAGTACCGTAAATCTAAGTATAAGTTTCACTCGATTTACTTTAAATGTCTATGTCAGAGTATTGTTTAATAACTCCATTTATAAAGACATTTCAGGTTGATACAATATATTAGGTTTAAGGATTAAAGACGATTAAACTGTCGGGTCCCATTTCCCATCTTTACTTTTCTCATTAAGTACTGACTGACTAAATACAGAACCAGAGTAAAGGACACTAAAGTAGTTGAGGGTTTTGTCAAGAGAGAATAAGAACTGTTTTTCTTTTATTTATAAGAATTCTAATTTATTTATGTTTGTTTATAACCCGAGTCCCAGTCAAACCTTACAAAGACTAAATAGCCAAGACGATAAAAAGACGACGGTCTCCGTCACCATGGTTAGAGAACCGTCCGACACGAAAGTCACCACAACCTTCTTGACCCGTCGATAGACACTTGGGTCTCCCTTTGCACTCTCATTGTCTAGTTTTGAAGTGTCTCGTTTCGTCTGAAGTTAGGGACTTTGATTAAAAGTAAATAAGTTTCTCCCCTTTTTTACCCCAAAACTATTTAAGGGGTTTATTACATTATCACTATTACTTCGAAGTTTCACTCTGATTAAGTGTGAGTCAATAGGGGATTAACACTTGAAAAATAAAAAAAAAATAAAAAAATAAAAAATCAAAAATAGGGGAACTGACAAGGTAAACGGATCTCTTGAACCTTAGTACGGACATTCCACTAAAAAAAGTGTTGACCACGAGTGAATAAAATCCAGGACGTACATCACCGAAACCATTATTGAGTCTTCACTCCGAAACACCTACTCGGGATACCTTATTTTGTGAAAAAGGTCCATAGTAACAAATTTTCTTCAATGTAACTGACACAATTAGGGACACATCGTGACGGACTGTAACACAAAGAATTTTAGAGTCTCGTCTCGATATTTATGATGGTGTCTCGTAGGTCAACTTTGATAAAAGGAATTTTGGTGTGGGATTATAGGAGGATATCGGTTTACCTTTCAGTAGTAATTTGTGTAATGATTTCTAAAAAATAACGTTTACTATTTTTAGGTTAAAAATAATTTAAAGTTGAGTTGATCAAACTCGATCCCTAAACAAAATAACAGAGTCTTAGACCCTTTGTGACTCTACTTTCTGTTGGAAACGTTACAGTCTATATGTCAACCGAAGTCTTTGGTGACCTTTATCGTTGGATTTACCCTGAGGTACATGGGGAAGAGAGATCGGGAGTGGACAAAGAAAGATACCCACTCAAAAGAAGAGAGATTGATTTCACCTTTGAAGAATTTGTCTACCCGTATGATCTGATGGAATGGACGGAGGACTCTTTGGTCCTACGTCCAGTTCTTCGTTGTCAATCTTGGGTCCGTTCCTTGTTACTTGACCAAGTTTTGACCGTTTCCTCATGCAGTTCCGATTTGTAATAGTGGGACGGATAAATTGAATATACTTCTTATGTAGTACTCTTTACGACTCGACCTACTTCGTGTTCGACCTTAGTTCTAACGATCCTCTCTATAGTTGTTAGAGTCTATACGTCTACTATGGAGTGATTACCGTCTTTCGTTTCTCCTTTATTTCTCCGAGAACTACTTCCACTTTCTCATCTCACTTTTTCGATCGAATTTTGAGTCGTAAGTTTTTTGATTCTAACACCTAGACAAGGGTAGTGAAGTACCGTTTATCTACCCCTTTTCTACCTTTTTTAGTGTCTAAAATAGAAGGACCCGAGGTTTTAGTGACGTCTACCACTCACGTCGGTGTTTTAATTTTCTGTCAACGAGGAACCTTCTTTTCGATACTGTTTGGATCTGTGATATAATTTTTAGTCTCTGTAGTGAAACGACCGTTTCCAGGGATTACTAGTTTCCGTATCAAAAAGGGTCATAAGTACATACCTACACTGACAACCTGTTTATTTCTTCCGACTCGTGACTTATTGACTACGAAAGTTTAACTATTAACTACGAAAGTTTGACACTACGATCTTTTCTGAGAACTCTCAGTGAACCTTTCATTCTAGTTTGATCAGTTAGGATTTCCTTTAGTTGGGATTTATAAGTAACCTTCAGGAGTACGATTTCGAGGTCATAAAACCGAGGGACTACGTTTCGCGGTTGAGTGACCTTTTCTAAGACTACGAACCTTTCTGACTCCCGTCCTCTTCTCCAACTGTTCTCCTACTCTACTAACCTATCGTACTGGTTGAGTTACCTGTACTCAAACTTGTTTGAGACCCTCTATCGCTTCTTATCCCTTCGGACCACACGACGTCAGGTACCCCAGAGTTTATCAGTCTGTATTGAATCGTTGACTTGTTATTGAGGCTTTCTATCTAGAGAAAGTGTGACACCCTTTGTACCCATGGTTTTTAGAGAGTCCATAATAAAAAACTTTGAAGATTGTATTTTGTTCCTGACCTTAAGAGTCAAGATGAGTTTTAGACCCTATGTTTATACCATGACCGAGTTCTTTTTGGATTTTTGACATTTCTTTCCATTGTTTAATGAAATTTCGTTTTTCGTGACGATGTCTATCTCAGTAAAGTATTGTTGTATTTCTAAAAGAAGTAGTCCTTCTGTCTTTCTAAGATTTGTATATATATACATATATGTATATACACCCCATATAAACAATATATATATATTCCCTATGTATATTATATATATATCCTATATAAATAACATATATATTCCTTATATATATTATATATGCTCTCTACTTATATATATATATATATAGGGATGATTAAAGTGTAGTTTTATGTATCTCGTTTTAGTCGTGTACCTTTTTTTGTCTAACTGTATAAAAAATTTACAGAAGAATTTTATACAGTCGAACCAGGTTTGGTGGTGACGGTCTTCGTTTGTAAAGTGCACTTTAAAGAATTCTCAAATCCGAAGACGTACAGTTCTGGGTCAATCGACTATCAAAGTCCCTTTAGAGACCTTAAGTCCCTGATCCATGTCGGTATGTTATACAGTTCTCGTGAATTAAATCTTTCTCTAAAGTGGTAGTGACTAGAATGATGACCAACCGACCATTTTCCCGTTACACCGTCTCTTTAGAAACGTGATCACAAGACTCTCCATTTTCCTTAGGTTTGTTAAGATACCGAACACGGTCTCGTGTAACAGAACACCTTTTCAACCATTGTGTTCGTGTTGTCGCCGGAGTGTGCCGTCCAATTTGGAAGTTTTGAACCTTCTCGAGTTCGGTAATTATAAAGAATTCCTAGATTATTAATGTCTTAAAATGGAATTTTGAAACTAAATTATTCAGTCGTGAAAATTGTATACTAATATTGGTAACATGTAAACATTTTCTTCACTTTCACTTTTAGCGTATCAGTACAGACTGAAAAATGTTGGGGTACCTGATATACTTTAACTTTCACTTTCACTTTCACTTCAACGCTGGGGCACCTGACATCGTACGGTCCGAAGAAGCAAGAACCCTAAGAGGTCCGTTCTTATGACCTCACCCAACGGTAAATATCAGGTACCTTAAGAGGTCCGGTCTTATGACCTCATTCATCCGAAAGGGAAGAGGCCCCCGAGAGGTCCCTAGCTTGGATCCAGAGGGCTTAACGTCCACCTAAGAAATGGTCGTCTCGGTGTTCCCTTCGGGTTTTTATGCCCTCACCCATCGGATAGGGAAGAGGTCACCTAGAAGGGTTGGGTCCTTAGTTTGACCCCATAGAACGTAACGTCCGCCTAAGAAATGGGTGACTCGATAGTCCCTTCGGGTATAAACATTTTGTTATAGATTTTGATATTTAACTACCTATAAACGTTTGCACTCCAGGGCAGACTTGCGGGGGTAAAAAGTGGAGATGTAAGTGTACATGGAACCGGGTCTTGGTTCGGAGTATCCTCCGGGTCCTGTGTACATGTGGAGTGAAACTAAAGTTAAGTTGTCTAGATTATGTAGTTAGAACCCTTAATTCGGAGGTCCTAGTATCAAATGAGTCTAATTTTATGTGTGACGAAAGAGTTTTACAATTTAGGAAACGGATTCTTGTTCATTATGGGTCTTTCGAGTTTCACCTTAATAATAAGTCTCCATCGAAGGATTAGTCTTATGAAAGAATTTGTACATTAAAATTGGATATTACTTTGAAGATACCTTGTCAGGATTGAAACTAATGAGTACTACCACTTCCCCTATCTTAACTGTCCGTTATTTCAGTTTATTAATCCTCTCCGGTTACTTGGTCGAAACTACTAGTTTGACGTAAGAATAAATTCTACAGAGTTACTACCTCTTTAGTGGAAGTTCTTCAAGACTGTAAACACGTGTAAGATCGTCGATCATGCATCATCCCAAGTGGATAGGAGGACGGACGAAGCGTGTTAAAGATAATGTGTTCGTGTGTGTTAAAATAATGTGTGTGTGGTCAAATGACATAAGTTGATACGAATGATTGAAGTAAATAAACAAAGTCATAAACTAAGGATATCAGAATGTAAATTATTTAGAAAGACTCATAGATGGATTGGATTTCCGTAATACCTTACATTTTTATAATTATATAAATCCGTTTTTTTTACTCTTCTCCGACCGAGTCTACCCGTGATATGTGACACTCTTTTATTGACAAAATTCACGCTCTTGGACTTGTTCATATTCACAAACTCTGTTCTCATTTCTCCAGTTCCACCCGGAACAAGGATTTATGTTACAAAAACGCAAATATACTGAAACATTTACTAAAGTAGGGTTAAGAAAATCATCTATCTATATATGTATCCATCTATATACAGTATATATCTCTATCTAATGTTTCTATCTACTATGTATCAATTATCTATCTATCTATCTACTATTTACTACTACCCCCTCCCTCCTGTTTCTTTTCCGTTGGTAGGTAGGTATTGAGTCCCCCTTTTTTCTCGGAATGGAAACTTGGTGTAAGAAGGACCACCACCACCACCAAATCAGCGATTCAGCACAGGCTGAGAACGCTGGGGTACCTGATATCGGAAGGTTCGAGGACACAGTTATCCTAAGAGGTCCGTTCTTATGACCTCACCCAACGGTAAAGGAAGAGGTCCCCTAGAAGGTCTACGTCCTTAACTTGGGTCCAGAGGACATACAGTCCGTCTAAGAAATGGTTGACTCGACGGAACGGGTTTTAAAACGAAACCTTTATAACTGTCTTTAGTAATGACGAAAGTCACTTTCAAACCAGTGGATTCGCGTCCACCAAAAAACAATTTTTTCGGTGAGGACACGATCGGGAGACCCTCGGATAAAATATAAAGAAGGGCAAGTAACAAAGAAGTCAAGTCAGTGAGTCAGCACTGGCTGAGAAACGCTCGGGTACTTGGTGTCGTGTGGTCCCGAGGAACAGGTAGTGGTTGAGGGTCTCAGATGAGTGCGAGTAGAGGTAACTCACTACCATAACCACTACGGTAGGTTGATAGAGTAGGAGACAGAAGGGGAAGAGGAGGACGGAAGTTAGAAAGGGTCGTAGTCCCAGAAAAGTTTACTCAGTCGAGAAGTGTAGTCCACCAGTTTCATAGTCTCAAAGTCGAAGTCGTAGTCAGGAAGGTCACTTGTGAGTCCTGACTAGAGGAAATCTTACCTGACCAACCTAGAGGAACGTCAGGTTCCCTGAGAGTTCTACATACCGTTTTGGTTATGTTATAACATTTCATTAATTGGAGGTTAATTATTTGTTTAAATGTAATTTTTTTATTTTTAAATTCTTTAAATTTTTCTCAGAAGAGGTTGTGGTGTCAATTTTTCCTAGTTAAGAAGTCACAAGTCGAAAGAAATATCAGGTTGAGAGTGTCGGTATGTACTGGTGAGTTTTTTGGTATCGGAACTGATCTACCGTTTCGTTACCGTTTCATTACAGAGACGAAAAATTATACGACAGATCCAACCAGTATTGAAAGGAAGGTTCCTCATTCGCAGAAAATTAAAATACCGACGTCAGTGGTAGACGTCACTAAAACCTTAGGGGGTTTTATTTCAGTCGGTGATAAAGGTGACAAAGGGGTAGATAAACGGTACTTCACTACTCTGACCTACGGTACTACAAGCAAAAGACTTACGACTCGAAATTCGGTTGACAAAGTGAGAGGAGAAAGTGAAAGTAGTTCTCCCAGAAATCAAGCAGAAGTGAAAGACGGTATTCCCACCACAGAAGACGTATAGACTCCAATAACTATAAAGAGGGTCGTTAGAACTAAGGTCAGACACGAAGTAGGTCGGGTCGCAAAGAGTACTACATGAGACGTATATTCAATTTATTCGTCCCACTGTTATACGTCGGAACTACATGAGGAAAAGGAGAAACCTTGGTCAGACAACAAGGTACTGGTCAAGATTGACAACGAAGGACTGGACGTATGTCTAAAGAGTTCTCCGTCCAGTCCACCAGACCATAAGGGTAGACAAAGTCTTAAAAGGTGGCAATTAGCACTAGGTGTGTCCCGAAGGGACCACCGAGTCTGCCATTTCGAAGACGGACGTTACGCCCTCAAGTCAAGTCAAGTCAAGTCAGCGAGTCAGCACAGGCTGAGAAACGCTGGGGTACTTAGCGTCGTGCGGTCCGCCCTCTGGACCCAAGTTAGGGACCCAACCCTTCTAGGGAACCTCCTCTTTTACCGTTGGGTAAGGTTATGAGACGAGCCTTTTATGGCACTTACCTTCTCAGACCATCGGATGTCAGGTACCTCAGTGTCTCAGTCTGTGCTGCCTCGCTGAAGTGAAAGTAAAATATGTCAATTTCCGAAACCGTATCAGGTACTTCGTTTTCATCTACAAAAAGACCTTGAGAGAACGAAAAAGTTACTAGGTCTCCTATAACCGTTAAACTAGAGACCAAAGAGACGGAAAAGATTTTGGTCGAACTTGTAGACCTTCAAGTGGTCAAGTGCATAACGACCTGACCGCTCTCCACCGACGCGCCGTGACCTCGTCGGTCGCCGCCTCTCCTCTACGGGATGCAGGTTCCATTCCTCGTCGCCGACTTGAAACGACCTCGTCAGCACTTCTCTATGGGGGGGCAGGTCCCATTTTCTTTGGGGTCATTCTACCATCCGCGACTCTCTCCCTTAGTCTCCCGTCTGTCTGCCTTTGGTGTTAGTATAAAAAAGAATAGTTCACGTTAAGATTCGTCATCAGTCCTGAGATGGTTTCGACCCCACACTGTTATGACACTCAATTACCCCGACGGTCTCGATAAACAAAAGACACAAAAATTATAAGATACACATTCGAAAAGGTACTCAAGTCTTGACTCGGTAACCAGATTTATGCACTTTTACTTTTAAAATATTCGTCAGTTTACTTAGGTAGTAGGGTATAGTCCAATTTCTACGTAAATCTATTTATCTACCGTCCCGACGCGTGTGAGACTTCTCGTAAAGACGAGAACGGAAGTCTCCGGTTTTTGGAATTGAGTTTATATAGTCAATAAGAGAAGTAGGAGATTGTGGATCTTTCATATATGTAAGTTCTTTAGAGAATATAGGGGGTTCGAAGAACTAAAACTAATAAAAAGTTTAATTTTTGAAGTAAAGACTTCCCCTCCCCTGAAAGTTTTTCCGTCTCCTTATTCTGTCCCTTTAGTGGAACGAGGGGTGTTTATGTATTTTTAAGTAGACGTATACTTTGTTGAGGATGTCTTGGGGAAAACTTACGACCGTCTTCTGGGGTCTGAAGGTTCTTCCGTTCGCTTTTTTTTTTTTTTATGGCATATAATTGCGTATACATACCTTAGATCTTTTGACCTACTTGGATGAACGTCTCTTCCTTACCTCTATGTCTATGTCTCTTGCCTGAACACCTGGTCACCCCCTTCCTTTCTTACCCTTTTTGCCTCTTTCTTCGCAATTGTATATATCTGACGACGACGACGACGACGACGACGACGACGATTCAGTGAAGTCAGTACAGACTGAGACACGCTGGGGTACCTGACGTCGGGTGGTCCGAGGAGGTAGGTACCCTAGAAAGGTCCGTTCTCATGACCTCACCCAACGGTAACGGAATAGGTTTGTATATCTTACGGTACACATTTTATCTATCGAGTACTCTTCAACGACAGATTGTGTCCCTCGGGTCAGACCACGACAAACTACTGGTCCTCCCCACCCTACCCCTCTCTCCTCCCTCCGAGTTCTCCCTCCTCTATATACATATTATTACCGAGTAAACGTAACAATATGTCGTCTTTGGTTGTGTTGTAATATTTCGTTAAAAGAAGGTTAATTTTTCATTTAAAAATTTTTTAGGATAAAAAATAGTAAGGAATATTTAGGTTGATTGAATAATTCGTGAATAATACAAGTTTAATGATCACCACTCGACCTCTTTGTTTTTCGTCACTTGGGACCGGGACTGGACCTCTTCGAGACGAGTAATTAATTGGTCGAGAGTCCACTCTGAACCATCTTTCTGTGTAGACTCGTCGTTCCTAAACATTGAGAGAATGGGAAGATTCGTCTAAACAAATAAATTGAGAGAGCATATCAACGTACAAGAGATCAAGACAGGTCCGAGCCCAAAGGTCTTAAGTACACTTAAAAGTATCAAAATTTAAAGATATTCAGGGGTTTACATGATAGAACATATTTTACTTTTGTGTCTCCGTGAGTTTTTTATTACCCGGTAGAAATTTTGTACATTCTTTCACCTTATTGTCATCCCCTTTACGGAAAAAATTACGGTTAAAACAGACTTTTTACGGCTGAGATAGAATTTATGTACTTTCACCCTTGATCCCCTATTTAAACCGAAGATCTTTGTCTACAAGGAGAGTGAACCCATGATCTCAAAATGTTGACGAAAGATTACATGGTCTGTTACTGTAGATTAAAGAAATACTGTGATTGTGAAGACTTATTAATACATGGTCCTTGACACGGTCTGTGGTCACTATTTATACTGTACACTGTGTCAAGGATAGGAGTTTCTTTAAATGAGTAGTACAAGAAGATTCACTTAGGAGACCAGGGACACTGAAAGATTCTCAACCATGATCGATGATCTTTTTTTTTTTACAAAGAGAGGCTTACTGTAACGAACTTATCACTGTGGAGATGGAATTCGGGTTTTGGTTTTATTACTAAAAGTGTCTTTAGACCCCTATTTACGTCCGTCCGTCCATCCCCGTAGGGTGTCGTCAGAGATTGACTCAGACACCCTTTACACGTCCGACGAAGAATTAAACCTTTCGTTTGTCTCTATCGTTTGTTTCTCTCTTTGTGAACACTCACCGATATTTCCTTCCACTATTTGTCGTACACTGAAATTCCCGACACTTTTCCGGACCCCTCACTATCCAGTGTAGTAGGAGGGGTCTACACTCCCGTTTGGACTGGACTGATCAGATTGTGTAGAGGTGATATTTCGGATCTCCTACCCCATCCTAGTGAGTTCACGTAATCGTGACACACGAAGACTTGTAAATCGTTCGAAAGATAGTAGGAATTTATCGGGAACAGTCCCTTTGGGTACCGTGTTCCTCGTCACCTTTTCTGGTAATCATCATGTGACAGATATGACTTACGAATCTAGTCAGGGAATTGGTGAAGCCAGGAGTTAAAGGATAGAATAATTTACCCCTATTAAAGAATAAACATGACTTGATGTGTTACTCGCAACTTGTGGGTCTATTACATACATCTTATGTAGCGAACCTAGTTATTTACGATTAAAGGACCTTCTTTTTTTTTTAATCTTAAAATCTTTCTAAGGGTTTCGTGTACGGACTCCCGCATAAACATTTCTATTACCAATATGACTATCGTTGGTCCTATAAAACCTGTTGTGCTAATTTTTTGTCTAAATATTTCGGAGTTATATTTTGTGACCGTATATTCGAATCACAAACCCACTAACCGTTTACAGGTCGTTTTTCCTCTTTCGTGGTATACCTCAAGTCACGGAGAATCCTCTTCAGAACCTTTTAAGAACTTTCATCCTTTTGATACGTTTTGTTCGTCCGTAAGTTAAATAAGAAGTTTATTTTTAGTTCAGGGATGTAACACGGATGTACGTCACTGTAAGACAATCCTTTATCTCTGCCACTTCCTCAATGTAAGTTGTCTTCTACGTTCTCTCGGGTGTCGTCTCCAGTCCGTTTCCATCGGTGTCCTGCTAGCCACCTGGTGTGTTATATGATAGAGGACAGGGAGGACTTTAGGGGTGGTTTTACTGACAGTATTGGAGGGTCCCCTCTCCACTCTCAGTCTTGAATCCTTAGTAGTGAAACTCACTACCCTTTCCCTCAACTGACGTATTGATGGTCGTCCTAACCCATCGGAACGTGAAGACTTTCGAGTGGTCGAGATTAGGGTCCGGCGTATCTACCATGTTATCTGATATATTGAGATCTCCTCCCTCTAAGATGAGAGGAGACTTATACAGTGGAGTGACATTCTTGTTAAGTTGTCTATGTACGATAAAAGTACCGAACTAGTCTTTTTACTCAAACCTTGTATTAAATTCAATTTTTTTATACACTAACTATTGTAATATAGTACGTGACCCAAGACTTCCATTACGTTAAGATTGGTGATTCGATGTTATTTCCTTAACGAAGTTCATAAATTTTCGATTGTTTACAATTTATTAGGTGTAGTATGGTGGACGGTTGCTTTATCTAACGAAAACTTTACGACGACTTTACCCCATCTTTCTCATTCACCTTAAAATAACATTCGAGTGTCGAGTCAAACAAGGGATGTTACGATTGAAGTTCGGTATTGTTATACAAGGACAATCAATGATCGACGCCGAAGTAAGGTTGGTCCAGAAACACAACCTCTCCTGTTGGTACCGATAGTGATAAGTAATTTTAGTCGATATTTTAGTCTATATTTTCCTTAATCTTTCATTTCTTGGGAAAGGTATTTTCTACTTTCCCTTTGTCCTCGTCCTCTCTCATCAACGGTGAACTGAAACCTTTCAATAAGGTTTGTTCTTGACCTTTCTTTTGTTTATGTTACTAGTGCGGTTTACGTCCGAAAATTCTCTCTGAAACCCCACGACATACTTTTAACAAACAAGATTATGACAACCGAAAGAAAAAAAAAAAAAACCGAAACATTTATATTTAAATAAATAAAATTAACCTCCGGTTAATTAAATGTTATAATATAACCAAAACGGTATATAGTTGTACTTAGGTGGTGTCCACATGTGCACAAGGGGTGGGACTTGTGGGGAGGGTGGAGGGAGGTGTAAGGTAGGGAGATCCAGTAGGGTCACGTGGTCGGGACTCGTAGGACATAGTACGTAGTTTGGATCTGACCGTTAAACAAAGTGTATACTATAATATGTACAAGGTTACGGTAAGAGGGTTTAGTAGGATGGGATCGGGAGAAGGTCTCAGGTATTCTGACAAGATATGTAGACATAGAAAAAACCACAGAGCGTATGTCCCAGTAACAATGGTAGAAAGATTTAAGGTATATATACGCAATCATATGACATAACCACAAAAAGGAAGACCGAATGAAGTGAGACATATTATTTGAGGTCAAAGTAGGTGGAGTAATTTTGACTAAGTTTACTTGAGAAAAATTACTGACTCATTGTGAGGTAACACATATACATGGTACCGAAAGAATAGGTAAGTAGTCGACTACCTGTAGATCATTAAATGACCTTACAACACAATCAGAAGAAAAAAAAAAGAATCACAAGAAAAAAAAATTAAAAAAAAAGGAAAAAAATAAAGTGAAGTAAAATGAAATGTTATGGCACAACCAAAACGGTACGTAGTTGTACTTAGGCGGTACCCACATGTACTCAACGGTTAGGACTTGGGACGAGGGTGGAGGGTGAGGTATGGTAGCGAGACCCAGTAGGGTCACGTGGTCGGGTTCGTAGGACATAGGACGTAGCTTGAGCCTGGTCGCTAAGTAAAGAATGTACTGTAATATGTACAAAGTTACGACAAGAGGGTTTAGTAGGGTGGGAGAGGGAGAGCGTGTCTCAGGTTTTCTGACAAGATATGTAGATACAGAGAAAACGACAGAGTGTATGTCCCAATAGCAATGGTAGAAAGATTTAAGGTATACATACACAATCATATGGTATAACCACAAAAAGAAAGACCGAATGAAGTGAGACATATTAGCCGAGGTCAAAGTAGGTGGAGTAATCTTGACTAAGTTTACATAAGAAAAATTGCCGACTCATTATAAGGTAACACATATACATGGTGTCGAAAGAATAGGTAAGTAGACGACTACCTGTAGATCCAACGAAGGTAGAGGTCCGATGATATTTGTCACGACGCTACTTGTAACCCCATGTGCACAGAGAAAGACCAAAGGAGTCACACATACGGGTCTTCACCCTAACGACCCAGTATTCCGTAAAGATAAAGGTCAAAAAAATTCTTTAGAGGTGTGACGACAGGTATCACCGACATGATCAAACGTAAGGGTGGTTGTCACATTCTCCCAAGGGAAAAGAGGTCTGGAAGAGGTCGTAAATACCGAACATCTGAAAACCTATCGTCGGTAAGACTGACCGTACTTTACCATGGAGTAACACCAGGACTAAACGTAAAGAGACGATTACTTACTACAACTCGTAGAAAAGTACACAAACAATCGGCAGACATACTGAAGAAACCTCTTTACAGATAAATCAAGAAACCGGGTAAAAAACTAACCCAGCAAATAAAAAGACCTTAACTCGACGTATTCAACGAACATATAAAAACTCTAATCAACAAACAGTCAACGAAGTAAACGATAATAAAGGAGGGTAAGACTTCCGACAGAAAAGTGGAACGAATATCAAAGGAAACAACACGTCTTCGAAAATTCAAATTAATCCAGCGTAAACAAATAAAAACGAAAATAAAGGTCATAAGACCCTCCACCTAGTATCTCCTAGGACGACACTAAATACAGACTCTCACAAAACGGATACAAGAGGAGATCCTCAAAATATCAAAGACTAGAATGTAAATCTAGAAATTAGNTATCAAAGGAAACAACACGTCTTCGAAAATTCAAATTAATCCAGTGTAAACAAATAAAAACGAAAATAAAGGTCATAAGACCCTCCACCCAGTATCTCCTAGGACGACACTAAATACCGTCTTTCACAAAACGGATACAAACGGAGATCCTCAAAATATCAAAGACCAGAATACAAATCTAGAAATTAGGTAAAACTCAAATAAAAACATATACCACAATCTTTCACTAGATCAAAGTAAGAAAATGTTCACCATCTGGTAAAAAGGGTCGTGGTGAACAATTTCTCTAACAGAAATGAGGTAACATATAAGAACGGATAAAACAGTTTCTATTCCACAGGTATCCACACACCTAAATAGAGACCCGAAAGATAAAACAAGGTAACTAGATATAAAGACAGAAACACGGTCATGGTATGACAGAACTACTGACACCGAAACATCATCTCGGACTTCAGTCCGTTCAACTAAGGAGGTCAAGGTAAGAAGAAAGAGTTCTAACGAAACCGATAAGCTCAAAAAAAACATAAAGGTATGTTTAACACTTTAATAAACAAGATCGAGAACCTTTTTATGGTAAACATCGAACTATCCCTAACGTAACTTAGCTATCTAACGAAACCCATTATATGAGTAAAAGTGATATAACTAAGAAAGCTAGGTACTTGTACCATATAAAAAGGTAGATAATCACAGGAGAAACTAAAGAAAGTGATCACAAAATGTCAAAAGATAAATATCCAGGAATCAAAGAAATCCATCTATATAAGGATTCATAAAATAAGAAAAGCAACGTTACCACTTATTTTAACAAAGGAATTAAAGAAAAAAATGAAAGAGTAATGATCACATATCCTTACGTTCCCTAAAGACACGCAACTAAAATATAGGACGTTGAAATGATATAAGTAACTAATCGAGATCATTAAAAGATCACCTCAGAAATCCCAAAAGATACATCTCCTAGTACAGTAGACGTTTGTCTCAAAATGAAGAAGAAAAGGTTAAACCTAAGGAAACTAAAGAAAAGGACGAGACTAACGACATCGGTTTTGAAGGTCTTGATACAACTTATAATCACCACTTTCACCCGTGGGAACAGAACAAGGACTGAAATCCCCTTTACGAAAGTTAAAAAGTGGTAACTCCTATTACAAACGACACCTAAACAGTATATATCGAAAATAATACAACTCCATACAAGGAAGATAAGGACGAGAGACCTCTCAAAAATAGTATTTACCTACAACTTAAAACAGTTTCCGGAAGAGACGTAGATAACTCTATTAGTACACCAACAATAGAAAGTTAAACAATTACACCACTTAATATAACTAACTAAACGTCTATAACTTCTTAGGGACGTAGGGACCCTATTTCGGGTGAACCAGTACCACATACTAGAAAAATTACACAACAACCTAAGACTAACGATCTTAAAACAATTCCCAAAAACGTAGATACAAGTAGTCACTATAATCGGACATCAAAAGAAAAAACAACCGTAGAAACAGTCCAAAACCATAATCCCACTACCACCGGAGTAACTTACTCAAACCTTCAAATGGAAGGAGACGTTAAAAGACCTTCTCAAACTCCTCCTATCCACAATCGAGAAGAGCTTTAAAAACCATCTTAAGTCGACACTTCGGCAGACCTGGACCCGAAAACAAACGACCTTCTAAAGACTAATGTCAAAGGTAAAGGCACGAACACTACCCAGACAATTCTAAAAGATAAAGAAGGACCAAGTCAAAACCCATCAACATGAAAAGATTCTTAAACAGGTAAAGAAGGTGTAACAGGTAAAATAACCGTATATTGACGACTATCATCAGAGATTACTAGAAAACATAAAGACACAACAGACAACACTAGAGAGGTAAAGGTAAAGATTAAAATAACTAAACTAAAAAGAGGGAAACAAAGAACTACTCAGACCGATTACCAAACAGTTAAAATAAATAGGAAAGTTTCTTGGTCGAAAACCGAAACAACTAAAAACGATACCAGAGAAAACAAAGAAAACGTAAATAAAGACGGGATTAAAAATTCTAAAGAAAGGAAGATGATTGAGACCCCAAGAAGTAAAGAAGGAAAAGATCAACGAAATCCACATCTCAATCCAATAAATAGACTGAAAAAAGAACAAAGAACTCCATACGGACACAACGATACTTGAAAGGGGAATCGTGACGAAAATATCACAGGGTGTCCAAAACACAACAACACAAAAGTAAAAGTAAGCAAAGATACGTATAAAACTAAAGCAAAAACTAAAGAAGACACTAAACAACCAATAAGTCTTCGCACAACAAGTCGGAGGTATACAACCTTAAAAATTATCAAAAAGAGGACATTAACTCTAGATTAGAATGACGTAATACCAGTCTTTTCTGCGAACCTTACTAAAGTTAAAAAAATTAAATAGTTCCAATCTAAATACCGGGTCCTACACTAGATAGGACCTCTTCCAAGACACTCGTGAACTCTTTTTCCACTTTAAGTAACAAAACCTCACTTTACAGGATATCTATAGTTAATCCAGATTGACCAGATAACATAGTAAATTTCAAACACAAAGAAACAATTAAAAGACAAATCAACTAGATAGGTATCCACACTCACCCCACAAAGAACATTTTTACGTCCTCAAAGATCTGGTCCTTGAAGGTTATAAGGAAAACATTTCCGAACTGATACTAAACTGAAAGTAATGTGTCGAAGAAGTACAAAGGAAACTAAATGGATGTGTAGTTGTTCTACACAGTCTCAAATTCGAGAATCCTTCCACCAGGACCGGAACCTTCTTCTATGTGAACTGTAAACGTGGCAGTCGGGGGTGTAAGACCGTGTTGTTAACGGGAACACAGGTAAGTCGAACGTGTTACGTTTGTCCCAGGAGAGTCCTTAAAGTTACACAGACGTTTAATCCATAGGTGAGTGGACTGACTCAAGGAGGTATGACTGAGTCGGTGTAACCTCTTTTGAGTATATAAGACAAGAAACGGTGTACCTTACCCTTTGTCGATCCGAGAAGGTGGAGGTGGGGTCGTCGAGATAAAATTAGATAAGTCCCACACTGACCCATAGTCTTCAAAAGTTCGTCTACCGGACTACTTCACTTCGTTAAGTTTATCGTTCAGTGTGTTTTACAATCTCAACCTTTCGTGGAGGTGTAGGTTTACATGATGTCAAGACTTTCGAACTTCAGGTTAGAGGAGTAAAACGTATTATTTTGACCCCGGGTTTTCTGTTTCCATTCCATAGTTTTTGAGAACATTCGTTTGACATATATCACGAATCCGTCGACGACATTGGAAGGACGTCTCAGTACACAGAGAGATACCTACCTCTTCCTCTTTCTCTCTCTCTTAAATGTATACTTTGTTATTTATCTACTCCGAAGGGTCCACCGAGTCACCATTTCTTGGGTGGACGGTTACTCTAGGGACCCAGTCCTTCTAAGAGACCTCGTCTTTTACCGTTGTGTGAGGTCATAAGAACGGACTTTTTAAGGTACCTGTCCCCTCGGACCACCCGATGTCAGGTACCTCAGTGTTTCTCATCCTGTTCTGACTCGTTGACTCGTATGTGTGTGTGTTACGTATGTATAACTGATGAAGTAATCAAACTACTCAAAATTCGTACGTATGTGTACATTGGATGTAAGGATAGTCGTACAGTCTCAAGGTAGTAAAATCTTTCAAGGGAATACAAGGAAACTTCATTTAGAGGAGTTGAGAGTGAGGTCGGCAGGTGAGTAGACTAAAGATAGTAACGTCAAACTTAAATAAAAAAAGACTAGACCTCGAAACATATTTACCTTCTCACCTCACACATATGAAAACGCACCAAGATAGTAAGTCGTACAAAAGTTTAGGCAGATAACCAACTCTGACAGGTAACAAAGAAAGAATAACAATCACTTATCATACGTAGTGTTATGGGACTAGGTAAGAGAACCTGTGAACCAAACAAAGATCGAACCCCGATAATCGTAGACACACGTTCAAAAATATAGGTATACAAAAATAAAGAGAAACTGTCTATGTATCCTCACCTTCGTGATCCTGTGTCTCATCCATATACGAGTTGAAACCCAAAGGGACCACCGAGTCACCCATTTCTTAGACGGACATCAAGTCCTCTGTACCCAAGCTAGGGACCCTGTCCTTCTAGGGGACCCTCTCGTGTACCGTAGGGTGAGGTCATGAGAACGGACCTCTTAGGGTACTTGTCTCCTCGGATCGTCGATATGTCAGGTATCCCAGTGTCTCAGTCTACACTAACTTCGCTGACGTTCGAGTTGAAGTACTCTTTTACTGTCTGATAAAAAGTTTTCTCAACATGTAAAATGTGAAAGTGGACAAGTACAACAGGACCGTTTATAAACCCCAATAACCAGAAAGAAAAATATGACTTCGTACAAACTAATGTTATAAAGTCATCAAAGTCTAGATATTGTATCACTAAATTATAAAATATCTAATGTGAGGTCAATTTCAATAATATTTTGTTACCGACATAAAGGGACACGACATGTTACATAGGAATATTCGTTGTTCCTATATAACATGTCGTGTCCCTTTATAATATCTGTCGTCAAACGTAGAGAATTAGGGTATGGGGTCACGACGGGAAGAGAGAAGAGGAGAGGGGTGACCATTGTGAGCAAACAAGACACATAGACAATCAGACAAAGACATATAGACAGTCTGATTGTCGATATATATATATACAAAATAAAAAATCTAAGATGTGTGTTTCTTGTCTAATAAACAGAGAAAGATAGACTGAATAAAGTTATTCGTATTATGAGAGATCTAGGTAAGTGTAACAGTGTTTACCGTCTTAAAGTAGGAAAAAATACCGGTTTATTATAAGATTATATATATATGTACATATATGTGTGTAGTATATATATATAGAGTATCGAGGTCAAACGTAAAGAGAATACTGATTAATATAACTCGTAAAAATTACACCATAATCGGTATGCCCGAAAGGACCACCGAGTCTGTCATTTCTTAGGTGGACGTTACACCCTCTGGACCCAAGTTAGGGACCCAACCCTTCTAGGGGACCTCCTTCCGTACCGTCGTGTTAGGTCATGAGAACGGACCTCTTAGGTACCTATCTCCTTGGACCACCCGATGTCAGGTACCCCAGCGTTTCTCAAACTGTCCTGTCTCACTGATTCGTGCTTCGTGTAATCGGTAAGTTTATAGAAAGAAACACTTAATAGGATCAGAAGGTAAGTAAACATCTAACCTAACGGAGAAATAAAAAATTAACATCAAGAGACATATAAGACCTGTACAAGAAACAGTCTATATACACGATGTTTGTAAAAGAGACTCAGACATTTAAGTGATGGGTAAAAGAGTTGTTATTGGAAAATTACAGACTAGAAAATTACTAGTCTTCACGAATTACATTATTTCACGTCAAAAAGTAATGAAAAAGGTACTACCGATCACGAGAGACCTACGTAGATTCTTTTGAAATGGATTGGGTTTACACGTTTATACAAGAGGATATGAAAGGAGATCTTTTTTACAAAGGGTTGGAAAAAATATAACAATTGGGGTATAAGTAAAGGATCTCGATGGTATTATTTTATCGTTTGACCCACCGAATTTTGTCATCTTTAAATAAGAAAGTGTCAAGACCTCTGATCTCCAGATTATAGTTCCACAGTCTTCTCGGTCCTAAGAAGGAACGGAGAATGATCGAAGACCACTAAACGGTCCTTAGATACCGTAAGGAACCGAACAATTGTGAAAAGAGGTTGGGGACGGAGACAGAAGTGTATCGGAAGAGTGGACGTACAGGGAGGTTCGGAGAGGAGAAGAATGTTCCTGTGGTCAGTATAACTTGACCCCGGGTGGGATGAAGTTGTACTGGAGTAGAAGTGAATGAAGAATCAATGTAGACGTTTCTGGGATAAGAGTTTATTCTAGTGTAAGTATCCACGGTCTCCGATACTGAAGTTATGTAGAAAACCCCTCTGTGTTAAGTTGGGTTTTAAGAAGGTTCCCTCAATAAGATATATCAAAAATTAGTGGGATTGGGGGAGTTGTACTTTATAATTATGGTTTATACAAAAATATGATATCTAGAAACCTCCTGGTGTTTGATAACATTATAGATACAAAAAAGTGGGAGGTTTTGGTTAAAAATGGGGGAAAATGGAAGTCCCATATTAGATTTAGATCAATTAAAAACATAGATCAGACTCTATATCCAACTTTCAGTGAAAAGACATCGACAAGATCGTGATAAACAACTATTCCAAAAGAAAAAGAGTAACTTAACGAAATTACGGAATCAGATCTGTACTTAAAATGAGACTTGAGTAACACAATATAAATAGATCAGACAGAAATAGTGAGTCAACACAGGTTGAAAAACGGTGGGGTACATGACATTGGGTGGTCCGAGGAGACAGTCACCTTAAAAGGTCCTTCTTATGACCTCTCACAACGGTAAAGGAAGAGGTCCCCTCTTAGACGTAACCGTCCGTCTAAGAAATGGTGACTCTTCGGGAATATTGTACCATGACATAGATATCTTACTTCTAAAGAAAAAGTTCTAATAAAACAGAAAAGTCCTACTAAAACAAATGAACTAAGGTACAAATCACCAATAAGATCTCAAATATTGGGAAATTGAATAAGTTTGTCACAAGTTTATTATATGGTACGGCTATGCTCATTCTTTCGGTATGTAGGAACGAGTGTACCCGGAGGTCCTCGACTCCGTTGGGAGGTCACATGGTCCAATAACTTTACCCGAATCGTCGAGGAAAGAAGAGGTTTCTCCGAGAGTTCTGTCAGTAGTGAAGTCGAGAACGACAACCTCTGGTCGTCCGTCTCTGACTGTGTAACGACTCGTTAGAGGTTTCGTGTCTACCAAGGGTCCGTGTTATGTAATGTACTTGTGTTCTACAATGACATAAGAGGGACACCAGTTGAGGACCCAACGGCTTTTCCAGTTCTCATATTATATAGACGTCTAGAATTCAGAATATGTTTACACACTGTTGTCACCCCTTCCTTTTTAATCTAATACGAGATAACAGAGGTTTCCAACGTACGGTGTCCCTTTTTCGGTGTGAGTCTTTCTTCTCTGGCCCGTCTCCGAGGGGGACCATCCTGTGTCTGGAGAGAGGTAAAGTCGACGAGAGACGTCACAGGTCCTTTTTGTCGTGGGACCGCACACTTAAACAAAATCAAGAAACTCGACGACGAAGACGGTTCTTTACGGAACGACGGAGAAACAGGACGGACCACAAGACTACCGGCACAGGTGTCTTTCTTAACTCTTGGGTAGTAACTCGTCTTTCCTACTAACCTGCGAACTTACAAACAATAACGATTTGAGGAAACACAGGACGACTTGACACGTGTGCAAATCTTCCTGTCTGTGTCCTCTACCTACAAGATCGGATTCTTTTTAGAGGTTGTGTTTCTGGAACCTGGACGTCGAAACATTACTTTTGTGGTACGACATAGATATATTTAGTCGGAAGATCATGTTAAGAAGAAAAAGTTCTAATAAATAGAAAATAGTAAGACAAAAGAATAGAGTTGTTCAAAGAAAAAGTCGTCGGTAAGGTCTTGGTCATTACACTGTGTCCTACCTGTAATTATCAATCCCCGTTTTTTGCCTTGACCTTTTACACTAGGTTACATTTAGTTTATGAGTACACCGGACTGTTGTTCCTCAACTGACCAAACGTGACACCCATCTATCTTCAGAGTCAAGAAAGTCCTACGATATGGTGGTATAGTACCTGACCCACCGAACTTTTGTTGTCTTTAAATAAAGAGTGTCAATACCTCCGATCTTCAAGCTCTAGTCTCCCGGTCGTACAAGTCTACTTCCGATAGAATATTCAGTGTGTGAAGAGGAGTATAGAAGTGTACCACCTTCACACTTCCTCGAGACCCCGGAGAAAATTTATTGTGATTTGGATAATTACTCCGAAGGATCCAAAACCGAGTCTGTCATTGATTAAACAGACGTTACATCTTTAGGATCCGAGTTAGGGACCCAGTCCTTCTAGGGGATCTCTTCCCGTACCGTTGGGTGAGGTCATAAGAAACGACCTCTTATTGTACCTGTCTTCTTGGACTGACCCTTGTCAGGTACCCCAGCGTTTCTCGACCTGTACTGACTTACTGATTGTGCGTGTTAGGATGATTAGTGGAGGGTGCGAAGAATTATGGGGTCAGGGGTCATGGTAGTGGAATCCGTAGTCTAAAAGTTGTATTTTTAAATCCCTGTCGTGTTTATAAGTCTGCGACCGTCATCGTTAGTAACTTTTGACTTAACGAAGTCACATTTGTGTGTGTATGTGTGTGTTTCTTGTCTATAGTTTTCACCGTTTTTATGGATCCTAAATTTCAGTAGACTGACTTCGGTTCAGAGTCTGAACAATGAATGGTCAGAAAAGTTTGAAGTGTAACGTTAAAGGAGTAGTCGTTTATCGTTATTGTTACTGTGGACTGTATGAGTAAAGGGTTCCTATAACATTCTTACTGTAATACATCTTTTTTATACGGTAGTGCAAAAAGTGATGATTGCCGTTTCCCGAAAGTTACTTCCTCGTACATATGGACGAGTCAGGGGAGTCAGTGCAGACTGAGAAACGTTAGGATACCCGGTATAGGACGGTTCTAGGGGACAGGTACCCTAAGAGGTCCGTTCTTTTGACCTCACCCAATGGTAAAGGATGAGGGCTCCTAGAAGGACTGGGTTCCTAGTTTGGGAGTAGAGGACGAAGGTGTAACATCCATCTAAGAAATGGGTGACTCGGTGGACCCTTCAAGGAAATTACTTCCTCTCAAAGGAAATAAGAAAGTAAAGTTGTCAGTAAATGATCAGTTATTACCGGATGATACACAGTCTGTACGGATGAAGAGGAAATGTTCACGGGAAAATTAGAAAATCTAAGGTCCCACTAAAGGATAAACCTTTACTCCTAAAGTAACGAAGATGTAGAGGATACATTAAAGACATATTTGAAGACATATTGTTTCTCTATACACATGTAATATGTTTCTTTCCTTTCATCTTCTAATACAGTTGTAATAACTCTTTCCACGGAGAACCCGGTTTTATTTTAAGTTTAAAATATTCTTTTTTTTGAATGGGGGGTTTTATGATACGATTTCATAAAATCTTTTTCTTTAGAGTATCAACAAGGATCGTTGAATTATTAGATACGAGACTTTTCCTTTTTATATCAAGATTTAGGAAATAGTAGTAGTAAAATAGTCTCCAAGGTTCCGTAGTATTAGGTAAAAGAAGGACCTTTATTATCAAATTCCTAGAACTAGGAGGTTTACAAAATAGTATGACACGACACACGATTCAGCGAAGTCAGTACATGCTGAGAAACACTGGAATACCTACCTGACATCGAGTGGTCCGACAAGACAGGTACCCTAAGAGGTCCGTTCTTATGACCTCACCCACCGGTACGGGAGGAGGTCGCCCAGAAGGGTTACGTTCCTGACTTAGGGGTAGAGAGGACAGAGGACGTAACCGTTCGTCTAAGAAATGGTGATCGCGGTGGATCTTTTGGGAAAGAGTACGATCAGTTCAGTTATAAGAAGTAGTGATCTGGTAGACGACATGATTCAGACATCGGTTTGGGTTCGTCTGTTTTTGTCCTCCCGTCTTGATATTGAATCCGAGACTCAAAGATGAAACGAAATAAAACTCGAAACGAAAGAAAATTAAAAAGAAAACTAGTAATTTTCCGTCGTCCACGGAATAACTTTCAAGGAGTACTTATTTGTCATTTTTTAACCGAGGTTTTAATCTCCTACTAAATTCGAGGTGTGAAAAGAAGGGAGTATTAAATCTCAAACTTCTTTATCTGTTTAATTAAAATAAGTTTTACTTTATTAGTGACAAAATCGAACTGTACAAGAAATCTACTGAAGTTCACTTTTAAAACGTATTTTACATATGATATTTTTACAACGACGAGAAAATACAAAAAGTAATTCTACAGTCCTTTCCGAAGAAAGGAAAATTTCACGAATTATCGTGGATGACAAATATAAAAATGAGTAGAAAAGAAAACATGAAATTCATTGACTATTTCCTCATTTTATTGAATTTATCCTAAACGGTTCCGTCTAAGTCTTTCGTGTCTCTTAGACTAAACCCCTGGACACTCCCTACCACAGTCAACGGTATCGGACGGAATGTGACTGTATCTCAACTTCGACTGGAAGATAAGTACGGTCTTCGTGCACTGATGTGCTTAGGTGGACGGTGGGACACACATGTACACCGGTGTGACGGACGTCGTGGGGGTGGGAGAGAGGAACGACGACAGAATAAAGACGATGAGATGGGACTAATCCTACGTAGACTTGGTGTGTCTCTTCGTCTTGGTGTGTCTCTGGAGAACCTATTCACTCATTAAGAGGTGAAGTCGACTCGAACCTACCCAAATTTACCTTTCGAGTGGTCACACGACTTTCTGACAGAACGAAGAGGTCGTGGGTCCTACACGATCCCTTCTGATCCGATCAATCTGTAGACGGACTCACTCTGGTCTCTCCCCCGGTCAACTGTCGGGACATCACACTGAGACTGCCCTTCTGTCGGTGAACAGTGACGACATGTGTTGGAGGAGGTACAAACGGACTGAGGTCGGTGTGGTACCAGGTGGGTCTCGAGTGGGTAGGATAGAAGAGGTCAGAGAAACCTTTGAACATAGGTAGGAGGGTTCTATATTATGATGACACAAAGGAGAAGAGATTTTACCCCGTGTCTCCGTACCGGAGACTATCCATAGCAAGAAAGAAGTAAAACCATTTTCGGTCACAAATAACAAATATTCCGTCAGTAGTGACATAGGAGGAAAATGACGTCGTTTGGTGTTTTCCTTTTCTTTCCCTCCCACCAATACCTAGTAGTGTGACCGACTCGTCTTGGTCAACAAACAATGTTCCTACCTTATACATCCTCCCTTCTCCTCTTGTCCGTTTTTAACATGTCGTTAAATTTAGACTCAAGAAATAATAATCAAGTCTATTCATTGACTTTTTTTTTACTGAGTTATAAGACGAGAACCTATAGACTCATGATGTTTCTGAAAATTCGACTACAAACTACCTAATGTTTATAGGACTTATCTTTTATCCATTAATGTAGTGTCTTCACAATTTTTCTTAGTGACTAAAGTTAGGTCACGAAGGAGTAATTCAGCAATTTCTATTACATAGTATACGATATTTAGAATCTTAGACCAAAATTTGAAACTTGGACAGTGACATTTTACCGTTTTCTTATGAATACGGTCGTATCGAAGAGGCTCCGTTGTGGGACCACCCGATAAAGAAGAAACGTAGTAGGCAGAAATAGAACTCGTCTAGGAGGGAACTTAATCTAGTTGGACTGGACTGGAGGGTAATAGATCGTTCCTTGTTCTTCTTTATTGTTTCGATAAAAGACACTACCACTGGTACTAAACCCAAAATATTACTCGGGTCTCTCCCGACTGAGACAAAACGTAAGTCTTCTGTATTTAGAAAAAATTTTCGAGTTTTAAGGAACTTAACACTTAGAACAAAAATTCTTAAGTAACACAACGTCGTGATAATTTTATAAAGTAAACCTCATACCAAACGTAGAACACGAAAGAAAACTTTCGTAGAGTCTTCAATATTGTCGTTGGATTTGCACCGAAACTAAAGTATCCTGTCGTAACAAATGTCGCCGACAAATGTGTCCCTTAACGACGGGTGAAAGACCGGGGACTCTGGTGTGTTTGAGGACCTTTCAAGAGGTCTGTGTTTCTTAACTCAGTATTATAAAAGACACATTCTAGACAAAAAACTCTTTAGAAGTGTTGTGACAATATAACCAAAATGTCAGTTATCGTGGAAGACCTTTTGTCGTTTAATTTTCGAGTCAAAGGTTTCGTCTCTGAGGAGCGACGAAGGAGGTTTATGTAAAGGAAGAAGAAGGAAACATACTCTTGTCTTGGTACGTAGTGACCCACACCGTTAAACGGGTCAATATTTTAATGTAAAGATTCACAGAGAACATCCATCCTGACTAGTTTCTCTGTACTCACTTTCAGTGACTCACGACAAAGAACTTCACCTCTAACTGAGTCCACCGTCCCTCCAACTTTTTCGACAGCGATAACGTCGGTACGATACTCTTACTCCAATGAGACTTCTACTTTCGGAAAATGATTCCCATCTCCTCCTCTTGTCTGTGACCCAGGTCAATCATACTTCAGTGGTATGATTAAGAGTTGTCGGATGAACATGTGAACAGAAAGTTCTCCTTTTTATGTTGGGACAGAGTGAATTCAGTCAATAAAACCCAGTAAGAATGATCTTCGGTTTTAATTAGAACACGTGATAAGAGAAGGGTTAAAACAAACTGTCTACATTACTAACCTTCTAATTTGATTTAGTAGTTTTAAATCGAATCTAGGTTCGATATTCCTTTTTTAGGACGTTCAGAATACGTATTAGTGAAGTTACTTCTTCTTAGAGACCCCACATACTCTCCGTGTCATTCTTTATTAAATCCTCTAGTCCTTAGGAAAGTACACGGAGTCAATAGTTTTCTTTTACTTACTGGGTAATACTTTTCACTTAGTACCTGTAACCAAAAGTCTTTCCCTTTTAGTATGTATGTCACACTAGCTTTTCATCCTTTTGTCCGTCGTCTTTCTTCATTACCTTCTTTCGTCACACACATACGGATACACTCACTTTATTCTTTTCACCACAACTGTTGAGAAATCGTTACTCTGTTTCAGAAGACTCTGTCTTAAACTCTGGACACCTTAATAGTCTATGTACAGTGTAAGACACCATCTCCTTCTGTTGAAATCACCCCTGTAAACTTACATAACCTTACTAAAGTCAAGACCCCTGGACCTCTTGGTCTGAGGATTGACGTAAAGGTTCTTGTTCCGAGTCTGGTTGAGCTTCCTGACCGGACTAGTCCGTTAACGACTGGACAGGATACAGGGTTTCTGGTGAGGTTACGAGGACAAACCCGTAATCTTTGACTGAAGTCGACCCGGTGGTTGAGGTGTTGTTTTGGATAGAGGAATGTTGTGACACGTGAAGTTCCGTAGAAGGAACTTCTCTAAGTCTTTTACACTCACGATTGAAGATGTGACCCTCCGGTCTAAGTATTGTTACCTTAAAGGGGTTTATGTGTCTGCCAGAACAGGTTTTATAATGTCACTGCCTTTCGATACTTATCCCACTGACACACCGTGTGTTAATGATCTCAATTTCTTAAGTCCTTCAAGACTCACAATTTTGACCCTCTTCTTTGTTGACCAATTTCTTAAGTCTGTTGAGATTTTCAGGTTAAAACTAGGTTTTGATCCCGACGGGGACCCTGACTTGATTCTTTCAGTACCACAGGTACCAGGTCTCTACGTGTGTGTAGGAAGGTCAATAATATGGTTTACCATCGTTCACGTTTATGTGCACTCCGGGACAATCTCGTAACCTCTAAGTCGTTACTTACCTATTTTCGACTAGTTGTAGTTCGAACGTAAAGTGACTATTTTGTTTGTCCTGTACTTTTCGGTCGATATCTTCATTCGTCAGTGTACATGTACACATGATTTAGTGAAGTCAGCACAGACTGAGAAATACTACGATACCTGACATCGGACGGTCCGAGGAGATAGGTACTCTAAGAGATCCGTTCTTATGACCTCACCTAACGGTACGGGAGGAGGTCCCCTGGAAGGACTGGGTCCCTAACTTGGGTACAGAGGGTTACAGAGGACGTCACGTCCGTCTACGAAGTGGGTCACTTGGTGGACCCTTCGGGTTCGGTAACGTATAGACACAAAATAGGTCCGAACGACTCGACATCAGGGATTAAGGAAAGGGTCTTGCAAAACGGTTTGTTATCGTACAAGAGATCTTCCCCAAGTCACCCACTAGTTTGTGTAAACCCTTTGCTGTTCATTTGTTGTCATTTATTCAAAAAGTTTCCGTTCTAAAGAGTCTCTGAAATGATGTAAATGATACAAGATTCTACACGTAGTTTTGAGAGGTTCTTCCCCATTTCTTACATGTCGTACATAGGTTGAAAATACTGGCGTCTTGGAAAAGCCACTTCGTAGAACGACTTGATCTCATGTGAAATCTTTTACCCAGGAATCAGATATTATTTCAACTAAAATAAGAGAATTTTATTGACGACCTTTTTCACCTCTTATTCTGGGTTTCTTGTCGTACCTTCGTGACCCAAACCAAGGTTCTTATGAGAAACGAGAGGTCTACTTTTCTCACCTTCCAGTTTCGATACTTTTACTTTTATGGTACAAAACCCTCTAGGATCCGTCAAAAATGTGATGTCTTAAACTAATTTCTCTCTTTATCTTTTTATTATAGTACTAACTCCATTCCTCTCTTAAGTTGTTATCTCTTTATATGTTTTACTCCTGTTGTTTAACAGAATATAAGATTTTTCTTCAGGATAAGTATTTTTTTTTTTTTGTTTGTGTTGGAATTCCGAGTATATGTTTTTTTTTTTTTTTTTTTTGAAAAGAGAGAATAACCCCCTTATTTCAAATGTCAAGGGTACGAAAAGTTTAATGGTTCTCACTCGTACCGTACCTTTTGTCATTAAAATTAGGGAAAGAAAGAAGTGGTTTGGAAAGTAATGTTGGAACCTTTTTATACAGGTTTTCTAGATTAAAATTAGACTGGGTAGGTAAGAAAAATGTCCCACGACATTTACCCACTTTTGAGTTTCACCTTAAGTATGTGTGTGTACGTGCGTGTTTCTACTTTTACCTTCCTCATACTTCCTTTACCTACTAGAGATGTTCCATCCTCTTTTCGTAAGTTTATTAACTGTCCAGTGTCTTTGGAAACTTCCTTGATAACTCTGCAAACTCGTGTCTTCCATGGTTTGTATCCCTTTATAAAACTAAGTCCAATACACTTAGGATGGAGAAAGGTATCTCCGGTTTCAGTCTACTCTACTTATTTGCAAAACTTAAGACTCGGAATGAGGTAGAAAAGTCTCAGGGTCAAATCTGGTAGTTTTCTGACCCTCTAAAAAATAAGGTAAAGAAAAGACAATCATTCACTATTTTATAGTGTGATTAAAACTTCGAGAAGACTTTCACCTGTCTCTCACACTTGGTGACCCCTGCACTTTAATTTACCAAATAAGATATTTTAAGTTGTCCATAAAAATGTTCCAGTTTATTTTTTATTAGTCGAAACTTTATACGTTTTTTATTGTTAAAGATCAACTTTGTAAAGGGATCCAGTGGGGAGAGACGCAATAGCCGAAAGTAACACAGACGTTTCGGGACACTTATGACTCCGGTATAACTGTTTTGATTTAAAGTTGTAACACATCCTCGATGAAGATACCGGAGTTTTTAATATAACCAAAAATACTCTCTATATAATTACTCCACTCACCGTATTCGAACGGCAGTCCTCGACTATTAGGAAAAATACTCGACTCTATACCCCAACCGGTTTTACAAGCAGGTCCAAAAAACAAACAATTCCACAATACCTTTTTGGACTTACTTGAATAATGTACCCTTTGTCTAAACACTGGCTACTCCGGGGTTCATCTTTATCTGGGCTAGGGTCAGTTCTGGTCACCCTCTTTTCCCGGTCGAAGTGTTTTCCTTTCTTGGTCGAAACCAACTGTATACAGAAACCTTACACGAAGGTTCTGCGGTTCCCTCGCCACTCGTTACCTCGTCTTCATTCCGTCGGGAAGACTCTCAGTTCCTACCTCTCCTGGTACTTCTCTCTCTTTCTCGGGTGTCAGTCGGAAGGTATATACACACCAGGGGTCAGTGTCTAAGTTTGTTGACCCCTAATTTTGATAAGGGGTTTTAAAGGTTTTGTAAGATTTTTCGTTTTGAACTTAAAGAGTAGGTGGTTGTTGATAAATGTATCGTAAATGTAACATAATCCATAATATTCATTCTATCTCTAATACCCTCTAATACCCTAATATCCTCTTATACGTATCCAATATACGTTTATTGGTGTAATAAAATGTATTCTCCGAACTCATAGACACCTAAAACCATAGGTGCCCCCCAGGACTTTGGTTAGCAGGTGAAACGACACCTATGGGTCCCTCCCTGTTGAGACAACTCTCTGTTGGGTTTCCGTTCTCGTCCCTCCGTAAAGACCCGTCTGACTCTAAAAGGAGGTTCATTATCCCTCGTTAATGTAGTAAGTGGGTGAGACGACAAGAAATATTGTAAAAGTTCCCGAAGGAACCTTCGAGTCACCATTTCTTGAGTGGACGGTTACATCCTCTGTACCCAAACTAGGGAACCAGTCCTTCTAAGGGACCTCTTCCTTTACTGTTGGGTGAGGTCATGAGAACGGACCCTTTAGGGTACCAATCTCCTCGGACCACCCGATTCCAGGTACCCCAGTGTTTTCTCAGTCTATACTGAATCGATGATACTTCGTTGTCGATGAGTAGTGTCTGAAAAGAGACGATCTGTTACTTAAGGAGGTCTAGTCTCCGGTCCAGGATGAGTTGAAATATGTGGTGTCGTTATCCCGTCTCGCCCACAGATTAGTGACTACCGTCCCTAACCCTGTAAGACTCCTCCGGAAGGGTCGGTGGACCCTCTTCCTCTTACTACCCCAGTGTCTTTCTCTCAGACCGCTTCAGATCTCTAGTCCAGTTCCAGACCCGTCCACTCAGATTTTAGGTCCTCTCTTCTAACTCTTCTTTTCAGAACTTTCGATCGGGTTCCAGGTGAAGTAAAAGAAAGGAAAAAGAGGGAATTTTACTTACGAAGACAGGTTAAAAGAAAGAAATACTCTATTATCTTTACCGAATTTTTGTGTCGGAGACAACTTGTAGTTGGTCTCAAGTTGGTTTATGTAAGTTCAGAGGTAGGTTTATCTGATCGTCTTCATAAACCTTCGTGACTTATCTAGTGATTAATAAAAGTTAAGAACGGTTTTATCCTTTCTTCTTCACTGAGTAAACAATAGACTGACATTTAAGAACTAGGTTTGGTCACAATCAATCCCCACCACATATTCTGGTTCCGGTGACCTTGGTCCGTGGGACACCACGAGTGGGTCACTACGACCGTAGAAGGATCGGAACGTACGTCCAGTTGACTCGTGGACCGTAACGATAGACTTAACGTGCCTACGGGTCAAGAGACCGTGTCGGGATTAGGAGACGGGTGCATCCACGATGGAAGAGTAAAGTGTTCGAACGTAGAAGTGTTCCGACTCGGACACGTCAAGAGGAGAAGGTTCTGGATTCCTCTCGACACAAGAAGAATCACTATCATTCTCTTATATTTAGTTGATAGAACTATAAGTGGTTTCAGTATGTAATTAATCATACGTAGAAGTCCTTCTATTCCTCTATCTCTAGCTTAGTCTCAATGAGTCTCCGTTTCTGTTAGTTTGCAACCATTTCATATGTAATTCTTCTATAAATCTAGCGTCTAGGTAAGTAAGTTACGAATCTGTAAATTTAATACACATTAGGGAATCACTTAGTCTCGGTCGGAGGACACGGAAAGACTTAATAACACTGTTGGTAGAGAAATGAGGAGATACAGAGAACGATCTGATATGTGATGAGGTCCTGTCCCGACGTCAGAATAGGTGACGGAGAATAACATAGTGTTACCCATGAGGTTTTGACACCGGTTTTCTTACCACTCACCTAGGGGAGTTCCTCAAATATTTTATCATGATCATCATGACATCCCCTTAACCATGTCTTATATTCCGAGTCGACCATTTCTTAGGTGGACGTCACACCTAAGCTAGGGATCCAAACTAGGGACGCAACCCTTCTAAGGGACCTCTTCCCTTTCCGATAGGTGAGGTTATAAGACCGGATCTCTTAAGGTACCTAACATATCAGGTAACCCATCGTTTCTCAACCTGTGTTGACTCGTTGAAAGTGAGTATTATAGATATTTTGTTCCATCTTCGATTATAAAATAAAATTTTCAAATTTTGTTTTATGTTACTAAGAGTAATAATCGTCGGTAATATAAGATATTTTAGTGACACTTGTGAGTTAATCGTTTATGATTTGATACCGAGGGACTCCTTTATATCCTGATATAGGGGTCTCGGAGTCTAGTGTTGTAAAAGTAGTTGACTTTACGGTAAACGTAATATATCCAAACAAACGGTTGAAGGAACATTTTGTTCAGTCAGAGTAGTCGTGACTTTTAGACGAAAAGGTGTACTAAGAGAGGGACATATTATAAATCGTGCTTAGAAATTTTAATAAGACGTCGAAGAACTGGACCTCTTGGTGGAACGGACGTTCAAATTGTAGAAAATACGGTATAGCGAAAACCTTACGTTCTCGGTCGGTTCTGTCGTAATCGGTTCTTCCCAAATTGCAAACGGATTGGGACCCATTGTCCCTGGCATTTAGAGAAACCGAGAGTCGGAATGTTGTCATGGTAGGTAATAAGAAAAGAATACCCAGCAGTAGAGTACTTAGGTATTTAAATCGACGAAAAGAGAGAAAAGGTATTGAAGTAGTGTATACTCTCTACAGTGAAATCGTGAAAGGTCTCGTCGGAGTATATGTCTAGTCACTTTAAGGGGAAGGACAAAGACCTACCTGATATAACAACTAAGTAATTGTTGCTTAAGTACCGGTTGTCTGATATTGAATACGGACTTGTCTCGAGCAGATTGTGTACTAAAAGGAATATTCCGTTCAGTGTCGAAAGAACGTGAATCCTTCCGATCCGTCGTGGAGTCGTGATCCGAACCCTGGTAGGTAAAATTTCTACTTCGATGATTGTTTTCACACTCTTCGTACCGGATTTTGTTCTTCCGTCTCGTAGAGGAACAAACTGGAGTCGATCCTTCAAGTGAACGTCACTAAATTTAAAAAGTGGTAAGACGTGTGTAGGTTTTTACTGGTTTTAGGGATACTCACAACCAATACCCCAATATTTCTTTACAATCACCCGTCCACTTAAGTGTTTACACTTTAGACTCCTTTGCTCCTCGTTGAGATGATACGTTTACTCTAGGTCTCCTCCCTTTGAAGAGAGAACTCCAATAAAACTATTAGTTCACTCTGTTTGTATATTTCTTGAGTCGTGTCACGGACTACATGTCAGTCAACACTCATTTACGAATAAGAACCTGACTGATTTACTCCAGTGTGAGTCTTTCCTCCATTGAAAACTCGGGGACTATCTATTCTGTACCACGTACGTACGTACGATTCAACGAGATCAGCACAGACTGAGGAACACTGGGGCACCTAACATTGGGAGGTCCGAGGAGACGGGTAACCTACAAGGTCCGTTCTTATGACCTCACCCAATGGTAAAAGAAGAGATCCCCTAGAAGGGCTGGGCCCTAAGCTTGGACACAGAGAATGCAGAGGACGTAACCGTCCGCTCAAGAGATGGTGGTCGTGGTGGACCCTTCGGACTATTCTATGTCCGTATGTATATATTATTCTTATGAGATCCGTCTCTCTTCTCATATTCGGTTCCGTTTCTCAATCCCGTAATTTCTTACATACATCGTCTTTAGTTTACCGGTGGAGACGGACTTAGGATTTCATATATTTCCGTGAACCATTCTTTCTTAAACTTTCTTGACGGACTCTTGTTAAATATCCAAAAGTACTCAGGGTGTGACTCTTAGACCTTTATTAAGACGTTCGTCGAATCCATAAGAAATTTACCCTTTTATTACTAGGCTCGACTTAAAAGTCCTCTTATTCGACCACTCCCATATACTTTACTTACCATCCACCCTCCCCCCGTCATTAGGTCCTTCTGTAAGTCTTTCATTCTCGTAGGGACTAACGTCATTAGTACATCATTAAAATACTAAAATCTTTACTTTTTTTCCTTCCCTCTGTTACACAATGTTTTACTTCACAAAAGGGTTTGAAGAACTACTTTATTTAATGGTCCTCAAGAGTTGTTACTATGTCTAAGGGTCCAAGACTGGGTATGGAACACCTTAGTCTCGGAGGTCCTGTCACCGAACACCTCAGTATACAGAATCTTCGTAGAAGGTAACAAGAAAGGTAGTCCCTTAAACCATTGCGACAGAACTCTTGTCAAGAGACGTGACCCATCGACTCGATACCAGGTCTCGTTATGAGGTAGGGGTTTGGATCTAGGGTACAGATGTTCTTACCTACACCTGTCTCTGACACATGAATCGAGGTCCGAAGTGATGACAGTGAACAAAACAGTTCATTCACATACTTGGAAGGGTTTCTTCTTTCGTACGATTGACGGTCCCTCGGGTAGTGGTACCCGGACTCTCGCCAAAGTACTTATTTAGCAGTCTCTCCTTAAAGTAATTTTTCGTTACTGTGGACTGGTATAATTAAACTTTATTTAAAATACGACAGATTTGAGATTCCTGTTTGAGTAATGAAATGTTAATAAAAAATTTAGGTTGAACGTATTTAGATACTCCTCAACTATACTTGAGGTCGATGATTAAGGTGTCGTCCTTATAATTCATAAAAGATATAAATGTGTATTCATTTGTACATACTTCTTATATTGAAAAAGTTTTAACTAAAGTCAAGTCAAGTCAAGTCAGCGAGTCAGCATAGGCTGAGAAACGCTGGGGCACTTAGCTTCGTGCGGTCCGGAGGGACAAGTAGTGGTAGAGGGTCTCAAGTGAGTCTGAGTACAGGTAGCTCAGCCACTACGGTAGGTCGGTAGAGTAGGAGACAGCAGGGGAAGAGGAGGACGGGGGTTAGGGAGGGTCGTAGTCTCAGAAAAGGTTACTCAGTTGAGAAGTGTACTCCACCGGTTTTATGACCTCAAAGTCGAAATCGTAGTAAGGAAGGTTTCTTGTGGGTCCCGACTAGAGGAAGTCTTACCTGACCAACCTAGAGGAACGTCAGGTTCCCTGAGAGTTCTCAGAAGAGATTGTGGTTTCAAGTTTTCGTAGTTAAGAAGCCGCGAGTCGGAAGAAGTGTCAGGTTGAGAGTGTAGGTATGTACTGATGACCTTTTTGATATCGGAACTGATCTGCCTGGAATCAGCCGTTTCATTACAGAGACGAAAACTTATATGATAGATCCAACCAGTATTGAAAAGAAGGTTCCTCATTCACAGAAAATTAAAGTACCGACGTTAGTGGTAGACGTCACTAAAACCTCGGGTTTTTTTATTTCAGACTGTGACAAAGGGGTAGATAAAGGGTGCTTCACTACAACTGGATTACGGTACTAGAAGCAAAAGACTTACAACTCGAAATTCGGTTGAAAAAGTGAGAGGAGAAAGTGAAAGTAGTTCTCCGAAAAATCGAGGAGAAGTGAAAGACGGTATCCCCACCACAGTAGACGTATAGACTCCAATAACTATAAAAAGGACCGTTAGAACTAAGGTCGAACACAATGAAGGTCAGGTCGTAAAGAGTACTACATGAGACGTATATTCAATTTATTCGTCCCACTGTTATCTGTCGGAACTGCATGAGGAAAAGGATAAACCTTGGTCAGACAACAAGGTACAGGGCAAGGTTGACAACGAAGGACTGGACGTATGTCTAAAGAGTTCTCCGTCCAGTCCACCAGACCATAAGGGTAGAGAAAGTCTTAAAAGGTGTCAAATAACACTAGGTGTGTCAGTTTCCGAAACCGTATCAGTTATTTCGTCTTTGTCTACAAAAAGACCTTGAGAGAACGAAAAAGGTACTAGGTCGCCTACAACCGTTAAACTAGAGACCAAGGAGACGGTAAAGATTTTGGTCGAACTTGTAGTCCCTCAAGTACCAAGTACATAACGACTTCGGACCGAACCTCTTAAAACTCGTAATGAAATGGTCGTATACTCTACTCACGTTGACACACCGTCAAACTCGTTAGAAACCGTAACGGAAAGAGACCCTAATCTTACTTTTGCCTGGAAAAGGTCAGGACACCGGTGACGACTCAAAAGGTTTAAACGACCGTATAACTCACATCGTGAAAGTGTCGTGGTAGAAAGTCCTAAACTTTGTCGAGTTGACCTTAAGGTAGTGGAGGTGATCGAAACAAGTATCACTACGAAAGATTCCGGGTGAACTGAAGTGAAAGGTTCTACAGACCGAGATCTAATCACTAGTGTAGTAGTACTAATAGACCCAGTACTTCTAGAAAAAACATGTCAATCAAGAAGGTACATAAGAACGGTGAAGAATTATAGAAGACGAAGACAATCCAGGTATGGTAAAGACAGGAAATAGCTCGGGTAGAAACGTACTTTACAAGGGAACCATAGAGATTAAAAGAACTTCTCTAAAGATCAGAAAGGGTAAGACAACAAAAGGAGATAAAGAAACGTAACTATGACTTCTTCCGAAAGAATAGAGAAGAACGATAAGGAACCTTGAGACGTAAGTCTACGAACATAGAAAGGGAAAGAGGAAACGAAAAGCGGAGAAAAGAAAAGTGTCGATAAACATTCCGGAGGGGTCTTAGGTTTACTTTTATTTGGTACCTAAGTTTCGGTGACCCAATCTTAATTAAATAAAAAATTGAAGGCACTATAATAAATACATGGTAAATAAAGGGGTTTTTTCTTTTTCTTTTACAGACTTCAGTATACTATAACTTTGGATTTTTGAAATTTCTATTAGATCAGGTTAAAGTAAAACAGTACTTCCTTATACCCCGAGTTTGTTTAATTTTTTGGGTTCTAACGTGTTAAGATGTGTTAATCAATTTGTTTCTTAAAGAACCAGATGACTTGGTGAATCAGATAATCGTTTTCGTTTATTTAAGACTATTAGTGATATTCGTCAAGGTAAACACAGAAATTCTATCTTATTCCTCAATTTTCATCCGTTTATCATAGAACATACATTTTATTGTCGGAGTGACATTACTTTCTTACTATCCGTTGTCACTTTCAAACACAGGTTTTTGAACCTTTGTAAGACTTGGAGATTAATTTTGAAGTAAAACACTCGTTATAATTTTAATTTATATACAATTCACGAACTCACAAATCTCTGGTCGTCGGCATCTGAGGACCATGAGTGAGTATCTCGAGGAGTCACAGGTTTTAAGTCCACTTCTTGAGGTACGGATTTCTTATGACCATTTGAGATACGAATTTCTTAAGACCATGTGATCGTTTCTGGTCCTTTTTGTAACGTCATACACACTTTCTAAACACATCAGATATTCCTTCGATCTTCGGGGGTACGTTGGGACTCTGTCAGACAGAGTGGGGAACTTTTAGACACTTCAACGTACACAGACCTCAGAGTCGACTGTACGCGTTCAAATCGAACACCTCAGTTATTATTTATCGTGTGTGTACACACACAAAATCAGTGAGTCAGTACAGGTCGAGAAACGTTGGGGTACCTGACATCGGGCGGTTCGAAGAGACAGGTACCTCGTGAGGTCCACTCTTATGACCTCACCTAACAGTAAGGGAAGAGGTCTTTTTGAAGGGTTAGGTTCCTGATTTGGGACCGGGGGACGTAGTCTCCGTCTAAGAAATGGCAAACTCGATGTCCCTTCAGGACATCGTGTGTGTGTATATGGGGTTTATAAGTAAACGTTAGTGATTAAATGTGTCTTTGTTCCATAAACGACATTATTTTCGAACTTTGACAAGTCAGAACCCCAAGTCTATGGGGTCGAGAAGTACTTCCTTGTCTTCATTTCTACGTTACCTCTGGTTTCACTTTCTTCCTTAGTTTTTCTTTTAACGGACCTTCTCGTCTAGTCGTCGTTCCGGAGCCCCCAGTGTTCCTCTTCACTAAAGTCTGTCACCGACTAAGAAAAGAAAAGTTGACTTCATATCAACTCAAGACGGAGTACTTAGTGTTGGAACACCACCGTTTTCCCGAACGTATTGAGTTACTTCGATACTCGATACAGTGGGAGGAATAAATTGAAGATACGTCGTACTTCCACTTTCTCCTCTCACCTTTTCGACCGAATTTTGAGTTATAATTTTTGTTTAAGTTTTTTAATTCTAGTACCGTAGACTAGGGTAGTGAAGTACCGTTATCTTCCCCCTTTTCACCTTCGTCACTGTCCAAAATAAAAGAACCCGAGGTTTTAGTGATACCTGTCTCTTACGTTGGTACTTTAATTTTCTGTGAATGAATGAGGAACCTTCTTCTCAATACTGTTTGGATCTGTCGTAATAAATTTTCGTCTCTGTAGTGTAACAGTTATTTCCAGGTATATCAGTTTCGATACCAAAAAGGTAATTAGTACATGTCTATACTTTAAACCTGGTATCTCTTCCGACTCGTGGCTTCTTAACTACAAAAACTTAACACCACGACCTCTAAGAACCTTCGAGGAACCTGTTGTTCCTCTAGTTCGGTCCTTAAGATTCCCTTTAGTTGACTTATAAGTAAACTTCCTGACTACGACTTCGAGGTTATACAATCGGTAGAATATCCTTCTCGACTGAGTTACCTTTCTAACTTCCGTTTTCCTCTTCCCCCGTTGTCTCTTACTCGACCAATCTGTCGTAGTGGTTGAGTTACCTGTACTTAAACTCGTTTGAGACCCTCTATCACTTCCTGTACCATCGGACCGTAAGATGTCAGGTACCCCACCATTTCTAAACCTTTACTGAATCGCTGATTTATCGTTGTTGACGTTTATCAATTAAATGTTACAACACAATAAAAGTCCAGATACCGTTTTAATAAATCAATACGTATATAGATAATAAAAGGTATAATAAAAAGGAATCTCCAATAATGTTCTATGACTCACATCAAAGGACCCGATTTGTCATTCTGGAACGACAAATAGATAAGATATAGTTATATATCATCGCACATAAACGATTAGGGTTCGAGGATTATATAGGAGAGAGTGAGAAAAAGGGAAACCATTGGTATTTAAAGATTCAGACACTCTGATAAAAACGAAATTAAACATAGTAAAAGACTAAGATGTATATTCGCTACAGTAAACTATAAACAGAAAGACTAAGAACCTGGGAAGACTTGAGTCGGCAGGACCGTCCTACACACTGGGACACCTCTTTTCCTCGGAATACACTCTTACCCTCCTTGAGAATGTAGTTTACGACGTCGTTCTGTCCCGACACTGTGGGTGGTTCGGGTAGGACGGGGCTAATTCACGGTGTGTCTTCCCCTTCCTAAAAGGGTGGAGTACGGTACCCCAACCCCCACCCCACACTACCCCCGACTATCTCAATCACTTGTCATTCTTCGTCGTCCTCAGACCCAGAGTACCGCCCGTCTCTGGGTACGTCTTGCTCGTTTTGGTCGACCTCGGTGTCGTCGTGAGTAACCAGACCGTCTCAAGTTTTATTCTCATTGAACATTGAGTCTGGGTGCCCGTGTCCATTTCTGTGGGGAACCTCTACGGGTCTTTATGAACTTCCTTCCCAGAATTGTAGTCGTTGCCGAGTCTAACTCTCACACACACATCTGTTCTCACACATGTATACACACACATACATGTACACACATGTCGTTGAATATTCACTCGTTGGTGTCTAAGGGAGACGAAGTCAAAGAAAGAGACCAGGTTTAAGAAGGAGGACCAAAGGAAAAGGTACGTAGGACTAGGTTTTACGGATTCTCTGCCCGAGCCCTCGTCTTAGGAGACGGTGTATCCCGAGACTGAAACCTGTTAACAAAATTGGAAAGACACAGAAGTGTAAGTTCACAATTACAATCATATTGGGGTGAATGTGTTTGGACGAAAATTCTGAAACTCCGTAAGTCAATCGTATACGGTCCTTTTACAAAAGACGACACCAAAACCGCGACTTTAGTAAAAGAGACGATCAATTAGAGAGGGTAGGGGAAGAGACGGGTACAGGATAAAGAGTCTCTTAGACATGGTTGTCAAGAAGACTCACCCGTCGACATGTCAGTACGGGTGGACAAGTCGAGGTCGATAAACTAGGTTCACACGTGGATTGACTTCATAGTCTAAGAGAAGGTCGTAGGACTTTACGTTAAGTTTCAGTCTAGTCTGATACTGTACGTGTATTTCACTATGTTTCTCAGGCCAGACCCTGAACGTTTCTTTCCGATAAAACGTTTTGGTCTCTTGTTACTACGTCCGTCTCTTCTTTCGTCTCAAAACACTTATGTCGGACACTCTCTCCTTTCCTCTCTTTCCTCTCCTTCATCCGACGTGAATTTATTATTAATGATGACAGAGTCGTTCTATCAGGACATATAAAAGTTTACTACACGTGTTCAAACATTCGAACGGACTCACTGTAAGATGAAGAACCGTGGACACGATCAGACAAACCTGACGATATTGTTCTTATGGTATCAGACCCATCGAATTTGATACTCGTAAATAAAGAGTGACAAGACTTTTGACCTTTCAGGTTTCTAGTTCCACAACCGTTTAAGGTATAGACCACTCCTGGACGAAGGACCAAGTATCTACCGACACAAGAGTGACACAGAAGGGTACTTTCTTTTTCACTCTCTACAGAGAGTCCAGAGAAAATCCTCCATAGAGAGAGTCTAGAGAGAATTTTCCGGTGATTGGGTAAATACTCCCGAGGCGGATAGATTGAATTTGGGTGGGGAATTATAGTAACGTAACACCTAATCTTAAGGTTGTCTATATAAAATCCTCCGACGTTTGTAAGTCGTGACTTCTTAGGGTCCACTTTATTAACGAGGGTGTCCTTAAGTCTATCCACTCATGAACAGGTTTACAGTAGAAACGTATTCTGCACTAGTGTCTGTTTTGGTCTGCGGTCCAGGGTCTAACAGGGTTGAAGAGGTGTCGACAACGATAACTTTGTCGTACTTCATAGCTCGAGGTCTAGTGGAGTCTCTCGTCATCCATCTTTATTAACAACGACAACAACGACAATAAATCAACTACAACGCAGACTGAGAAACGTTGGGGTACCTGATATCCGGTGGTCAGAAGAGACAGGCATCCGAAAGGATCCGTTCTTACGACCTCATCCAATGGTAAAGGAGGAGGTTCCATCTTTATTATTACAAGAGATTAAGTCCAACCTTTCTGACGTGAAAGAAACTACACTGAGACATGTAGAAGTTTGGTTTAATGGATGGTTTTAGAGGAGAATCAAAACATAAAATTTCAATAGAAAATTAATACAAATTTTGACTTAACATTTATCGATACCGTTTTTAATGTAGAGTTTTAAGAGTAAAAATTGGAAATTCAATTTTTTAATGGGTATTTACTCTTTTTTTTTATACTTTCGTTGACATTACTGTGTAACAAGGACAAAACTGAACGATCCCATTGTAAGGGTCTGACAATGATCTTTATTACTCCCTTAAAGAAGTTTCTGTTATTCACGAGGAAGACGGTAGAGATTCAAAACCACCGGGTAACATATACATGTACTTACACACACACACACACACACACACACACACACACACACGCGTACCACGTACGTACCATTTTCAATACTCAGCCGTCGGTGTTTAGGAGAGACGAGGTATCCAAGAAAGAGACCAAGTTTGGAGGACGGACGTAGGACGGAGTAGGACGGACGTTGGGACCACGTTCTATGAACTTTCTTCTACGAGTCCCAGTCTTACGACCCAAGATTAAGACCGAGATGGTATACCCCGATACTGAGATCCGTTAACAAAAGTGAAAATACACGGAGACAAACGAGTAGACATTTTATTCTTATTTTATCATAGATAAAGTATTAAACATTTCTAATTTATTCATCTATATTTTGAGAATCTTGACACAAATCATGACTTATCTATTAGTTTTTAGGATATACAATAATCAGTATGAGGAATCAATGGTCTTTTCATCAAAGAAGAAACAGACTCAGGTTCTGGATAGGGAGTTAAAGTTCAACTTTAACGAGACGAATAACCACTTTAATACTGAGACATTGGGTCTTGAATTGTTTTCTGAAAGACCAAATTCTAGACGATATTCCTAGGTGATCCGGGGTTCACGTGTAGGAGAGTCCCTATGACAATTCTAAAATAAAATAAAAAAAAAAAGTTTTTATTTACAAATAAAAGAGGATACAAAATAAAATTGAGGTTGTCACAGAAGATGGGTAAGATAATTTTTAGGTCTTAGATAGAGAATCAAAGAAGGTAAATAGATAGGTGGTAAGTAGGGAGTAGAGAAGAAAAAAAAAAAAAATAAAAATTAAAAAATAAAAAAAAAATTAAAATTTTAGTAATTAAGAATGTACGCAAGGGTTTGTACTTGGGGGGAGGGTGGAGGGAGGGGTGTTGTAGAGAGACCCAGTAGGGGTACGTGGTCGGGGTTCGTTCGACGTGGGATGCAGTCTGTACCTGACCGCTAAGTTAAGAATGTACTGTCATATGTACAATATTAAGGGTAAGAGGGTTTAGTAGGGTGGGAGAGGGAGAGGGAGACTCAGGTTTTCAGACCATATGTGTAGACACAGAAAAAAGGACAGAACGTATGTCCCAGCAGTAACGGTAGAAGGATTTAAGGTATATATACACAATCATATGACATAACCACAAAAAGAAAGACCGAATGAAGTGAGACATATTAACCGAGGTCAAAGTGGGTAGAGTAGTCTTGACTAAGTTTACTTAAGAAAAATTGCCGACTCATTATGAGGTAACACATATACATGGTGTCGAAAGAATAGGTAAGTAGACGACTACCTGTAGATCCAACAAAGGTACAGGACCGATAACATTTGTCACGACGCTACTTGTAACCCCATGTACACAGAGAAAGTTAAGACCAAAGGAGCCACACATACGTGGACTCGGGACAAAGGACATCCGGGGTGCAACGTCTAATAGAGGGAAAAAGAATTCTCAAGGTAGAAGAGATGAGGACTTGGGAGTTTTCGTAGAAGTGTAGGAGTGAGAGGACTTCCGAGGTAGGAGAGGACCCTTTCCAAGGTAGACGAGGATGTTCTCTACTCGTTCGTAAAACCTTCGGTCCAGGTGTCAGATAGGACGGGATCGTACCTAAGAAACCACGGTAGGACCGTATGAGTCTTCCAGGGTAGATGTAAAGGTAGGTATCTCGAAATCCCTTTGAACTTCCACCGTATAGTACACGTTCCTCTTTGACAAATCCTTCGTTGTCGTTACAGTCATACGGACTCCGTGTCAAGAATTATCGAGTCTAGTTCCTCGAATTGGAAATGGACCAACAGGTATTCATCCACCACTTTCTAAAATCAGTCCTATCTCAGTAGTAGTTTAGACGTAAACTCTTTATAATGGGACTAATGTCTACCCCTTTCATTTTCCTCCCTTTCCTTGGTTTAACCCCCTGTTCATCTACCGTTTAAAGTTTTGGTGGTGACTCTGTACCTTTGTTTACTCAAGTTCCTACCTCTTCTCCCAGGTCAAAATTCTTGTGTGAACACTCCTGAACTTAAAACTCTGGAACTTCTACCACTTTCCTTTCTCATTTAGATTCTACTAAGATTTCGAAGACCGAACTCGTCGGTCTTATCTCTACAGATCGGAAATTTATTTCATTTCGGACCCCTTCCTTCTGTTTCCTTTACTTTTGGTCAAGTCGGCCCTTGTACAAGGGACCTTACAAGTAAAATTCACGAGAGTCCGTAGATTCACTAGAATAGATGATCCATGAAACTTCTAATCCAGACCGTGAGTTCCCCTTTTAGACCTCTACGTCTAACCATATTAGATGGTAGTATCCATTCAGACTTCGGGATCCTCAATACTCTGGTTCGTTTGTGTAATTAGTTTTCCTCATATATTGTATTTTTCTTCTCTTTTTTTTACCTTGGGATTCCTTATAGTCGTAAATTCCTTACACGTTTCCTTCTATCTATGACCCTTCCTTTATTTTTACCACTCTTATTATCGTCGTTCTGACCCGTAGGAACACAACAAGGACTAGAACCTCCTTTACGAAAGTCGAAAGGTAGTAGCCCATACTACAATCGACACCCAAACAGCATACACCGGAAATAATACAACTTCATATAAGAGAGATGGATACGAGTGAAAGACCTTTCAAAAATAGTATTTTACTTAAAACTTAAAATAGTTTTTCGTAAACGAAAAAGACGTAAATAACTCTACTAGTATACCAAAAATAAAAAGTAAAACAACTACACTACATAGTGTAACTAACTAAACATCTATAACTTTTTAGAAAAGTAGGAACCCTATTTAGGTTGATCTATTACTGTATACTAGAAAAATTATATGACTACCTCAGTCACACGAGCATAAAACAACTCTTAAAAACGTAGATATAAGTAGACACTATAACTGGACATCGAAAGAAAAAACACACTATAGAAATTTACCAAAACAATAGTTCCACTACCACCGGAGTATCTTACTCAACTTATACAAGGAAGGAGACGTTAAAAAACCTTATCAAAGTTGTCATGTCCACAATTGAGAAGAGATTTTCAAACAATCTTAAGTGGACACTTCGGTGGACTAAACCTGAAAACAAAGAACCCTCAAAAATTTAATGACTAAGTTAAAGTCATGACCATTAACCAGACAAGTATAAAAGATAAAGAAAGACCCCTCTCCCATACCTCTTTTCCCTTGGGATGTAACGACCAGTCTTAAATTTAACCACGTCGATGATACTTTTATTATGTCTCCGGGGAAATTTTGATTTTTATCTCCACTCGATGATATACTCGGTCGTTGAGGTAAGGACATTTATATAGACCTTTTCTGTTTATGAGATTAAACTTTTCTATTTACACGGGGTCACAAGTTCGTCGTAATAATTGTATCGGTTCTGTACCTTCTGTGGTTTCGTTGGACTCACGGGTGACTGTTTGTTATCCGAATTCTTCTATGTGATATATATAATTGACATATATACGTGACATATATATAATTGTATATATGTTAATATGTATATATATTATATTATAACGAGTCGGTATTCTTTATCACAGTAAACGTCGTTGTACATACCTGGATCTCTAATAGTACGCTTTACTTCATTCAGTCTGTCTCTTTCTGTTTATATACTATAGTGAATGTACAACTTAGATTTTTTACTATGTTTACTTGAATGTATGTTTTGTCTTTATCTGATTTTGTACCTTTTGTTCGTACATCAATGGTTTCTCCTTTCCTCCTCCTTACTTTCTCCTCAAACCTTAATTGTCTATGGATAAGTCAAGTTAAGTCAAGTCGAGTCAAGTCAGCGAGTCAGCACAGGTTGAGAAACGCTGGGGTACCTGACGTCGTGTGGTCCGAAGGGACAGGTAGTGGTTGAGGGCCTCAAATGGGTTTGAGTACAGGTAACTCAACCACTACGGTAGGTTGGTAGGGTAGGAGACAACAGGGGAAGAGGAGGACAGGAGTTAGAAAGGGTCGTAGTCCCAGAAAAGTTTACTCAATCAAAGAACGTAGTTCACCGGTTTCATAACCTCAAAGTCGAAGTCGTAGTCAGGAAGGTTACTTGTGAGTCCTGACTAGAGGAAATCCTACTTGACCAACCTAGAGGAACTTCATGTTCCCTGAGAGTTCTCAGAAGAGGTTGTGGTGTGAAGTTTTCGTAGTTAAGAAGTCGTGAATCGAAAGAAATATCAGGTTGAGAGTGTAGGTATGTACTGGTGACCTTTTTGGTATCAGAACTGATCTACCTGGAAACAACCGTTTCATTACAGAGACGAAAACTTATACGATAGATCCAACCAGTATTGAAAAGAAGGTTCCTCATTCGCAGAAAATTAAAGTACCGACGTTAGTGATAGACGTCACTAAACCCTCGGGGGTTTTTATTTCAGACTGTGACAAAGGTGACAAAGGGGTAGATAAAGGGTACTTCACTACCCTGACCTACGGTACTAGAATCAAAAGACTTACGACTCGAAATTCGGTTGAAAAAGTGAGAGGAGAAAGTGAAAGTAGTTCTCCGAAAAATCAAGGAGAAGTGAAAGAAGGTATTCCCAACATAGTAGACGTATAGACTCCAATAACTATAAAGAGGGTCGTTAGAACTAAGGTCGAACACGAAGTAGGTCGGGTCGCAAAAGAGTACTACATGAGACGTATATTCAATTTATTCGTCCCACTGTTTTATGTCCGAACTGCATGAGGAAAGGGTTAACCTTGGTCAGACAACAAGGTACAGGTCAAGATTGACAACGAAGGACTGTACGTATGTCTAAAGAGTTCTCCGTCCAGTTCACCAGACCATAATGGTAGAGTAAGTCTTAAAAAGTGTCAAATAACATTAGGTGTGTCAGTTTCCGAAACCGTATCAGTTGTTTTGTCTTTATCTATAAAAAGACCTTAAGAGAACGAAAAAGTTACTAGGTCGTCTACAACCGTTAAACTAGAGACCAAGAAGACGGAAAAGAAGGTCAAACTTGTAGACCTCCAAGTACTAAGTACATAACGACTTCGGACCGAACCTCTTAAAACTCGTAATGAAATGATCGCACACTCTACTCATGTTAACACACCATCAAACTCGTAAGAAACCGTAACGGAAAGAAACTCTAACTTTACTTGTGACTGGAAAAGGTCAAGACACCGGTGACGACTCAAAAGGTTTAAACGATTGTATAACTCATGTCGTGAAAGTATCGTAGTAGAAAAACCTATACTTTATCCAGTTTACCTTAAAATATGGAGGTGATCGAAACAAGTATCACTACGAAGGATTCCGGGTGAACTGAAACGTAAGGTCCTCAGACCGTATGTTTTATCTGTTGGTTTTTCCTGGATGACATATCGTGTCCCTTGATATAAGTCATAGAATATTGTTAGATATTATCTTTTCTTAGAATTTTTCTCATACCGTTCTCATTGTACCTTTGAATGTAATGGTATACATTTTATCTATAGGTTACCCTTGAACAACATACCGAGTCCTTTGAGTTTGTCCCTGAGACATAGTTGGATCTCCCCACCCTACCCCACCCTCTACCCGCCCTCTAGTTTTCCCGACCTTATATACGTATGGATACAACGTCAAACTGTCTTTTGTTGTTTTAAGACATTTCGTAATAGGAAGTTAATTTTTATTTATTTTAAAAAATTTTTCTTATATGTACATGCACTAACTTAGTGACTACACGTGGACTTTACTTGTACTGTGACAGTTAGTTGATATAAAGTTATTTTTAACCTTTTTTATTTATTGGTTCCCTTTCGTCACAGAGTTGTCAGTTCTCTTCTGACTGAAGTCATCCCTTCACCAGTCTTCATATTTTACAGTGGTCAGTTCATTTTGTTCTAATCTAATTCATCTTGTTCCCAATATTTTTTACCGTAACTTAAACTTTTAATCCACTCCTTTTAATCTTTGGAGTCCAAAGTGTCGAATCACTAGGAGGAGTTTCATCTCCTGTCGTCACGCCAAGTCTAAGAGTTTGTTGACTCAATCAAAGTTGTAATCAAACAATGACTTCTATAAACTATTGACCTCTGAAGTCTGGTAAGCATACATATATACACGTCTCTTACAGTGTCACTGCTCACGTGTAGGTCACACTACGGTCCGACCAGAGAAGGGTCCTCAGATCACTCGAGTCTCGTCTCAGTTACTGATTTACGGAACCACAACTGGAAACCAGGAGTCTTAGGTTTTAACATTTATTACTCCTTATTACCGATGGAGGATTTTTTATTTTTAAGACCCACGGTATGGTCGACCTGTTCCTTGAGTGAGTCTCATCTTTTTCATCTCACGGTGTCGTTCTTTTCACATATACAAATTATACTCTCTCCCAATGTACATATTTTCACTCTTGACCTCGACCTTATGTAGTTCTTGTTCAGCTTATTTTCGTGAGTTGTTTAATCCTTTATTATTCCTCAACTACACGTACCGTGGTCATTCTCACGGGAATTACAGTTTCTCGTCTTCTGAACCAGAGGTTAGAACCGTCACTGACTTCCCCCGTTATAGGTCTTGTGGTGGTTTTAGTCACTCTTAACTTCAGTGGCTTCTCCCGGTCACAATTGGTACCATGATTTTTCATTCAGTGTTAAACTATAAGATGTTTACGTCTTATGGAGACTAACAGAGAGTATTTGGATAATCTATGGGATATACCTACCACTTTGTTCTTCGTTCACTAAAGAGACCGTTCCTGATACCAAGTCTATCCCGAAGGAACCACCGAGTGTGCCTACCATTTCTTAGACGGACGTTACGTCCTCTGGACCCAAACTAGGGTCCCAACCTTTCTACGGGATTTCTTCCTTTACCGTCGGGTGAGGTCGTAAGAACGGACCTCTTAAGACCCCTGTCTCCTCGGACCACCCGATGTCAGGTACCCCAGCGTATCTCAACCGGTCTATATGATCTTTATATCGACAAAATAATTCAGACGACGACAGGTCCGTTTACACACAGTGGACATTTTTATATATAAGTAGGTAATCTGTTTTAACTCGAGATGTACCTCGGCTTGTGACACCCAGTCACACATCCAAGAAGACACTTCTACGTTTTACGGACGTAATGGATGAAATCGTAGGGTTCCTGTAGTGGGGTATGTACTAGGGACTTGAGTTCTTCGATTTCTAATCGAGTCTTCCTTTCACACATACTTACGTTTCTTTGTCCATCTTCCTTCACGTTAATCCCTGACCTTAAAATCAAACTCTCTATTTCTTAACCTGTTACTTTTGTCCCTCTGAAATACATCACGGACCGAGTAACATTTGTCCGTCATTTACTAACGACAATATGTCACGCGAGTAAAACTCGTTGAGGAGGTTATTATCTGACAGAACCCCCTTTAGGATTTCGAAAGTCTCTCGAGACATTAGTCGGTGTGTAGACCGAAGTCTATGTCAAAGTTGGAAAAATTATCTTGTAGTACGTCAGAGAAGTCCGGTCGTGTCACAAAAGTTCTGTCTACCAAAGCTAGTCAATAAAATAATAAGTTTTCAGACGGGGAGTTGTCCTTGGGTATCTTCAAATTTGACTTCTTCTCATCAGTAAGAGTCGGTCTCGGTAGGGGTAGAACTTTTTATGGAGAAGAGTACAAAACCAATGTGAAAGGAAACTACCTGTTTGTCGAGGTCGACAAAGTTGGGAACTTTAACGGAGTTCGGAAGGGACCCGTTCGACAGGAAGGGTGAGAAGGATGTCTCGTGCCGCTAGACGTAAGTCGGGGACTTCCCGTCTCTCCCGGAGACAAAAGGGAGACTAGAATATGATTAATAAAAATCATTTATATTTATAAGACGTCTAGACACCTAAAGTAAGTGGGTCGTTTTCCTTTATGAGTTATAGACTCATGACTCATATCAAAAATATTTTGTCTTTTAGATTGTATCAACTTATATGTTTATAAAAACCTACTTGTCTTCTTTCAAGTAACTATCTCGACCTTGCGAAGGGTTTAAGTATGACTGTTGTAAGGTATCATAGTGGTTTTGTGACAATAATTAAAGAAAACTAAACAAAAGTATATGTCACAAAACTAAACCAAATCCAACCAAAAATTCCTTATCAAAGTCAAATACATTGGAAGCGAATAAGTTCTAGTGTCGGTCAAACATTAGGTTGTTGGTCTACCATTAACTGAGGAGCCACTTCCTGTCAGACAAACCTTATAACAGTACTTCTGTCTAGGTTACAGTGTTTGTGGTTCTGTTTTAAGGGAGGTTTACTTTCCGGTCAACGACGTAAAGAGTAGATAGTCTACACCGTCGAAGGTACAACATCAATATAGTAATATAGAAGAAAAAGTGAATAAACAATGAATTCTAATTTTCTAAATTCTAACTTTTTAGATGGTAGTTGATAGGAACTTGGACTCTCTGTCTGGAACCAAGAGTAATGAGGTCACCTTGACATATTCGACAGAATCTTCTACGGGTTAAGGTATATAATTGGTACAGTCACTGTTGTAACTTCTTTTTAAGTAAAAAGAACGGTTGTCATTAGGATGACCCTTATCGAAAGACCGAATCCATTTTTATTATCGATTAAAGTAGTCAGTAATGTGGAGGGTAAGTCTAAAATCTGTGTATGTTAGAGATGTTTCCCTTTCTTGAACTCCCCTTCCGCGAACCGATAGAAGTTTCAAACACAGGACCCGTGGACCCAAGGAGGGGAGGTTATTGTAAACGTAGGAGAATTGAAGTCGGCCGACGAGAGTACCGGTAGGGACCTCTTACAGACGAGTCAGATGTTTTACATGTTGAGATAAAAAAATTTATATTAGTGGAGAAAAGAGGGTAGTAGGAGAACATTGTTTCGGACAAGAAGTAGAAGTACTCCTAGAGAGTCAGTCTTGATAATTGAACGTCAGGAACTGGGGGATTTACTTAAAGTCCCCCAGAAATTTAAGGTACGTCTAAAAAGAGGACTCGACGTCAAGGGACGATCTCTTTTAATGTGCAGGTACGTTTAATCTCGGTGGTGTTACGTGCCCATTGAGTGTCACTACTGGTCGTCAGGAGAGTAAGCACGACCCAGTCAAACGACACGGAGTGAGGTGGATTGTCTACACGGTCGGAGTGGTGGAGCGACGGCGGTGGTTTAGCGGTCAGAGGAGAAAGAAAGGGTACTGGATCAACGACGGTGAAGTGGGGTAGGAGTGCGAACACATAATGTACGGGTTGAACGGAAGGAGTTGAGGACAGGGTCTCCTCCTTTGTCATTTGAAGAGATTTATTCTTCTCTTCTTTCTGACGACCACCACCACCACCAGTAGAGGTTCTGTAGTACAAGTACTATCATCGACACCAATGGGGTATCTCATCCTACTTGGAGGTGGGGTTTAAAACAAGTTTACAACTGTGACTTCGACGGTGTGTACGTGGTTTTACCATACTTTTCAAACTACAGAGCGAAAGACCCGTCTCATCGCGTCCCGAGAGTCTTCAGGGGTTTTACCGAACTTTCTCGTCCCTCTCCTCCGACCGTAGTGACAGTACACTAATCTCCAACCCGACCTATACTCCCGAGGGGACGTACCCGAACCTGGAGGGTGTCGTGGTTTCCTCCTTCGAGAGGTACAAAGAACGGGTCTACACCCCGTCTTACTCTTACCTTTCATCACCTCGACCTTTCGATAGTCACTTGTTGTTTTCACTTCAGTTTGAAAAGGAATGCGAGAGGTTCTTCTTGACCTAAACTTAGGATCCAGATAATGAACGATCAACCTACTGGGATTTTTTCACTAAATTGGTAAGGTTTGTTTAGAGGTGTGGTTAATATCCTCCGATTATTGTCTTTCTTTCTTTTTCCTCTCTCTCTGTCCTTCCTTCCTTCCTTGAAGGGTGACACAACATTCTTAATTCACTCTATTCATACGAACACACAAACGTATAGGTGAGCCAGTACAGACTGAGAAACACTAGGGGCACCTGACATCGGATGGTCCGAAGAGACAGGTACCTTGAGAGGTCCACTCTTTTGACCTCACCCAATAGTACGGGAGGAGACTCCCTAGAAGGGGTAGGTTCTTATCTTGGGCACGGAGGACGTAGAGAACGAAACGTCCGACTAAGAAATGGGTGACTCGGTGGACTTTTCGGGGAAATCTTCGAATAGGAGAGGTTTCGATCGGAAAACGGTGCACGGACCTAACGAGTGCGGAGGAGATGCCAATGTGAGACAGTGAATAGTAGAGAAAGAGGACCTAGAAGTTAAAGGAGGAGAGGTGACCTGGGAACGTCTCGCGGGTGTGCGGGTGTCCGTGAAGAAAGTTATTCAAAGTTCTTGTCTGAGGATTGATGGGGAGTACATGGGTACGGTTACTAATGTAAGAAAAACCACGAGGTCTTTACACTCACAACGGGAATCGTAGAGGAAAGACATGAGGTTTGTACGTTAGTCGGTGGATTAAAACACCTAAGGTCGAGTCTTTAAAGAGGGTTGAGTAAAAAGAGATTGAGACGATGGTCACGAAACAGATTATAGAGAAATAAAGAGTACCTGACTAACCAGAGACTGTATTCTCAAGGTTCTGGGGTTAAATTGAAGGCATTGATGAGACAATTTTTATAGATAAAAAAAAACGTCAATATACTTTTTGACGAATGAAATATCATTTTTCATCCCCCTTTGGGAATATTTATCCTCTTCTGGTCTTTCTTCATTTTATTTTACAATAGTCGTTAAGAGAAACCACCATTCCACTATAAAAAAAGAAACATAAAAACATATAAAAGATTTAGAGAATATTACACGTATATAATGAAAGTAGTTACAATAAACTTTACTGTTTAAAGTGACTGTAAGAGTACTAACAAAAATTTTTAGGTTTGAGGGTTCGGTATGTACGTTCCGAGAAGTGTCCGAGAAGTATCGGGGTCACTAAGAACGGAAGACTATAAATGGAGGAACATAACAGGGGAGGCATGACACATATCAACTGGACACTTGGTAATTCTACAACATCTTTACTACTGTACACTGAAACCTCCGGTCCAGTATCTTCTGTGAGACCGGAGATGTAATATGAGATCCGTCAGTGAACGAGACCCCCTTCGGTCGACCGTACGGCACTACTGTGGGAGACTTTACCAGGTACTCTACTCTTTGACTTCGGAAGATGGTTTTAGGTTGTGATGGAAGGGTCCAAACTCACTCGGTGGAATGTTCGTAAGAAATCGGAATAAGTACGAAAGTCCACTCATGTCGAGTTCGACTGGAGAACTGAAGTTGAAACACTCTCTGGGACTTTATCCTGGTGTTTCGATTCGACGAGGACCTAAGAACTGGGTGTCTTTGACTTTATTTAGTGACGAAAATTCGGTGATTCAAAAATACATCAAAAATTGTGTGGTTATCTATAGATTATACCAGGGGTTTTGTAGAAGGAAAAAGGTAACTTCATATCAATTAAATGTTACAACATAATCAAAGTCCATATGTCGTTTCACTAAGTCTATATGTTTTTATAGATAAAAAGAGTGTCAGAAAAGGGAACATCCAATCGTGTTTTATAACTTATATCAAAGGACACGATATGTCATGTTTGAACAGCCAATAGATAAAATATATGTTATCTAAAGATTGAAATAGAAGGGTTTGAGGGGGAACACGAAATATGAGGATGTATAACTTGAACATTCTTTAAGGATCTATGAAAGTCCTTAAGTAAAGAAATAAAGACAATTAAGACGATGAATTGGGAGGGAGAAATATCAGGAAGTTTTACATCGAGTTTTGAGTGGAGGAGTCACTTGTCCTTTATCAAAGAGAAAAGAGACGTATTGGGACGGGGAGAAAAGGATCGAGATACTATCGTAAAAAAAAACAAACAAAATTTTAAAAATGAATAAAAAATTAACTTCCTATTAACAAAATGTCTTAAAACAACAAGAGATAGTTTGGAGTTGTACTTTAGTCGGTATCCATATGCATACAGGGGAAGGAGAATTTGAAGGGAGGGCATAGGGAGGGGTAGGGTGGGGAGATCCAACTACGTCTCGGGTCAAACTTAAAGGACTCTGTATGTCGTTTAAAGGTAACTGGTAGATTAAATGTTCACCATTATACAAAGGTACAATGAGAGAGGTATGTACAGTGGGAGAGGAGGTGAGAGGGGTACGGGTATTCAGACAAGAGATACAGACAAAGAGGTAACGACGGGACGTTTATGTAAAAAATCATGGTAGAAAGACCTAAGGTATATATGCGTAATCATATGCTATAAATATAAAGAGAAAGACTGAATGAAGTGAGACATATTATCCGAGATCCAAGTAGACGGAGTAAGTTTGACTTGAGTTTACACAACGTAAAATACCGACTCATTATAAGGTAACACATATACATGGTGTGAAGAAATAGGTAAGTATACATATACCTGTAGATCCAATGAAGGTACAAGATTGATAATATTTCTCACGATGTCACTTGTAATCCCATGTACACATAAAAAGTTCAAACCAAAGGAGCCCAATATACGAATCCTCACCCTAACGACCCAGTATACCACCAAAATAAGGATCAAAAAATTCCTTAAAGGTACGGTAAAAGGTTTCACCGACATGGTTAAGTGTAGGGGTGGTTGTCACGTTCTTCCAAGGGAAAAGAGGTGTGGGAGAGGTCGTAAATAATAAACATCTGAAAACTACTACTGGTAAGACTGACCACACTCCACTATAGAGTAACATGAAAATAAACGTAAAGAGATTATTGCTCGTTACAACTTGTAGAAAAGTACACAAACAATCGGTAGACATACAGAAAAAAAATTAAGGAAGAAAAAAAAATAAATAAATAAATGAAATGAAATGTCATAACATAACCAAAACGGTATGTAACTGTACTTAGGTGGTACCTACATGTACACAAGGGGTAGGACTTGGGGGGAGGGTGGAGGGAGGGGTAGGGTAGGGAGACCCAGCAGGGTCACGTGGTCGGTGTTCGTGGGACATAGTACGTAGCTTGGACCTGACCACTAAGTAAAGTGTACACTATTAAATGTACAAAGTTACGGTAAAAGGGTATAGTAGGACGGGAGTGGGAGAGGGTGTCTCAGGTTTTCTGACAAGATATGTAGACACAGAGAAAACGACAGAGCGTACATCCCAATAGTAATGCTAGAAAGATTTAAGGTATATATACAAAATCTTGTGACATAACCACAAAAAGAAAGACCGATGAAGTGAGACATATTATCCGAGGTCAAAGTAGGTGGAGTAATTTTGACTAAGTTTATATAAGAAAAATTACCGACTCATTATGAGGCAACACATATACATGGTGTCGAAAGAATAGGTAAACAGACGACTACCTGTAGATCCAACGAAGGTACAGGGTCGATAATAGTTATCACGACGTTACTTGTGACCCCATGTGTACAGAGAAAGTTAAGACAAGAGGAGTCACACATACGGTTCGTCACCCTAAGGACCCAGTATACCGTCAAGATAAAGGTCAAAAAAATTCCTTAGAGGTGTGACAAGAGGTATCACCGACATGATCAAACGTAAAGGTGGTTGTTACATTCTCCTAAGGGAAAAGAGGTGTGGGAGAGGTCGTAAATAACGAACATCTGAAAATCTATCGTCGGTAAGACTGACTGCGTACTTTACTATGGAGTAACACCAAAACTAAACGTAAAGAGACTACTACTCACTAAAACTCGTAGAAAAGTACACAAACAATCGGTAGACATACAGAAGAAACCTCTTTACAGATAAATCAAGAAACCGGGTGAAAAACTAACCCAAACAGTTAAAATAGAAGAGGTTCTTGGTCGAGAATGAAAATAATTAGAAATGAGAACAATAAAGTAAATAAAGACGAACTTAGAAACGCTAAAGAAAGGAAGACGATTAAAACCTCCAAAATTCAAGAAGAAAAAGGTCAACAAAATCCACATTTCAATCCAACAAATAAACTACAAAAAGAACAAAGAACTCCATCCTAACATAACGAAATTTGAAGGGAGAATCTTGACGAAAACGACGTAGGGTATCCAAAACTCAATAGCACAAAAGTAACAGTAAACAAAGGTCCTTAAAAAAATGAAAGAAAAACTAAAGAAGTCATTAGACAAGTAATAAATCTTTGGATAACAAATTAGAGGTACGCAAACACACAAAACGTCCCAAAAAAGAACATTAACTATAGATGAGGGTATCATGACAGTAGTCTTTTATACAAACTATTCTAAAGTTAAAAGAATTTAAATGACTCCAAACTAAACACTGGGTACTACACCAGATAGGACCTCTTACAAGGTACACGTGGACTCTTCTTCCACATAATAAGACGTAAACCTACCTTACAGGACTTCTATAGTCACTCTAAGTAGAACGGATTACATAGTAAATTCTGAACACAAAGGAATAATTAAAAGACAAAACTAGTAGATAGGTAACTACATTCTCCCCCACAATTTCAGAGGATGATAATAACACAATGACAGTTAAAGAGGAAAATACTGACAATCACAATGAGAATTCATAACTCCACGAGGATACAGCCCACGTATCTATAAATGTTAACAATACAGAAGGAGAACCTAACTAGTGACCAGTAATACATCACAGGAAGGAATAGAGAACGTTAGAAATAAAATTCCAGATAAAACAGACTATACTCCTAACGATGAGGTCGAAAGAAAACGAAAGGTAAAAGTACCTTATATAAAAAAGTAGGAGAGTGAAAGTCAGATGTACACAGAAATCCAGACTTCACTCAAAGAACATCTGTCGTGTATATACTCAGAACAAATACATAGGTAAGTCGGTCAGACACAGAAAACCAACCTCGTAAATTAGGTAAATGTAAATTTCATTAATAATTATATATACAAGGATAACGGTAAAAGAATTAACAGACCTCAACTAAAACATCCAGAAAAAAGAAGAGAACATAAAGAACTGATATATTCAAGTAAATTGTAAACAACATTTCGACCAAACCACCATGACTTAAGAGAATTGAACAGACTTTTCGAAAACTACAGAGGCAGTTAAAACTTACTCTAGGAACGGTTCATCTCATTAGAACCAACATCTAAAAAGTCATGAAATTAATATAGGACGGTAAGGGAAGACCGGACGTCTCAAAGACGACTTTCTAGTCGACAATTCACATACCCCAAAGGGAACATACAATCAACAACGAAAAGGGTACGACGAAAATTGTAATAAAGAAACACAAATTAGAAACGATCAAACTAATCACATATAGAACCAAACAAAGAGGAACCCAAATAGGACAAACCCTGATAAACTCGGAGAATCTGAACTAACTGATGAAGGAAAAGGTATATAACCCCTTTACAAGTTGATATTAGAGAAGTTTTTAAAAGAGTATGAGAAAGAAAAAGAGAAGAAGAAGACCCTAGGGATATTAAACTTACAATCACGTAAACTATAACAGGGTCTCCAGAGACTCTGATGGAGTCAAGAAAAGTAAGAAAAATGACATAAGACAAGAAGTCTTCAATATAGGTGGTAAAATACAAGGTCAAGTGACTAAGTAAGAATACAGAGTCTATAAGACGATAAATAAAGAAGATCTCATAAAAAATTCCAAAAATTTTATTGTAAATAAAGAATTTTCAATTGTATATGCATTATCCTTTGGTTTTTCGTGTTCTTCGTTTTTTGCTTCAGTAAGTATTAGTGTTCGTCAACAGAGACATACAAACAAGAAAATAAGAAGATCCAGAAACAATTAACTAAGAACGTAAGAGAGGTAAAACAAAAGTTCCAAAAACTAGTAGAAATGATAGTAATAAGACTTAAGAAAAAGTCTCTCAAACGGATAAAGGAGGAGTAAATAAACCTGGGAACACAAAGATCAAACAAGGAAGTAAACATGTCATAGAGAGAAGAATAAGTAAAAAATTTAGAATAAAACAATCTCCAGAGGAAAAAGGTCCGAAGTTCCAACTTAAGAATGAAGGAAAACCAAATACGGGAGGATTCCAACCAGGTCACCATACACATTCGAAGCATACCCCACTCTAAACACAAATCGTAAAAAGGGGGGAGACTACCCATCCCAACTCACTCTAATATTGGGACAGACGACTACTAACCCAAACATAAAAACAGAACAAACACCAAACCTACTCCGTAGGACGTGTCTCACGACCACCATCAACCCACTACGGTCCAGAACATAAGTTCACCAAAGGAAACACCATCAAGAGTGATAAACTATGAGGGATCCTAATCCTCAAGAGACCATCCGATCCCAAACCCTCAATCACGAGGACGAGGTTTCGAGTCCTGAACTAGAGACCGGTCCTTACCTTTAAGGTGTCCACCAAATAATACCGTAATTCACTCTTATTTTATTTATGGGTTTGGTTTTTACTTGAGGTCTGTTTACCGTCAATGTTTTAGTTATCTTATTATTTTATTACCTTATATGGGTTTTCGTTTCAGTTTTGTCAGGTTGTTTTTGTTTCACGTTATCTGACTGGGTCGTTTGTTTCCTTTGGTTTTTACTATAGGTGGTCAATTCTTATTTTGATTGATTTCGTGTTTGACCTTTTGTATTGATTTCGTTCCACGGTCAACCCTTATTTTATTACTTTTGTTTTGATTGTTTATACCACTCTTTTTCTTTCTTTCTTTCTTTTTCTTTCTTATGTTTATCTTTCAATTTATCTCCATATATTTCCAAATGTATATAACTTCTAATTGACGTCCCAGAAGGAACATCGAGTTTGCTATTTGATCCCCTTTTCTTGTCATCCTTTCGTTTGTTTCCTTATTTACATCTTTTTTTTTATTATCCAAATTGTAAAAAATTAATTTTTTTTTTTTTCTCTTCCTTTTTTTATCCTTTTGAGGGGTCTTTACGTTTTCCGGATGTATCTCCGTTTTTAAATATTGTCGTTACTTTTCACTCTAACCTTTTTTTTGAGTTTTCGAATTAATTTCAAGTATCACGATTATTTTAACTGTTGATGTTGTCTTACCCCCTTTTCTTTCTTTTCTTTTGGGTTTTCTTTGACGTCCTGTTCAGTTTTATATTCTTTTTATTTACAGAAAGAACTCAAAGACGACAGTCATAGAAAAGGGAGCGACCCTCAGTATCAGGTGGAGTGGAGGGATCCTACGTGAGATTGTGACGAGACCAGAGACCTGGGCGACACCCCTGTCGAGTCTGAGATTAGACCAGGATACGGACACATAAGAACGGAGGTTGTAGTTGTCTATAGTCTTCATCACACAAAAGAAAATGCCCTCGAGAGTTACAAGAAAAATATAAGGTATCTGTGTCAAAGACGGATCACACGTCCCTGTGTTTGATGGAGTCGACGTCCTTAATACCGGGATAGTGTCAGATAAAAACTCGGAGACCATCGACCGTTAGTCTTCCGGACATCGATCAGAAAGAGACATCGAGACGGTCAAGTCCGTGAATCTCCCGAGAGAAAGAACCCCAGGAAGAACAAAACAAGTTGTGTAGTCCGAGTGTCTCCCCTGGAGACCAACCCCAGGATGAGACATCTAGTCGTGTGGTCCGTGAATTTCCCCGTGGGACTCACTCCAGGATGAGACAACAAAGTTCGAAGTGCACGAACTACCCGGTCGGAGAGATAAAAAGTCGACGGCTACGACCACACACCCCTCTCTCTCCGAGGCCCCTACCGAGGTGGAGGACATGGACTGGGTCGTCATAACGGAACGAAAGTACAGACGGGCCGAAAGGAGGTCTCCGTAAAGAGTGGTGTCAGAGGAGGGAGTACAGAGGAGACCGACGGAGAGACGTCAGTCATCGTCGGGAACGGGTCCCTAACAAGGTGTTAGGGATGCGAAGTCCAGGTCGACTACACGGTTCCCCTGGACGCAGGGACAGGTCCCATACATAACGACGTCATTCCTGACAGACTAAGAGTAAGGTAAATTCGACGGTGTCTAGTCGACGGAGTGAGAGACGGAATTTCCAAAGAGGAGACTGGGTCTGTTAACGGGGCTACACCCCTAGTCTGGGGATGAAGTCAAGGGGGTGAGTGGTTCGCGTCCAGGTCAGGATGATTGTCACAAGAAGGGGGTTCAAGGAAGCAGGATGGCTCAAAACACACCAAGATATATAAGAAAAGACCACCAGTCTATGAGGACAGGTAAGAGTCGACCACAAGACGTACGTGAAGACCCAGACTTCCACCTAAGGTCTGCATAGACACCTCTCTCTACATAAGGTACAGGTGGATGAGGAGGCGGTAGACAGGAGGGACGAGACACTCTCGTAAATAGGATAAGGTGGTAGTATTTAGATACTCGTGTATAAGTAGAGGGAGATGTGACACTTAATAAGTTCCTTTCCCAGGTTTGAAAGAAGTAGAGACACAGGGGTCGTGGATTCTTACGGACGATATGTCTGTTACTTTTTATTTAGTAACTACTTACTTATTTATATATCTACGGACTTATTGAGTGACTCACTTCTTAATATCACAGTTAAGACAGAATCGGTCTCCTCCTTTGAGTGTGTTTTGAGACGTACAATTGAGTCCGTTCCCCAATTTTTTTATAAAAACATTTTTTATTTTTATTTATAAAAACACTTTCGTTACTGGGTATTTGGTTCAATTGATAGGTATTGGTGATTAAATAGTCCCTTTATAGTGAACTCAACACCCCAATCACTTTTTTACAGTTTCTGTCTTTATCTTATTAACCCGTTTTAGACATGGTTTCTTACCTACGAAAACTTAACACCACAACCTCTTCTGAGAACTCTCAGGGAACCTGTTGTACCTCTAGTTTGGTCAGTTAGTATTTCCTTTAGTTAAGACTTATAAGTAACGTTCACTTCTCCTTTTCAATTTTAAATGGAGGAAGATGGAGACATTGAGTGAAACGGGGATCGTTTCAGACCTAGTGCATCCAGTATATCAGAGTCTTTCACCCCTGAACGTTATGATCCTTGACCTCAAATAGAGTGAGTGGAAACAGGACAAGAAACTTCAGTGGGTCGGGGACGTTTGGACGAATTAGTACGGACAGGTCCAGTCCGTAGGGGGAGGGGTGGGACTGGTGACAAGGGCGCATACGTTTTGGGGAATCAAATTAGGTCGGATAATTGTCGATCACAACGGGTGATGTCAGACGGATATTTGTGAGACATTAGGGAAACAAGTCCCGAGTCTCGAACCTCACAATTGAGGAGACCCGGGTGGCCGCATTACTTGGACTCAAGAGGTCGAGAGGGTCAAACCACGAACCAAAGAGCTCACGACCAAAGACGTTGTAAAGACCTCCGGGGTCGTTCTAAGGTTGGTACGACGGGGGAACTCGGAGGCTTGACCACCGAGTCGGCCCAGTCTCGCCTCCTCGGGTCTCTGCTTGCTCCTCCGCGTGGTGGACTACCATAAGAACCAAGAGAAAGGCTGGCCACAAGACTGAGAGGTCTGTCGACTCGGGGTCGACTGAGTAACCTCCCTGTCTGGTTGAGTGGTCCTTACGGTGTCCTATTCCATTCCGGGGCCCCGGTCAGGGATCCGTCCTTGGATAAGGTCACCCACCTTCTCCTCTAACTAGTGGAGGAACCCGAGGGTCCTTCCCTCGTAGTCTATCCCTCTGGACCCCTGAACCCTTTCCCTTCATAACACTATTGGAGACTCACTGACACATACGTACTAACGACTGACTTCCTTCACTTTCACTTGAGATGTCAGGAGCCTGACCTTCGTACTCTCCCAGGTTTTGGACGTCAAGGCACTGTTGGCGTATTCCGACTTTCCGCCACGGTCAGAGACCCCTTAAACTAGGGAGGGACACTCCGACCAGGTCCAACCCCCAAATATGGTTGGACGGTTACGATTTTCCGTAGAATTTAGAGAGAACCTCTGACCGGTCCACTTACTTTTTACTTACGATTACTCACACGCCGGACTAAGTGAACGCGAAGTCCGAGTCAACTCACGGAAGTGCCGGAAACACCGATCCCTCAGGTTCTCCCGGGATTGAACGCCAAGGTACCACTGGAGTATGACGAGTTCCGCCACAGACGGAGACCCCCTGGGTCAGGGAGGGACGCTCTGTCTAGGCCTAGTCCCCAAATATGACTAGGCGGTTAAGATTCTCCGTGGATTCAAGGGAAACCCCTACACCGGTTCGTTCGGTGGACTTACCAGAGGAGAAAACTCCCCTGTGGGTGGGAACAAACAGAAACACAGTGGCTGAGTCCCGCCCTATATGTCCCTCCCTCTTTAATAACCCAATAACCAAAAGACAGTTGACTGAGGAACTCGACTGTAGAGTCTCTAACCCAAAAGGAGTTTTGGGACGGTCCATCTAATGTAAACAGTTGTACCCCCCTTCAACGAGATTCGGTTGTCAAAATCTAACGTACTGTTTCTTGAAATTCTTCCCAAAACATCCTCCAATGTCAGTTCTACTGGGAGTCCTTCGAAACATTAAATACGCGCGAGCTAACCGGTAGGAAACTGTAACCTGCCGGTGGTCTCCCGTGCGAGCTGGACGGGTGACAAGTTCGTCATGTGATCCAGCAGTGACCCTGAGGTCCTGTAGGTCTAGACAAAGGTATGTATCTGAGGACCGAAGATTATCCTGTCTGTGACGGGGGTATCCGTTCTAAAACGTACTTACCCGTCCCTGCCTCATCCCATAGACACCGGGTTGGTGAGTCTTTTTTTCTTTCTTCCTTTTTTTTTTTTTGATATAAGGTCCCTCTAGGTCACCTTCTGGGTGGTGACGGGGGTGGTATGCAAGGGGACTGAGGTGTTCGGGTCGGTGTCGGTCGGTCTGGTGACGGTCTGTCGGGTGGAGGGAGGCACAGGGGGTGTGGTGGACTACTCGTTCTGAGGTCGGGACTCGGTCATCCCTCCGCTGAGACGAGTCAATTTGTTAGATTGTTCGACCGACGCCGGGTAGTCTATCGTGACGTTCTTTGAGTCCAAGGAGCTGTTTCAGGTCGGACCAGCGAGGTAGGAGATAATGGTCGGGAAGTCGTGATGACTAGAGATTTGATATTTGTGGTATTGGGTCGAATAAGATTATTCGGTATCCGATACTGACTGGAGGATCTCAGGTAAAAGATGTGGGTAGTCGGATGTACCCTGTTGACAGCGGTCGAGGTATACAGAGAGAAGTGGTGACTCCTTTCCACTACGTAGACCTGTCTTAGGGTTTTACCGAGACTCCTGTTCGAAGGTGTTTCCAGAATCTACGTCTTCCTACCCGTGCTCTTCACTACGGCCTCTGCTCTGGATTAACCCTAAAGTTATGGTCTGTTCCTGTTCTTTAAGACCCAGCTATGACACTACGGGAAGATGTACCTGAAGTTCGCCCTCGGTTTTTCGGGTGGTCATACAGGTTTTAATGTTGCTATTAGGTTTTTCGTATACTCTGGGGGGCGGGTGGCTAAAAATACTTTCTGACACACTTCATAAGACCTGTATGTGGGGTAAACTGGGACTCTCTCACCTCTTAGTTTCCTACTAATTGTGACGGAAACTCCAAATTAGGACACGTCTGTGGGTTGTTTTCGAGGTTTTCGATCTTTCAAAGTGATCCTACTTACGGTGTGTCGAGGACCTCCATCGTTTATTTCAGAAACACTTGGTTCTGGCACTTCGGGTTTCTCTTCGTCTAATTTTTTACTTTGTCCTTCGTCGGGACGATCGTCGTCGTAATTCCTCGAGTCTAGGTCACTTTGTCTGGCAAGGGAGCACCTTTCCCCTTTGATTCTTATCTAGTAGTGATGCGATACTGGTCACGTGGGTAACGTTTCTCTAACCAGTGACCTCCTTACTCACGGGGGTAGAGTCTACCTGTAGACCTCCCAGTTTCTTCAAGTTAGATGGGTTGACTCTTTTCATCGTCGGACTCGGCCGACAGGTTTTGGAATAGTCGGACCGGCCTTGTCTTAGTCTAATCTCTTCTGGTCCGAAGGGCTATGACCCAGGGATCCTCGGGTGCCAGTGCTACTTTCATCGGTTAGTTACTGAAAATACCACCCACGATCTCGACTTGTGAGGCACCATTGGTGTGGACGTCGAGGGAAGTGTCCGACTTGTCGTTGACAACAACCCCGGGGTCCCCTGTACCGTCGGACAAGTAAGACGTTCCGGGCAAGTACAGTCGATCCCCCGGTAGACCACTGAGTTCTTAAAGACATGAATGGTCTTACGGGGTAAGGGGACGATCCATCTCTGAATAACTGTTTTGACCCCCGTGTTTAGTGGAAACGGGGGCCTTTCGGACGCTCGGAGTGGAACACCTCGGTTAACCGAGACTACTACCGACACTGACACGGGTCCCTTCTACTTACCACAGAGATAAGGAGTCCCTCCCTTGTTTATTTAGGAGGGTCGGACGATTTTCTTAAGGGACTACAGACCCGTCTCCTCTCTGGGGGTCCACACCGGTTTTGGGTACGAAGGTAACATCACCTGGACTCCGGTCCTCGGTAAGGACAATCTGTCGTTGTTATAGGTCACGTTGCCCTCCGTGTGGACCCTTAAGTCCTGGTATAGGTCGTGGATACTCTACGTCTCTAGGATTAGCTTCCAGTCAGAGGGACCTTGTAAGGTGAGAACGGTCAGTTTTTCAGACCTCCCTTGTTGATGGTGGGACAGGTCCTGGAGGCACGGCAGTTGTCACGTCACTAGTGGTAGGTAGGTCACCAGGGTTTAGGGATGTGAGAGGACTCAGAGAATGGGTGAGTCCGTTCGACCAAGTGGACGGAGGTAAACTTTCTACGTAAAAAGACGGAGGTCGGCAGTGGTAGGTCGGTCGCGAACAAACGGAAACTTACCCTTCTGGGTCTGTGGTCCTCTTTCTGTGTTGACTGAACCTGAGCTGACGGTGTTCCGAAGTTTTTGAGTAGATGGGACAAACCACTTCGGGACCGATACCTGGAACGACGGAAAGGGTCTCTTCGAAATTTGACGTGGGATAAGGTCATGGGCCTACTGGACAACGATCGGTCAGGACGGGTGCCCCTGTCGACCTCTCCGTGGTTTCGGGACAACCGAGACGAGAGGTGGTGTCCCATGTTCCACAGAACATTTTTCCGAGTCTAGACGTCTGTCCTCCAGTTCATGGACCCCAAACAGTAGAGTTTTGCCGTAGCCCACGATCCCGTACTGTCCTTCGTTCGGTAAACAAGTTTTGGAGTCGGCTTGTGGTTCTTTCTTCAGGTACTTAAGGAGCCCCGACGGCTAAGACAACCTGGACCTATGGTTCAAAGAGACTTTAACGGTTCGGAAACAAATTTCGATCTCGTCCCAGACTATTCCTGGGGGTCTCACCCCTGGACTTGCCCTTTTCCGGAAGTTCCTCTATCTCTGAGAACTGGTCGCGAGGTCGTAATCCCGATGGTCTACATTGTGCCCTGAAGTTGGAGAAACATGTACTCTTTTTAGTGTGACGTGAACCCCAGGAGTGTGTTTGTTGACCCGGCACCGTCGTGGGTCAGCGTATAGACAGGTTTGCTGACCTAGGTCACCGGTACCCTACCGGTGGTACGGAGGCCCGGAATCGACGGTGACACCAAAACCAGTCTCTTCATCTATTCGAATGAGATCCTGTTTTATATTTACGTTTCCAAGGGGTACGACAATGACGGGACTACTTGTCGGTCCCCGTATTCACCGACTGGTTGAGGTCCTACTGAGTGATAGTTCCTGACGGAACGTTTTTGGGTACCCAGGTTGAACTCTGATACTCCTACGACTTGGGGCGGTGGAAGAATGGATGACTTCCTCCTTGGGGGCTAGTATTGACACTTCTCCAGTATCTCCTTTAAATGAGTTCGTCCGGTCTGGACTGCCGATAAGGGGCGGTCTTAGGTCTTGACCCTGAGAACTGACTACCTTCATCGAAGTAGGTTCTACCTGTCGCATTTCGTCCGATACGGTATTATTGTTGTCTCCTTTATCACTTCCGACTCCGGAACGGCGTTCCCACCAGTCGTGTTACCCAACTCGACACCGTCAGCGGGTCCACGATTCCGTGGGGTCTCCCTTTGTTCAGTTGTAGATATGATTAAGTTCCATACAGAATTGATGAGATGTACATGTACCTCGGTAAATATTTCTTTCCCCTGATAACTGTCGTCCCCCTTTCCTCTAATTTTTGTTTTTTCTTTAGGAAGTCGACAATCTTCGTCAGACCTTCGCAAGGGTTCACCGTCAGTAGGTGACATTTCCGGTAGTCGTTTCTTGACTAGGTTAGTCGTTTCCTTTAGATAATCGACTGGTCCATCGGTTCTTCCGTCGCTGTTTTGGTTCGGGGTGTCACCCGGGGCTCAGTTAGAAATTCCAGCATAACCGTGGCCTTAACGGAGGTAGGGACTCTATGTGGTTCTTTCTAGTTACCCGAGATTTACTCCTTCCTTAGTTTCTTTTTCTCCCGACCACATCCGAGGGTCTGGTTTCTGAGAAACAGGGTTGTTATATCGTTAGGTCGACCATTTTGTTGTAGTACTCTGTTGAGTACATCCTTTTTGACGTGACGTCTCTAATAACTCGGCGATGATAAAGTAAGGATTTGAGGGTTGGGACACACGGGTCTATCCCGATCTACACACTGAACACGTGTTTTGTTACGGTCGGTTCCTGGTTCTGGGTTGGGTCCCCACGTCTGTCAACCCTATGACGGGAAACTTCTATATCTTCATCTGAAATGACTTCAGTTCGGGACATCCCCAATATTCATAAATGAACACCATCAGACGTGGATGAACCCTACCCGACTTCGGATGGCGGTGGGTGGTAGGTGGGGAGGTACGTGACTTGTCTGTGCTCTTCACCGGTTCCGGAATGATTCTCTGTATTAGGTCTCTGTCCCCGACGGAGAGAGGTCTCCCAGACTGTTACTCAGTCGAAAACCCAGACTCTATTAGGTTTGAAATAGATCTTGTGACCCTTAGTTTACCTTCGAAGTGTGACGAATGTCCGGTGTCTCGAATCCCTTTCAACTTACGTACTTAACCTGGGAGTTCTGATGTAATCTATTTGAGACGGTCCTCTGGGTCAATAGAACCCAACTGTACAATGGGGATCAGAATGAGACTCGGGTCACGTGGGGTTCTAGGAGTCCGATAAGGGGGAAACTCTAGAATATACCCTCTTGTGGGGGTCACTATCCTTTTGAGTTTCCTTTGGGGGTACGTTATTGACTGGACCTCTACAGGGTTGTGGAGGTCCGGGACTCTTTTCAGAAGGTGGTATAGTGGGCTCTTTGGGTAAGGAAACCCGTCGACCCAAGTAGGACTAGTCGGTCCTCTACTCCAAACCCAATTCCTGACCTTTTTCCTTCGCGAAGTTGGTCAAACCCGTCCAGGAGTGTACCAACAGGACCGTTGGGGGTGACTACAATTTCAATGTCCGTAGTAGGGAACCTAGACGGTGTGGTCTCAGTTCTTCCGTCGCCGAAGGACACTACTCCTGGGGACCTTTTGTCAAGCACTAGGTATTTTAGGGGAGGTTTTTGTTGCTGGGAGTGGGTATTTCCTACGACTCGGGACGAGATCAACGAGACCCTCGACTGATCAGTTACATAGTGTCTTCAGACTCCTAAGATGGAGGAACGAGGTCGGTGTGAGACCGTCGACCGATCGGTGACGTACCACCTTCGAACTCCTAGGCCGATAGTTTTATAGTTACCTAAAAGTAACAGTTGGGACCTGAAATGGGGACTAACCATAATAACGACACGAGAAACGATATCCTGATCGAAGTCAGTGTGGGGTCCTGACCCTAAACCCAGTTTTCTACACTAATCGACAGACAATAGAGTGACATCACCCTTCGGAGTAAGAATAATCTTCCGAAATACTAGTTAAGATAATTGATTTGACGGGGTGTCATATTGACTGGGGGAAGTGCTATCCGAGTCAACGATATGGATACTGTTGGGTTTCTACCCCTCTTTTGGAAAACGATCACAAATCAATAGACAATACACGTCCGACGAAGCGTCGGAAGACCACAGGGAACGACATTGTCTACCACAGTAAGGAATAGGTAGTGCGTACACAGTTGTAATGTCAGTTGGGACCCTTTTAGCGAATGAGTCGGTAGTCGATCTTGTTACATATCTATCGGTTAGGATATCTGGCTACTGGATGACGGAAGTATTGGTACACTGTATATAGGTCCCACGGTTTTTACAAAAGGTCAATACGGGGGTCGACGGTGATGGAAAGGGGGTGGTCTTCTAGGTTTTGGACCCGTCATAGGACTGTGGTATCGTAACGGTAGTACGGGGGGACACGGAGATAGATGGGGGTTTACGGTGCGTCTACAATGTTGTATCTTGTCCACAGATAGACAGTTTATTTACCTTTCTGGATGACCTGTCCCTGTTATTACGTCTCTCTGTTTTAGTACCTGGTTGAAACGGGATTTTGTAATCCGAGACGGACAACCGTCATTCTGGGTCCGATGTCTCAATTGAGGGGAATGTGGGGGCAAACATAGTCCAAGAGTTACGTTGAGAAGTGGAAGAACTAGTGTGGTTGGGGGTCGACCGGTCCCTAATGACCGAAACGAATAGGAATCCTCGAGGTGTCATGAGTCCATGTGGTCATGGTAATTTATTACGTTGTTGGTACCCTTGAGGATGTCTCGGTGTGAATGTACCCAGTCAGAATTCCCGTTAACTCAATTGAGTTTTCCGTGGTCTTACGAAATGTTTACTACCAACTTGAGTTGGACATCCGTTACATCGGTCCCTGGATACATGAGTTTGATATTTTCCACTCACCGGGTGAGTAAGAGGGTGTTTGTGTTATACCACGACGGGGGTAGTTCCGGAAAAGAAACAAACACCCTGTCTACGAATGAATACAGATGGTCAGTTAACCTACCCATAGACGTGGAATCGAAAGGAGTGAGGGGTCTCTTATAACAGGGATTGTTGGTCTGAAACTGGCATTGAGACCGTCGTGTATGTGCCAGTTTTTTCGGTAGGTCAAATATGGGGATGATCAACCAGATCCTTAGTACCGACTCTATCCATACTCTTATCCTCTTTAACGAAGTAGTCGGTGGAAAATGGTATGTGATGGGTTTCCGAAGTGTCTGCTGCAACTCTCCCATTAGTTTATAAATCACCGGGATGTCCTGGTTGATCTGAAGGACCGACTCCACCAAAATGTCTTATCCTCTCCCGATCTGGATGACTGTCGACTTTTCCCTCCTGAGACGGAGAAGAGCTTCCCTCTTACGACGAAAATACATTTGGTCAGTCCTTATCAGTCCTTGTACCGGGTAGTCGATTCCCTTGTCTAGTATTTTTTCCTCTCTCCTTGAACGTTTAAGGACCCCACTGACCTTGTTATAGGCCTCGACCCGTAGCACCGAAGAGGGAAATTGTCAAGAAGAGAAGTACAAGAAGCACCACGAGAACAAACCGGGAACATAAGAGTTACGTCAATGGATCAAGTATTGGAGAGCCTAACTTAGGTATTTCAATGTTTACCATTATCAAGTTATATCGGGGGATTTGCTACCCCTCGAGACTTACAGGATGGTTTTGTACCCTACTACGAAAGATGTTCACTACCTTCGTAGTTCTCCGCCCCTTACTTCTCCTTTTCAATTTTATAATGGGGGCAGACGGAGACATTGAGTGGAACGGGGACCGTTTTAGACCTAGTGCATCCAGTGCATCGAAGTCTTTCACCTCTGAACGTTATGATCCTTGACCTCAAATAGAGTGATCGGGAACAGGACGAGAAACGTCAGTGGGTCGGGGACGAATTAGTACAGACAGGTCCGGTCCGTAGGGGGAGGGGTAGAACTAGTGACAAGGGCGCACACTTTGGAGAATCAAATTTGGTCGGATAATTGTCGATCACAATGGGTGATGTCAGACGGATATTTTTGAGACATTAGGAAAACAAACCCCGAGTCTCGAACCTCACAATTGAGGAGATCCGGGGTACCGTATTATTTGGACTCAAGAGGTTGAGAGGCTCACACCACGATCCACAGAACTCATGACCAAAGACGTTGTCTTGCTGACTGGGATTTCAGTTTTGAGGTTATGAAATCGGTGAACTACACTTCTCGACTGAGTAATCTCTTCTGAGACTACGACCCTTTCTAACTTCTGTTCTCCTCTTCCCCCATCGTCTCCTATTCTACCAATCCACCGTAGTCGTTGAGTTACCTGTACTTAAACTCGTTTAAGGTCCTCTATCACCTGCTGTCTACTCCGACCGTACGAAGTCTGGTACCCCAATGTTTCTTGATCTGTGTTGAATCGTCGACTTGTTGTTGTTTTTAAGACTTCTTCTGAGTCATCTCATGATAGTATCGTCCCGAGTAATTTTACATCTAGATCGGTGTCAACCCGACTTAATACAGAGAGTTTTGTAACATTGACGGGTCCTTTCCCGATGATACTGTGTTAATTCGATTTTCTACCTAAAGGTCATTAAGGATGTATCAAACTTTTATAAAACGAAGACTTCGGCCACCATACTTAACTAATCGTTTCAATCGATATTTTCCTGTGTAAACAGATCTTGTGAACTACAAAAATTTGGTTCTTTTTACAAAGAAGTTTCATTAATAAAAATGATTTTGACACCGATTAATGAATAAATACTTTAAGAATTTTACGGTTTTTAAGTACATGTAGAGAAATTTAGGACACTAAAAAAGAGACTTCCTAACTTTTAAAAAATTTATGGTGTAGATTCAAGTATACCGACACCTAGTTCAAGTAGGTGTTTCGTTCTACTAAAGGTTTTAGTTTTGTGTCTCAGTATCCTTTACATATACAGAGTTAAAAAGGTCGTCAATAGACTCAGAGTACCTAAAAACAAACAACAAACAGACAAACCCTTTCCATCCACAATACCAAAATTGATGACTAAGTTAAGAAAATCATTATTAAATAGATCAGTACATAAGAGAAAAAAGAATTCAGTCGAAATAATTTAATATAAAAAGGTCTTTTTAAATATAAAATATAAATTTTAAATAACCGTATTTTAACAAGTGTCTACAAACAAAAAAATATATAAGTGACCTAGAGATTACAACAAGGGAAAATAAGAATAATAACAGACAAACAGAATGGAGGATAAAAAAAGAATTATTCAAAACGGTCTTAAAACAGATAGTGTAATTACAAAAACATTGTGTGAGGTCATAAGAAAGGACCTTTTAAGGTACCTGTCTCCTCGGACCGTCCGATGTCAGGTACCCCAGTGCTTCTCAGTTTGTGTTGACTCGTTGACTTGCGTAATTACAAAAATTAATAAAATAACTCACCATCATAATTCTAGACGTGTTAAAATTCATACAAATAATATGGAGTTTTTTGTCAAAATACCTTCTTACTTTGGTTCCTTAAAACTTGTGTCCTAAGTTTTACTACTGATGAATCTCAACTCCCTCCGTCCCCTTACTCTACCCTCCACGTATGGTAATCCAAATCTGATAATGGTTCTAGAACCGAAACAAACCCCATCAATAAAGTACCCAAGAATAATCTAATTTTTCTATTAAAAACTGTCCTATTAGTGAGTCATAAAAAACATAGACACCCTAAATCCTCTACATCTTTGACAAGAAAAAAGGAAGTAAATACGAACCTTTACATATTGTCGTTCTCCGACCGGTCTACGGGACTCCTTCATTCCGATCTTCTGGTAGTACCCTTCTTCGGTGTAAAGGTAACTTACCCCCATTTTTACTTATAAAGAACACTCGGTCTATACATGGACAACCTACCCTCTGACTCCTTTCCCAAGTGAATCTCCCTACCCTATTAATGTCGTCCTTATAAAACTTACGTCTTGGTTCTTCGGTTCCTAACCCCCAAAGGTCTCACCGGGGATAACTTCTTAACGGGTATGACCTTTACACGTCTACATCTAAGAGTCTTCTCCCCTTAGAGACTCCTCGTGGGACCCCCAAAATCCTCTCGTTTTCTTATAAGGAGAAAGATAATAGTGGACTCCCGTGGTTACGGTACAATGGTGATGAAGGGTGGTTTGGAAACCTGGGGTCCAAGTGTCTTGACCCAGTTGACAATAGGAAACAGGTACTGTGTGAACAGTATAAGTAGTAATTAGATTCGTACGGGATAAACATATATGAACTGTGGAGTGAGGTGGGTGTAAACTGATCCTCTCACCCTCTCTTGTGGATGAAGTTGATGTCGCGAGAGAGAGAGAGACTTCTTTAAGAATGAGACTTTAAGGAGAATTTGTTTTACATTTGGATAGGAATGGATACGACTTCCGTCCAGTTTTCTTTTAGTTGTTCAAAGTGAACAAGAAACATTCACTAGATCGTACACAACAAGAGTCGGAAACCTCGAGGACAGTTTTAAGGTTCTGGTGTTCTTTGTAACTTAACTTGTACGACGATCTGTTTATACCTAACACTCAAGTAGAAATCATCCGAGGATAACTACCATTTACGTACGTTTGATTCCTAAACGGGGAGGTCTCAGGAAAATGTGAGGGAGAACGGTCCCATAATAACCAAGTTTTGTTTAAAATACAATTAAAAAATCGTCCATCGTATTTAAGTTTGGGGTTCGTTTGTATTACGTGTTCGAACAGGAATTGTGAAGAATCCTTGAAAAGAGGTAGGTACTGTCTGTCCAAAGAACCAACGGAGAGACATAGTTAATTAACAAAAGAATTAAATATGAAAATAACAACCATACTTGGAAACTGATAGAGTAGAGATACGTCCTCGGAACTCAGGTTGAGTGAGAGGTAAGATTAAAATCTGGTTTCTGGGTAACAGACTGAGGTGTGTCTATAATTTTGGGATGAAGGACCTAATGTCTTTGACCGTTGGAGGGTTGGAGGTCCATCTTTTGGACCTCCCGAAGTCAAGATGTTCTTGGGTAGAAGGGTGTGGGCTTTCATCTAGGTCAGGGATAGGTGGAACCAATCATTACTGACTCACTTCCCTAGTGAGAAGGAGAGTGGTTTTACCTCACCCTGTCTGGTCGGTCACCTGTATGGTGAGTCCCAACATTGTGTGGGGTTGGTGAGACAGGATGGAAGGAGGGATAGGTCTTGAGTAGGAAGGAAGTTCCGGTTTGTGTCCTGAGGTTTGTAGACGCCCCAGAAAGGAGTACTGATCTTCGGTGTGAATACAGTGGAAATGGTGTTAGGTACTGTAAGAAATATGGTGGACTAACAGAAAGAAGTGTAGTAGGAAACAAGATACACAATTTTATGTCGTTAAATCATTAGACTAAAAATATCGGGTAACGTAAGGGTTAATGTTATATTAATTAAAAATTTTGTATAACCTTAAATACCTAGGTTGGTTTATATCAGTGAAACTTCCTTTTTTTATTATAGGTAATCCAATTATATAAAGATGAAAGTACTACCACAATGACTTTTATAAAAAACAAGTCTGTGTGACAAAAGCTAGTGTAGAGTTTACGGAATTTATAAGACATTTTGATTCAATGCTCTTCCGTCTTTGACACAATTCTAGAGGAAAAAATTTCTGGAGGAAAAAACCGTGTGTCTACCCTCTCTGGGACGTCACATCAATTCCTCATTACACGGACCTACTCTGTCCTGTCTTCCTGATCTCTGACCTCTGTCCCGTAGTCCCCTGATCCCAACGTCTCTCTTTACCGTCACCTCTTCGAAAGTTTCCACCTCGTACAAAAACTCTTCTTCCTCCAACAGAGACTGTTAATTCGGACATACGATGTAGTCGGTTTAAGGGGTACTGTAGTCGTTGAGTTGGTCCGAAACGAACTGAAAAATCCCTAAGAAATTTTGTGTTCGTGAGAGTCCCTTTTATTTCACTTTCACGAAGAAGGAGCAAACGCAGTCTGTACACCGATCTCTGGACATCCGTGATCCTCTACTGGACGAAGGAGAACGGTCTCCTCCGTCCAAGAGACGAGCCGATACGCGGTACGGTTTACATTCGAACCACTGTCCGTAAGTGCTCGTAAAATAAGGGAGACAGAGGGGTCTCAAAGATGTCACGACCGTGTATCATCCGTGAGTGACCTACAAACAACTTACTTTCTTACAATCGTTCAACCTTGGAAACTCTTCGAACGTTTGAACAGAGACAGAGTGACAGGTTTGAATTCATGTCTAACTGACTGATCTGGACTTCCCTATTCGATCCGCGTAAGAATGAAGTTACCTATTAAGGTAAAGTAACTTTGTGACACTTGACTTTTTGGTCAAAGTCCAACCTTTACTTCCTTTTAATTTCCCGTCTTACCTTCTATTTGACCTCATTCTGAATGACAAGAACTTACAACGAAGAGAACAAAGATTGTTGTCCAAAAATAATTTGGTTTTTAAACTAATAAATTTATTCATAAATTCAAGTGTAAATTTATAAATTTACTTTCAATGTTCTTTACACAATAGAGTTAGACCCGTTTTCCGTTTCTGTTCTCTGGGGGACCACTGTACGTTTGAGGTCCTCGTTCTACACCGAGGGGTGGAAGACTGCACTGTACCTTGTGAGTGGTTCCTCCAAAGTCGGAATTAACGAGACAGATCGGAGTGACGACTGAGAACCATTTAAACTTTTCAGAAGTGTTTAAAAGTTCTTTAATGCTGATGATGTAACTAAGTCTACACTTCTTGACTACAATTCTTGACTGAGTGACCTTTTCTAGGACTACGACCCTTTCTGACTTCCGTCCTCCTCTCCTACTCCACCAACCTACCGTAGTGACAGAGTTACCTGTGCTCAAACCCATTTGAGGCCCTCAACCACTACCTGTCCCTTCGGACCACACGACGTCAGGTACCCCAGAGTTTCTCAGTCTGTGCTGACTCTCTGATTTGACTTGAAACTAAATCTACTAAATACTAAACCATAAAAAAATTACTACGTTAACGAAACGAGAATATTTAACTACGTTGTACTGTTTTCTTTTATAAAAAAGTACTCGTGGTTTAAAATCATTTTAAAATAAAAATATTCGTAGTTTTCATGATGTTCATTGTTTACAAGGGGTTTATATAGGGAAATTACCACCAAGTAACACATATTTCATTTGTGTATTATACATCATATACTTCGGTGTATTAGGTGTCAAGTAAGTCCTGACCACAAACGTAACTTACGTTAGGGTCACCTTTCGGTGCAAAATTTATTATTTTTATAAAAGGACAGTGCAAAAATATTTCTGATTTGACTTTTATTTTATTGAACATAAGTATATCGATTTCGTCTTTATAAAAATTCATGAAAAATCCCATCGACGAATCATTTAAAATAAAAGTTTAAGACTTAAGTAAAACTCTTGGGACGAGATCTTTGTCTTTAATAGTTCACGAAGACCGAGACCCAAGGCCAACGTAAATCGATCCAGAGGATTTCTTGTCCTTTGACACCTGAGTCTACTTCCGTGGTGTAATCCAAGAACCCTAGGTGTTACTCATTCTCGTTGTTCGGTTTGGGGAGAGGATCCTCGACAGGACGGTGACTCCCTTCTGTTAGGGTGATGTGTCCAAAGATGGGAGGAGACTTCCTTACAGTCCCCGTCGGTGTAGTACGGAGTGTGGGTACTAGGGGTAGAGGTGTGACGAGGGAGATACGGATTAAGACTGGATAAGGGAAGAAATGTTTATAAAGTGTACCCAGGAACCCGGAGGGTCAGTCGTTGAGGAACGGAACATAAACGATGAATAGAAGTAGAGGCTTTAATTTTGGACCGAGAGAGGACCTGGTACGGTAAAATCGGAAGACCTCCGTTGGGGTACAAGAAGGTGAACCCCTAGAAACCCAAGGGTCACGGTGAAGGTTTGGTAGTAAGTGTACGGGAACTAGGACTCTGCAAGAACTGAGGAGGGGAGAGGAGGGACAACTGTGAGTTGAACATTAGTACAGAGGGTCAAAAACTTCTTAAGGTGAGAGTCGGTACCTTTGAAAACCGTGGAGTTAAGTAACAGTAACAGAAAGTAGAATATAATAGAAATTGTTTGTGTACTTCCTTCGTTTTTATATACGTTCTACAAGTTACTCTGATCATTAGCCCGTTTACGTTTAATTTTGTTTTGGGTAATCACAGTTATGATATTCTAATGTTCGGTCTATTATAACTCAAACAACTTCTACACCTACGTACTATTAAGAATGTGTGTTAACCATTACATGTAACCATGTCGGTGTCTCCTCTCTCTAAAACATTATTTTCAGTCTAATTTTTATGATGAAGGTGTGTACATGTTCCTTTGTTTTGACGTTTCGACTAAAGTATAACAAGTATGGTCATATTGTTAAGTTTACCGATAGTCTCCCGACCGTGTGACTTTGGTATGAGTGTCTTTTGATCAGTTAGATTAGTGTGATCCTGGTGTCGGAACAGATTGAGTTACTTTGGTTCGGTACGGACACCCCGTTGGGTTCTACCCGCCCAGTACCACCTCTCCAGACTGTCTTACACCAGGTGACCTCTTCCCTTACCGTTTGGTGAAGTCATAAGAACGGAACTCTCGGGGTACTTGTCATACTTTTCCGTTTTACTATCCTATGGTTTTGAGTGGTCCAGTAATTGACGGGTTATACGATGACCTCTAGTCACCTCTTTATTGAGGTCTTTCTTACTTCCCTACCTCGGTTTCGTTTTTGTTATGGGTCAACACTTACACTGACCAATATCTTCGTTCTAGGCTACGACATTTCTCGTTATAACGTATCCTTGGACCTTGCAGTCCAGGTACTTAGTTCCGTTTAACCTTCACCAGTTTGTTCTCTACCGTAACTGTAATATCCTTAGTCGCTTGATTTGACCTGACCTTACCCACTTAAATTGAGTCTACTGGTAATATAGATGATGACGCCCGTCCTTAGGGAGTCTTCTTTACCTCATCGGTAGTACCAGTTGTTTTCTCGGGTTTTACGTCATGAACCCACGTTAAAGTTTTTAATGTCTTACTAGAGACAAGTAGAGGTTCCGTTTGGTAAGTTATAGTGTCAATAGGTTCAGATACGGGGTTGGTCATTGTGACTTCTTTGACTTCAACTTGCGAAAATACTTCTGGATGTTCTGGAAAATCTTGATTGTGGGTTTTCTCTACAGGAAAAGTAATATCCCCTGACCTTACGTTTTGACCCTTCAGTTCTTTGTGGACCTCATTGTCCGTTTAAATCTGAACCTTACGTCTTACTTCGTCCCGTTTCTGATTATCTCAAAACGGTTCTTTTACGTGACCAGCATCGTTTGTAGGAGAAGGTTGTTGTGTTGTCTTCTGAGATGTTTACCTGTAGTGGTCTCCCAGTTGTGACTTTAGTCTAACTAATATAAGAAACGTCGGTTTCTACCTCTTCGAGATATGTCAGTTGTTTTTGTTCTGGTCCTCGACTGACACCGAGTCTAGTACTTGAGGAATAACGGTTTAAGTCTGAATTTAACTTCTTTCATCACTTTTGGTGATCTGGTAAGTCCATACTGGATTTAGTTTACGGAATACTAATATGTCACCTTCACTCTTTATCTAAATTCCCGGATCTAGACTATCTATCTCACGGACTACTTGATACCTTACTCCAAGTACTGTAACATGTCCTCTGTCCCTAGTTCTGGTAGGGGTACCTTTTCTTTACGTTTTTTCGTTTTACCGACAGACCCCTCCGGAATGTTTATCGACACTTTTCTTCTCTCCGCTTTTCGTTTCCTTTTTTCCTTTCTATATTCGTAGACTTACGTCTCAAGGTTTGTTATCGTTCTTCTCTATTCTTTCTGAAGAAGTCACTAGTTACGTTTCTTTATCTCCTTTTCTTACCTGACCCTTTCTGATCTCTGGAGAAGTTCTTTTAATGTCTATGGTTCCCTTGTAAAGTACGTTTCTACCCGAGCTATTTCCTGTCTTTACCAGACCTGGATTGTCTTCGTCTTCTATAATTCTTCTCCACCGTTCTTATGTGTCTTCTTGACATGTTTTTTCTAGAAGTACTGGGTCTATTAGTACTACTACACTAGTGATTAGATCTCGGTCTGTAGAACCTTACACTTCAGTTCACCCGGAATCTTTCGTAGTGATGCTTGTTTCGATCACCTCCACTACCTTAAGGTCAACTCGATAAAGTTTAGGACTTTCTACTACGACACTTTCACGACGTGAGTTATACGGTCGTTTAAACCTTTTGAGTCGTCACCGGTGTCCTGACCTTTTCCAGTCAAAAGTAAGGTTAGGGTTTCTTTCCGTTACGGTATCTTACGAGGTTGATGGTGTGTTAACGTGAGTAGAGTGTACGATCATTTCATGACGAGTTTTAAGAGGTTCGGTCCGAAGTCGTTATGCACTTGGCACTTGAAGGTCTACAAGTTCGACCAAAATCTTTTCCGTCTCCTTGGTCTCTAGTTTAACGGTTGTAGGCGACCTAGTACCTTTTTCGTTCTCAAGGTCTTTTTGTAGATAAAGACGAAAAACTGATACGGTTTCGGAAACTGACATACCTAGTGTTCTTTGACACCTTTTAAGAGTTTCTATACCCTTATGGTCTGGTGGATTGGACGGAGAACTCTTTAGACATACGTCCAGTCCTTCGTTGTCAATCTTTACCTGTACCTTGTCGTCTGACCAAGGTTTATCCTTTTCCTCATGCAGTTCCGACATATAACAGTGGGACGAATAACTTGAATATACGTCTCATGTAGTACTCTTTGCGACCTGATCTTCTTTGTGTTCGACCTTAGTTCTAACGACCCTCTTTATAGTTATTGGAGTCTATACGTCTACTGTGGTGGAAATACCGTCTTTCACTTCTCCTCGATTTTTCGGAGAACTACTTTCACTTTCTCCTCTCACTTTTTCAACCGAATTTCGAGTTGTAAGTTTTTTACTTCTAATACCGTAGACCAGGGTAGTGAGGTACCCTTTATCTACCCCTTTGTCATCTTTGTCACAGTCTCACATAAAAACCCCCGAGGATTTAGTGACGTCTACCACTGACGTCGGTACTTTAATTTTTTACGAATGAGGAACCTTCTGTTTAATACTCGTTGGATCTATCATATAAGTTTTCGTCTCTGTAATGAAACGGCTGATTCCAGACAGATCAGTTCCGATACCAAAAAGGACACCAGTACATACCTACACTCTCAACCTGACACTTCTTCCGACTCGCGGCTTCTTAACTACGAAAACTCGACACCACAACCTCTTCTAAGAACCCTCAGGGAACCTGACGTTCCTCTAGGTTGGTCAGGTGAGACTTCCTCTAGTCGGGACCCTAAAGAAACCTTCCTTACTACGATTTCGACTTCAAGGTCATAAAACCGGTGGAGTACGCTTCTTAACTGAGTAACCTTTTCTGAGACTACGACCCTCCCTAACCCCCGTCCTCCTCTTCCCCTACTGTCTCCTACTCTACAGACCTACCGTAGTGCCTGAGCTACCTGGACTCACTCACTCGAGGCCCTCTACCACTACCTGTCCCTCCGGACCGCACGACGTTAAGTACCCCAGCTTTCTCAACCTGCGCTGACTCGCTGACTTGACTGACTGACTAGTTGTCTATTTACCTCTTAATCAACACCAAATAACTATGTGACTTTATCATGTATCGTTAATTTCATGTATATGTTTTTGATTTTTGTACTTAAACCTATTTCCAATAGACCCCATTCTTTTTCCTATCACCCTGACCCCTACCCATTTTTACCCAGAAGCAAAGATACATAATGATATAAAATAAATAATGTAATTTTTCCTCTCTAATTTTTGTACATTATTCCGTTTTTCTCACTTTGGTCTTATTGTCTATGTAAAAAAAAATTACTTTTTACACAAGGCAGTAAAGAAGAACCGTTGTTCTAACCTTTAGAATCGATTGAATTCTTAAAGTTTGATAGAGGTTAGTTATATTTACTATGGATGTATCCTTTTTTCTTTCTACAAACCGTCAATAAGTCAATTAGTAAAACCATAGTGTGTAGATTTGAATTTTAAACGTACTTTAATTGAATACTCCTTACTTAATAAGAATTCATAAATTATAACTATATTAATGGTCTATTGTCAGTTTAGAGGTGTTGTCAAACATGATATACCTTTGTTAGAAAACACTCATGTTTTGAGGTTTTACAAATCGTTTCTTTTGTTTTGTTTTGACATTAAACAAAGATGTGGACCGGAATGAATTCCTCTCGTTACGAAATAAATAAGTTGTAGTAATACTTTACTTCACAAAGTTTATTAAAATACGGAAATTCACGGTTATAAAAAAACAATTATTAAAATTGGTGAACACAACCTTAGCGAAAACCTTTCTTGTAAACCTACAAAAAGAAAGAAAAAAATTCTGTTATCTGTCTCATACTAATTCTAAGAGTGTAACTGAACCCCAGTTCTCATTCATCCGAGTATTAAAGTAAGACAGAATTAAGGTTTCCTGGAAACAGAGGTCCTTTATATACATAATTATCATCATCAAGGAACACATGAAACCTGTCGATTTGTTAACCACTTACACAGAGGTCTTTTAATGAGAAAAGGGACAAATTCGATAAGAAGACAGATAGAGTGACTTGAACTCGTTGTAGATGAGTATTGGTGTGTCGACAGTTATGGGGAAATAAAAGTGGTACGAAGACCAACTAACCCAGGTATAAAGTATTAAAAGAAGTGTTTCTAGTCATCGTTATTAGACATGTATTCCTGACAAATAGGGTCGTCATGCACTGATGTTCCGACCCCTAAATTTTAACAACACAGACAAAAATCGGATATGAAAGGAATGAGAGTCCAACAGTCGGAGGTCGTCGTCAAAAGAATAAGTTGGGTGAAGCAATAAGAACGACTCTTTAGGGTACCTGTCTCCACGGACCGTCCGATGTTAGGTAGCCTAGCGTTCTCAGTCTGTGTTTAATCACTGATTTTGTTTTTGTTTTTCAATATTTAAAAACTTTTCTTGTTTATACGACAATGACTGTCCGATCTCAGAAAGGATACTCCATTCACACATCTCAACCCGTGTACTTGGTAAAAAATTCGAGAACAACACACAGATAAAGGAAGAGGAGACCCTAAAGAACCCGTTCTTGTGACCTCACCTAACGGCAAAGGAAGAGGTCCCTTAGAAGGACCTGGTCCTTAGTTTGGACGTATAGGACGTAACCTTTCAAAAACAAACAAACAAACAAACAAGAAATGGTGACTCGGTGGTCCCTTCGGGGTCCTCCATAGATGGTCAGGTACCCCTGGGGACAAGTCACTAGTTATTTGATTGATATCGGATGTCCGGTTTACTACCATGAAAAATATTTGTCAAAACAGTCTTAAGTACAATAGATACTACCGACAGTACGACGTCACCGTTTCACCGACTCTATCTTTTATTTACCAGGTCTTTCGAATATTTCAAATATCTTTTTCTATTGGATGGGAATTAGATTGATCAGTCAGAATGGATTTTTCCAAATGAAGAACTTCCTCGACTTGAGGTCGTTATAGAAAGAAAAAGTTTTACGTTTGTACCTTATTTACCTTTTATTAGTCTGTCTGATGATCCTTTTACCAATCATTAAAGACTCGATGAAATTATATAAACAGTTAAGAATCGTCGAACTTTAGTAATGATGACCTGTTCTCGTCAATATCTGTTGTCACCACAAATATATTCGTCGAGTGCTCTTATGGTGCACGAAATTCATATCGTTTCCACGTAATATTAAAACAGAGTCGTGTACATGGGGTTACAAGTAGTGTCGTGACAAATGTCATTGGTCCTGTACCTTCGTTGGATCTACAGGTAGTCGTCTGCTTACCTATTCTTTCGACACCATGTATATGTGTTACCTTATAATGAGACGATAATTTTCTCACGTAAACTAGTCAAGATTACTCAACCTACTTTGACCTTAAAAGTGTAGGATAATACATCTCACTTCATTCAGTCTTTCTTTTTATGGTTATGTAATATAATTGTGTATATATACCTTAAATCTTTCTACCATTACCACTGGGATATATGTTCTGTCGTTTTTTTCTGTGTCTATATTTCTTGTCTGAAAACCTGAGACACCCTCTTCCACTCCCACCCTACTGAACTCTCTGATCGTAACTTTGTACATATAATAGTATACACTTTATCTAGTGGTCAGGTCCAAGCTACGGACCCTGTCCCACGAGCCCCGACCACGTGACTCTACTGGGACTCCCTACCCTACCCCTCCCTCCACCTTCTCCCCAAGTCCTACTCCTTGTGTACATCTAGGTACCGACTAAGTATAGTTACATACCGTTTTGGTGATATTATAACATTTCATTAATCGGAAGTTAATTTCGTTTATTTAATTAAAGTTTTTCTTTTTTTAAAACAGAGTCTGTATTTTAATCTATTCTCTACCTTTTATGGAATTTATTATTAACACGATATATTGTATTACGTATTAACTACACCACGATCTGGGTGTCAAACCTTATAACTTATTCAATAATACTGTTGAATTTCAAATATAAAAAATTATTTCGTCTAGTATTTGTAATAGGTTTGTATGTAAAAATAGAACCAATATAGTTATATAATACTATAATTCCTTTCTTTTATGTTGTCTTTACACCATAGTCTTTTACCTTAATTAAGGATATTAAATCGACAGTATAAAATACTATGTATAGTTCATAAACGAACGATCTATGTCGATTTTACAATTTCCGTTTACTAAACTAAGTACAATAGGGTTCAGGTACTTTATCGATAAATTTACGATATACTCAACATTGTATGACATATAACCTGTATATATAACTTATTCAGATAACTCACCCTAAAGTAATTTTGTTGAACGTTAGGTAGAGAAGTCACGGATACTTCGATAAGACACTTTCTTCAAAACGGGGACGTGATCTATTCCTAAGTCGGCCAAAGGACTGAAAAGATAATTAAAATTCCATCATCGATAACGGTACCAATGAAATTCATTGTTTTATGTTAGAGTAAAGTTTTTACTTCGTGACCAAGTCCTGTAATTAGTTAGGAAATGAGAGGTGAGTCAGAATGAATACTCACATTCCAGAATGATTCCTGTCCATACTAAAATACATAAAACGAAATTTTTCGTGAGACTTTTTACTGTCATTAGTTTTGTCGTACTACATCATTTTCTTCTCTTCGTACGTTACCTTGACTGGTCTGGTTCCTCAAGTTTTTATCTGGGTTTGTTTCCGTATGTTGAGTAAGAGCTTCATCCTCACCTTTGGGTAACCCCTTTTTTTTATCAGAAGAGTTGTTTACCGTGACCTTGTGGACCTACTAGTATTCGTTTTTTTTTTTTTCAGTTGACTTTGTGTCTCGAATGCGGAAAATGTTTTTAATTGAGGAGTTCTTGTCTAGATTTACATTTTACGTTTCGTGAATTAAAGATCTTCTTTTATATCATATTTTGGATCCACTGTAACCCAAGTTTTTACTTGAAAATTTATGTTGTGTTTTTCGTTTTAGGTACTTCCCTGTTGTTAACTACCGTTCATCTTAAATGATTCTAATCTTTTGAAGACGAGACACTTTTTGTAACGATTCTCTTACTTTTTTTGTTCGGTGTCTGACCCGTTTTCAGAAACATTTTGTGAAGTCAAGTCAAGTCAAGTCAAGTCAGCGAGTCAACACAGACTGAAAAACACTGTGGTTCTTAGTGTCGTACGGTCCGTAGGGATAGGTAGTGGTTGAGGACCTCAAGTGAGTCTGAGTGTAGGTAGCTCAGTCACTACGGTAGGTCGGTAGAGTAGGAGACAGCAGGGGAAGAGGAGGACGGGGGTTAGGGAGGGTCGTAGTCTCAGAAAAGGTTACTCAGTTGAGAAGCGTACTCCACCGGTTTCATGACTTCAAAGTCGAAATCGTAGTAAGGAAGGTTTCTTTAGGGTCCCGACTAGAGGAAGTCTTACCTGACCAACCTAGAGGAACGTCAGGTTCCCTGAGGGTTCTCAGAAGAGGTTGTGGTGTGAAGTTTTCGTAGTTAAGAAGTCGAGAGTCGAAAGAAATACCAGGTTGAGAGTGTAGGCATGTACTGATGACCTTTTTGGTATCGGAACTGATCTACCTGGAATCAGCCGTTTCATAACAGAGACGAAAAATTGTACGACAGATCCAACCAGTATTGAAAGGAAGGTTCCTCATTCGTAGAAAATTAAAGTACCTACGTCAGTGGTAGACGTCACTAAAACCTCGGGTTTTTTTATTTCAGACTGTGACAAAGGTGACAAAGAGGTAGATAAAGGGTACCTCACTACCCTGGCCTACGGTACTAGAAGTAAAAGACTTACAACTCGAAATTCGGTTGACAAAGTGACAGGAGAAAGTGAAAGTAGTTCTCCGGAAAATCAAGGAGAAGTGAAAGACGGTATTCCCACCACAGTAGACGTATCGACTCCAATAACTATAAAGAGGACGGTTAGAACTAAGGTCGAACACAAAGAAGATCAGGTCGCAAAGAGTACTACATGAGACGTATATTCAATTTATTCGTCCCACTGTTATATATCGGAACTACATGAGGAAAAGGAGAAACCTTGGTCAGACAACAAGGTACAGGTCAAGATTGACAACGAAGGACTGGACGTATGTCTAAAGAGTTCTCCGTCCAATCCACCAGACCATAAGGGTACAGAAACTCTTAAAAGGTGTCAAAGAACACTAGGTGTGTCAGTTTCCGAAACCGTATCAGTTATTTCGTCTTTATCTTCAAAAAGACCTTGAGAGAACGAAAAAGGTACTAGGTCTCCTACAACCGTTAAATTAGAGACCAAGGAAACGGAAAAGATTTCACTCGAACTTGTAGTCCCTCAAGTGTCAAGTACATAACGACTTCGGACCGAACCTCTTAAAACTCGTAATGAAATGATCGCACACTCTACTCACGTTAACACGTCATCACACTCGTAAGAAACCGTAACGGAAAGAAACCCTGACCCGGATCTAGACTATCTATCTCACGGACTACTTGATACCTTACTCCAAACACTGTAACATGTCCTCTGTCCCTAGTTCTGGTAGGGGTACCTTTTATTTACGTTTTTTCGTTTTACCGACAGACCCCTTCGGAATGTTTATCGACACTTCTCTCCGCTTTTCGGTTCCTCTTTTCCTTTCTATATTCGTAGACTTACGTCTCAAAGTTTCTTATCGTTCTTCTCTATTCTTTCGGAAGAAGTCGCTAGTTACGTTTCTTTATCTCCTTTTCTTGTCTTAACCTTTCTGATCTCTAGAGAAGTTCTTTTAATCTCTATGGTTCCCTTGTAAAGTACGTTTCTACCCGAGCTATTTCCTGTCTTTACCATACCTGGATTGTCTTCGTCTTCTATAATTCTTCTCTACCGTTCTTATGTGTCTTCTTGACATGTTTTTCCTAGAGTGCTGGGCCTATTAGTACTACCACACTAGTGAGTAGATCTCGGTCTGTAGGACCTTACACTTCAGTTCACCCGGAATCTTTCGTAGTGATGTTTGTTTCGATCAC